>CM034350.1:80766346-80997602 GCA_019925275.1 Mytilus edulis | reverse complement strand
CAACTACGGGTGTTTTATGACAAAACTTAAGTTGTATCAAAAGTAACTTCATATGTTCATTTGCAAATTAACTATTCGAATTTTTCACAACATAAAGTAAAACATTTTTTACTTAAATAGCATTTTTTATTGTTTCATAAAATGCCCTGTACCAAGTCAGGAAAATGGCCATTGTTACATTATAGTTCGTTTCTGTGTGTGTTACGTTTCGGTGTTGTGTGTCTGTTGTGTCGTAGTTCTCTTATATTTGATAACTTTCCCTAAGTTTTGGTTTGTAACCCGGATTTGTTTTTTCTCTATCGATTTATGAATTTTGAACAGCGGTATACTACTGTTGCCTTTATTTATATGTATGGTCAAATGAAATATTATCTGAATATCAGTATACTACGTGACACGTTTGTCCTGTATGTTTGTTAGATATTATAATATTCATTCTATGAAATATTATGTTATAGGACAAAATTGTAGTTCATAGTTATAGATAGAACACGCTGCTACCTCTCCATATATCAATTCGAATATCTGAACAATCCTTGTTTAATCCATTTCTTATTTTTTGTTCATTTGGTGTTGTTTTTCCCCATTTTCTTTTGACTGTTTAAAATTTGTTTGTAATTTTGTTTGTGTTTTTTTTTCTATATATATAGAGAGCACATAAATAAGCTGGTATATTTAAATTTTAACATTATGATGTACATTACTAAGTCGTTTACCTTGGACATCTAATTATCATGTTTTTGTCTTTTCTTTGAAGAAAAAAAACCCAAGTTATACGGGAAACAATTCAGTAGTTTACGGTAGTTGAAATATCATAAATCTCATTTAGAAAATACAATTCAAAGTGAAAAAAAACTAAGAGGATAACATAAATCTATTGGAATTTTTTATTCGCTCTTTTGAAAATTCGGTTTTGTCAGCTCTTTGGATTTCCTCTTTTTAAAATTACCTCATAGTGCAGCATTTTTGTCAAAACTTCTTTTTATAACACTATCATATATGGTTTGCCAGACTAAATTTATTGGTATTATATTTTTGATTTTTTTTTTATATTAATCGCAGTACATGTCCTTCCATAATTAAATTAATTATTTATTATTTTTACAACTTTAACAGCATTAATACATGCTATACTTTGCGAATCTGTTGATGTCTAAATTTGAATATTATACTACGTACCTGTCCTACTTGTATATATGTTCCGGACCATATGAGTATTTGGACCATACGCGTATGGTCATGACCATATGCGTATACTCATATGGTCCGACCATACGCGTATGGTCCGACCGTACGCGTATGGTCGGACCATATGAGTATAATACTTGTTTGGTTATTAACGGGCCGGACCAGATGAGTATTTGGACCATATAAGTATTTATTTTTTTAATTACATCAAGTTATAAAAGTTTCAATAATACATAAACTTTATCTAAAAAAACAATGATGATTACATGACAATGTATTATTTTTTATAATTCAAATACTACGTAAAAATCAAATATTGATGCCATAGTTAGTTTTCATCGCTAATTACATTATTGCATGTAGGCTTGGGGTGATATTTACTTCCAAATGGTATCATAGCTTTTTGCATTTGCAAGTCTTGGTTGTACACGATCCTTTTCATTTACACCTTTTGTTTGCGAGTGAAAAGCTAGTCTTTTTGTAGCTGCGTACAGTGATACCGAGGTTTTGGCCCATTCCGATATGTCTACTGTGTTTTTAAGAAGCTCTAGATCTCAAATATTGTAACATGATTGCAATCATGTCACCATATTCACAAGACAACTTTTAAATAACCTATGTTACTTTCCAGTGACTTCTTGTGTAACAGTTCATTAAGAAATTTTTGGAATTTATTTTTTTAAGTCGACATATTGCCATTCACTCGTAATAACAAATCGACAATGACCATCGGTATACAATGCATTTATTATAGTTTTGACAAGTAAGTAAAATTAACTATGTGAAACTTCTTATATTTATTTAGCTAATCTTTTTATTATAATATAATAATAAAATTACCTTTATGATAGCGTCTTTTTAATGAACGGTCATACCATATGAAGAGTTTAGAAGTGTTAAAAGTAAACTGTAATAACAGAGTGTTAATTACCCCGACCATACGCGTACGGTTTGACCTTACGCGTATGGTCGGACCATATGAGTATATACCCATATGGTCATGACCATACGCGTATGGTCCAAATACTCATATGGTCCGGAACATATACATATGTCTATCATTTTTAGAAAATATATTTAATGACAGTCTGGTAGATCATGTAGATTGACTGATGGAAAAGAATATTTATTTCATTCTACTTTCCTTTTTGATTTTCTGAAAATAGCATTGTGGTTAAATAATTGAAAAATACAGATAGATGTAATACGGGATAACTGAATCAATACGTCTGTGTATTTAAGATCGACAAAAACGGTAAGTACAAATGTCAACTGATTTTCTCAAATATTGTACAGTTGCGTCTCTTTTATTGAAAAAATTCTATATCATTATTTGGAGTGTTATTATAATAAGATCAAAAGAATTGTGTCCATTTTTAGAAAACTATGATAAAGGTATTCACCTACTAGTATTCTATTTAAATACGTGATCTGTTTTCATTGACATGTGCATGTTTATATCCTTACGTTTAACAATGATTTGGAATACTGTATGTATACTGACACAATAACATATAAGTACCTAACCGACAATAAAGTCAATTGCTAAATGATGTCTTGCATGCATTACCAATAACGTTATAAACCGTTATAAACATTCCTTGCTATTGTAAAAATGATGAAATATTGTCAACACCAGGTCCATCATGAAAATATCTTATTCCATATTATTAAAAATTCCGTTATTTCGCTTTTTTTATAAATAAAAAGAAATTACGAAAACTCTGAACTCCGAGGAATATTTAATAGGGAAAGTCCCTAATCAGATGGCAAAATCAAAAGCTCCAACACGTCAAACGATTGGACAACAACTGTCATATTTATAACATGCTATAGGCATTTTTTATGTGGAAAGTGGTTGATAAAACCTGGTTCATGTGTTTCCCTCAGTTTTTATGTGTAACCCGGATTTGTTTTCTCTCAATCGTTTAATGACTTTCGAACATCGGTATACTACTGTTGTTTACATTATTTAAAGCTAGCTAAACCTCTAGGTTGTATGACAGTATGACAGTCGCATGAAATATAGACAACAACAACGTGTGAACAAAACAAACAGAAATTATAGGTAAAAATGTCAAAAATAGTTGTCATTATCTTACTCACTATAAAAACAAAGAAATTTATAAACAAACAGAAATTATAGGTAAAAAAATGTAAAAAATAGAGGTACATTTTTTCATTATCTTACACACTATAAAATCAAAGAAATTTATAAACAACTATTAACCATGCCACAATAACACAATAACGGGATGTTCAAAAGATGTGCGAAAGATATTAAAGGGAGAGTCAACTCATACATCGAAAAAAAAATTGACAACGCCATGGCTAACAAATACAAATACAAAACACAAGACACAGCATTACCATATGGATAAATATATAGATTATAAAAATCGTATTGTAAGACAAATATTTGGGTACAACAAACGACCTTCACCATTTCTTTTATATTCGGTGTAATATTTTGCTAATGAATAAAACAAAAAAAAATGTTCTGTCATTTATTTTAGCAGTATGAGATTTTTCATATTTGCCACTTGATGCCTTGTCATTTCTTTCCAACGTCGAAATTTTTATGCTACCTCGGGGGCGGAGCGGGCATGAAGTTTTACAATTGTCTATCTGCCTGAACGTTCCAAAGTTGGTTTCTGTTCTCTTACTTTAGTTTGCCTAAAAAAAATGAAACTTATACACAATGCTTATTACCCTATACCACAAGTGCAGTTTGAATTTTTGGACACATCAAACGTATGTATAACAACTGTCATATTCCTGACTTGGTAAAGACATCTTCTAATGTAGACAATGGTGTACTTAACCTGGTTTTATAGCTAGATAAACCTCTAACTTGTATGATTGTAGGCAACAGTAGTATGCCGCTGTTCAAAAGTCATAAATCGATTGGGAGAAAAAAACAAATCCAGGTTACAAACTAAACTATAACCGAGGAAAACACATTAACTATAACAGGAAAACTACGAAACAACAGAAACACTGAAAAGTGTGACAGACGTCTTAAATTCCATTATATTGACAACGATGTGTGAACAAAACAAACAGGTGTAAATGGTAAAAATGTAAAACATAAATGTACAGCAGTCAAAATTGTGTTATAATCTTAATCACTATAATAGCAAACTAATATATTGCCAAACACGTCAATCAAGATATTACCTTTGAATAACGATTTAAGATTACTATTTTTAGTGTTTTATCTAATGTACTGAAAACTATATTAGATATATTGATTAGTAACACATGTGCAACAATTTCAAGATTTGAAAGAATGTCATAAATTATGTTTTTTTTTTGGCAATGTAAAATGTCATCTCTGCCATTGCTCCCATTGCTATTGCCTGGTTAAAACTGGGTAGTTCATCAGAAGAAAGCTGGTACTATGAGAGCTGATCCAACAGTTCTGTGATATTTTTATCTCCATAGCCTGTAGAAATCTGTTGCCGTGTTGGCTAGATTTGAAACTGAAATTGAAAAAGAAAAATGTTCTATAAATTTGATTTCCATTAGATAAACATGTTAAATGCTTATTCAAATAGCTACATTGCATTTCTCCTCTCACATGTATTGTTTTTTTATCATAGCAACATAGAATGCACAAATTATGCGTTACTTGTCACTCGATCATTTAAACTCAAACTCCAAAATATAATTTATAAATCTTGAATCTTGCCGTACACATCGTTTTGGCTTACCAATCGGCACTTTAGACGACGGTGCAGGCCCTGCAAGTGACCTCGTTCTGTGCACATTTCCCCTATTAAGTGAATTTGAAAGAAAGTCACAAAATCGTTAAAACTAATCACAAACTACTTACCTTTTACTATTTGTCCATACAGAAAAATAAACAATACGGCAGCCAAACAATTACTTCGATTTTTTCGGTATTTAAGGAAAAAAAAACGAGAATAGCGATATCACTAACGACCAAAAAATGAAAAGAACGAAAAAGCGTGTAATTGCGTGTAATATGGTGAAAAGCGTGTACACGCCATGTGACAAAATCCTCGCGTGTAAACCGTCGAAAAAGCGTGTATTACACGCGAATATCATGTCACTTGACATGTATGTGCAGCCTTAACCATATATATATGTTAACTTTTGAGTCACTAAGCCAGAGGCTCAATTTTTTGAAAATTTTAGTCCAGCATCTTGGTTTGCACTCATGTGTCAGAGTTGCCAAATAAAAATTTGATATATTTGTAAAAAATTATGTTACTAAGGAAGTACATACAAAAGTTTGCCAAAAAAATTGAGCAGGGTTCCCCCCATTTTTAAGCTTTTCCCCCACCAACCTCTAAACCCAGGACTATCTGATTCAACAAAAAAAAGCAAAGAGAAGATGGGAGAAGGTTCCCCTTATCCTAAAGGAACCAGTCCTCTCTTTGAGAAATGATTTGTTTCAATTAACCTACCTGTGAAATTTGCCACTGCATGTTGTATCATCGAGTCTAAGTTTTGTTTTAGCATTATATTATTCAAACATCTGGCAGATGTTTTGCCAGACGAAGCTTGTCTGGAAAAACAACTGTCGGACGTCAGGGAGGGTAATATCGGACTACTCTCTGGGCTGGTCAAACAAACATCTTTGTCTCATGGTCTCCGTTTGAAATTATAACCAATAAAAAAAAGGAACAGTTACAGTATAGCCTTTACCAGGCTATACAGGCCTTACTTCATTATTTACATATGGATAGACACAAGTGCAACGCTGCCATTGGCTGTGATATTAGCAGTATAACTTAAAGTTTTAGGTTTGTTTGTTTGTTTGATTTTTCTTTTTTTGTTATTGCATGATTGGAATATTGTCCTTTTTCGTCTTAGTCTCAAGTTTTGATATTCAGATTTTGTGGTACATTTAACAAGTAAAATGTATGTGTTCTTCTTCTAATTACCATTTGTAGTTTATACTCTGCTATTCATGCTTGTCTGCCTGTCGTCTGCTATCCCAAGTGAAATTCCCACCAACAATCCATTCACATTCAGTATAGCAAGTGTAGTGTTCTTGTCTCTCAAGAGAAAACTCCGTCAGGGGAGATAATTACTGAGGCTTCAAATGGGATAATTTGCCAAATTGAATTTCTTTTTTTTACATGGTCCATGATTTGCCAGTCAATTTTATTTTTTATTTATATACATTGAATTCCCCTAAAAGTGTTTGAATAATTTTCTAGACTTGAAGTTGTTGTAGATTGGCATATCAGATAATCTTATATTAATACAATTTGACTGATTATGCAACCAATAAAGATCAATAAAAGCTTATTATAAAAAAATATACTATTATTTGCTAAAATCAGCATTATTAAATATCAACCAAATTATATTCAAAGACTGAGATTACTTATGGGACTGATTTTCGACATAAAACTATATATTTTTATTGAAATCTGAGAATTGGGTGTTGATAACACTTTGTAGGTCTAAGTCTTCACCGGTTTCCATAGCAACACAATAAATTGGGGTCTCTGAACTACCAATTCTTTAAAAAGACTCAATACAAATCGTTTTAAGTGGTTTTCAACTTAATTAGTGATTTTGACACTTTCCATATTTTTGACAAAATGCTTGTTACCTGGTGACTTTCTCTCTTAAGTACGTTCGATATACATGTATACTAGTAATAATAATAAATTGATACAAGGTAACCTTACAAGGTGTTTTTATCTCTTTCTCACGAAGTTAACCAATATTTACCTATCATTTTCATAACTATACAGAAAATCTGTCCAGCGAAATTTATCAGTAAGACAAGTTTTTGGCCCTAGCAAGTTTCCATTCATACCAAAAGTATTCTTGTTGCATATACTCAGTTTTAAGCAAAAGTTCCAGGTGATCGAACAACATATGTCTATTGGAACCTCAAGTTTCAACAATATGTCATATCATATGGAAATCTTAGAACAAGGTTGTTGTGAAAAAAGTAAATAACAAAGAGACAAAAGAAAATCTTTAAAATCATAAAATTTTGTATAGCCTTGTCAGTTAAATGTTGAAGTGAAAAATTTATTTTTACGAAAATCTACTATAGGCATGAAATAGCATTATTTTCAAAAGCAATATAAGATGGTGTTGGTGGTGTTGGTGGTGTAGTGGTTATAAACGTTTCGCCATGTCCATGTAGGTTTTACTGAGATATTGAAAAAAACCCAGCTATGATTCAAAGCTTTAGTCTTTCTTTGGCGATGTATGTATATGTATTCGTATATTCATTTTCACTTTGTTTGGAAATGAATAAAATGTTTACTATTGTTTGCACAAATATGTGTTCGGCCATCACCAGTGGATAGTAAAAAAGTTCACAGGTCTGTTTTTCTAATTCATCTTACATTCGTTCTACAGCGTTTTGATCCTCTGCATGAATGAAGCATTACTCATTGGTAATTCAATTATATCTTCAGATATGGCAGTAAAATTCAAGAAGAGTGATCAAGAACAAATGAACAAATGGCTAAGTGGGAATAAAGGATACACCTGTTTGTTCAGAGCAACCAGAGACGGATGTACTGCTACCAAATTCCACAGCCTTTGCAATAACAAAGGTCCAACTGTGACTATTATATACAACACTAACAACTCTGTATATGGTGGATATACCTCCGTAAGTTGGGCTAGCACTGAAAATTGGCAAACGGACGGACAGGCTTTTTTGTTTCGGCTTTATCAAAACGGAAATTGGAAGCCAGTTCAACTGCCTGTTAGTAATCCGTCACACTCTATTTACGATGTTTCGAGCCAAGGACCTTCTTTCGGCAGCGGTCATGATCTCTTAGCATTTACAAGCACAGCTACCTGGAATGGTACCTATTTTCAGTCCGACGGTTATGTAATTCCAGGAAACGCATACTCTGCAAATGGAGAAACGTCAGATTCTATAACAGGTGGAAGTAAACAATTAAAAGAGATTGAAGTTTACTTGGTAGAAGGTAAGACAAATGATTGACATATACCAAACCTAACTGGCTTTAGAAAGTCGATGTAAATATGAGTTAAAAGAGGTTATGTGTTTTTTTCCTTTTTGCTATTTGAAGTTCTTCTTTATTTATTGTCGTTTGGCAAAGTTTGGTTTCAATCGGCCCGGTAGTTTCAGAGAAGATTTATTTTGTAAAAGTACGTATCAGCTTTCTCATTATGACGGCATAATTGCCCACATCATAGTTTCCACCAATGATAATGAAAGCATGCCAATTTAAAATAGTTTTTAGGACCTAAAAAAGGGAATGCGTCGACAAAAATATTTTTAACATTATTTTTGTTTTAAACAAATGAACTAGGATCTGACTTGAATATATTGTGTCAAACCCTGCGCTCTTTGTTTCCTAGGTTTAATTTTAGTTGCAATGTGGATTAATTTTGTTTTACCATTGTTTATTTTAAAAATTTTAATTGACTACGTTCACAATTTCCTTACTCTTAGCAGCAAAAATGACAGCTTACATATTATCATTTTCATTACTGTATGTTGGTATCGCTGTCATACACAAAAAAGAGTTCTGCTGTTTTGGTCAGATTTTAAAACTCTTTTCCATGACCACAAATGATGGTTACCAACACGATTGACTTAGATATATGAATAAAGGTACGCCACAGCTGTCTTATGTGGAACTCTGATATTGCATTATGTTGTTTTATTATTACTTGATGATATTTGATCTTTACACAATGCAGTTTTGATATTACGTAATGATATTTCGATATTACACGATATAGTTTGGTATTGACTTGATATAGGTTTGTCATTACTTAATATGGTTTTGTCATTACTCGATGTGGTGTCACCATTATTTAATGTGATGTATCATAGGCAATGTGGTTTTAACATTACTTGATGTGTATGTGACTTAACGGAATGTAGTTGTTTCATTACATGGTGTTGTTTTCTTTCGTAATGATGATTTGCCAATTCTTTATATGGCTTTAACATTACATAATGATATTTTAAAATTTGACGATTTTAAACTACATGATGTATTTGTTTCAGTATTTGATATGGTCCTGTCATTCGTTGATGTGGTTATCACATTTTTCTCGTTTTGTCCCCTATAGACTCCTAATCTGTTGGTACCATAACCCCTTAAAATCAATCCCAACCTTTCTTTTGTGTATTAAACCTTCTGGTAAAAATATTTAGAGATCCATTAACTTAAACTAAAGATAATGACCGGAAACCAAATGTGTCTTCGGACAACGACGACGACATTATGATAGATTTGCGGTCGTATCAAATTTTTAAAAGAAAGTGTACCACCAAAAAATCAGCTAAAACACCAAAATGCAAGAAATTACATAAAAGTGACTCTGGATTAGTCCATGAAATTGATGTAGAAAAAACATAAACAGAAGATTATCATGAATACATTTTTACTGCTGAGCAGTGTTCTCCCTACAAATTTTACATAGCAAAATCTTTAAATTATAAACATAACAATGCTATTTATGGTGTCTGAGGCTTAGATGAAAATGAATTATCCGATCAAAACCATATTCTAAACAGGCTCACTGTAACTTTAAACTCTACTTTAAAAAATCATTATGATCCTCTCGCTGATCATATTTTTATATGAGATGCATGAAACAGGGAAGATAATATAAACATCCAGCTAATTTAAAAAGGAAAAATAAATAAACAAAAGGAAAGTTTGCAATACTAAATTAAAAAAAAAAACAGGTACAAATTTCAAATATTGATGAAATAAACTCATCATAGATACCAGGACTAAATTTTATATATACGCCAGACGCGCGTTTCGTCTACAAAAGACTCATCAGTGAAAAAGATATTCGCAATCCTTCACCTCACTATGACAATCATCAAGTTATTTATTGCATAACCGTATTCATAATTTTGAAATTAAACAAATGGCTTATTGTTGAAACCACATCAAATAATGGCGAAACCACATCGAGTAATGACAAAACCATACTAAGGAATGATAAAACTATATGAAGTCAATACGAATCCATATATTGTAATTTCGAAATATCATTAAGTAATGACTATTCCTTATCTAGTTTTATTATATACTCAGCATTGATATGATAGCTTTTGCTTATGTGTAATGAACGGATGTACACAAGCCATAATTTCCCACCCGGGCTTATAAGCCATATCAGAGGCATCTCGTGCACAAAACCAATAACCGTGCCTCTCGTGCAAGTTACTTTCGGTATTTCCGGTATAGTCTGCTTACTTTTACATTGTGGTGTCAGATATTTTTTATTATGACGTCAACATTTTACGGGAATGTGATATCCATTAATGGCGGACAAATAGCGATAAGGTGTATTGAATCCAGTGGTAAATCTGTTGTACAGAACCAGCTGTTATTGAAAAAATAAAAAAAGATGTATACATGGCTAAATCTAATGATATAGATTTTCAAAATGATTATAGTTTATTTAATTTATCGTAGATTTACAGGCTCTACAGGATCTATGTTACCATAAATATATATGAAGGTAGTGATACTTTACACCTTATCGCTATTTGTCTGTCATTATTGGATATCACATAGGTTCCCGTAAAATTTTGACGTTATAAAAAAAAAAAATCTGACACCACAATGGAAAAGTGATTGTTGTATGCGTCAAAGGTTCAAGCGGCCGTGTCAGTCGGTATTAGTGATAAGGTTTATTGTTGGACAATTATAGTGTATATTACGTTGGATGCATAATTTAATTTCTTTGTAAAGTTTTAGTTATTTCTTTTGTTTATTTGCCTTTTATAATACAATTGTCGGAAGTATATGATAAAGAGATTAATACATGGCCTTTTCCATATCGTCCCGGGTATCATCCTTCGAACTATATCAGCACCTCGACTACGTCTCGGGCTGTAATGGGAGTCTCAGGATGATACCCGGGTCAATATGGAAAAAGGCCATGTATTAATCTCTATATATTACATATGGTGTAGCATTATACTGGTTTCATTGGATATGACGAGCACGTGTTTCAAATGTTATTTTACGTATATGAAGCCTAGTTTTTATTTTTACGTATATTGTCGCTTTGTTTCTATTTATATGTATATTGGTGGTCAATCAAATATGAAAAAGTCTTGCTAGATTTATAATTATGACGTCATGACTTCTTCAAGGAAGCGCCGCAGCAGAACAGACAATTTGCGAGTTTATCAGATTTAAAGAATTTTATGTTAAATGAAGACGCTAAAAATACAAGAAAGCTAATAGAACAAGCTATGAAGTTGTTCAAAGAATATTGATATTTCAATTACATGTTAATATATTTAGCAAAATACAATTTAAAAATACACAGAAAGATCATTGAATGCCATTTTCCTAATATATTATTTACATATTTAATATATAAATTAAGGACTTTTCTCAGTCAATACGTTATATATGGACCTGTTTAGATTATATTGACACTCGGACTTCGTCCTAGGTCATTATCATCTGAACAGGTCCATACATAACGACGGTATTGATCTCGTCAAAAGTCCATAATTGATAAAATTTTAAAACATCATTACGTAATGTCAAAACCGTTTTTTGTGAAGACCAAATATCATCGATTAATGATAAAAAAAAACATAACGTAATTTCAGAGTTCCATATAAGTCAGCTGTAGCGTTCAATATAATATGTACTACTCCCGTCCGTCATTATAATTCTTATGATCGATTGTCACAATTCTGTATCGCTCTGCTCAGCTTTAAGTGAAGTTGCATATCACGACTTGGTGACGTCAATACAACTAACCCGTCCAAAATAAAATTGACCAAAACAAATGACCAACATCATAATGAAAGAACCGAAATTGACAGGTTTGACCCGATGTAATCAAGTCATGTTACGGTTCTCGTGTGAAACACAGAAAACACATGTTTCCATAATGCAAAATACGGAAATAAATCTGATAAATCGATTATCATTCTGGTTGTCTGCTTACAGGAATCAACAAATATATAGATGGCTGTAATACATTATGCATGCATGCATTCGGTTTTGATTTAATGAACTCTGAACAGAGAAAGTACACTGTTTAGTCCCTTTGATTTTCGTAAATTTAAAAAAAAGTATAAATCTATTACATAATTTCAAATATATTCAAAAGATATAATATTGTCAGTTATTAGTATTTATTGTTTTAGAACTGTGTCCAATATATAGCCTGTATGATTTAACTTTATGCAATATTACACAAATAAATACCTAAAATAACCTCGTTTTAAGAACTTGCCGTTACGTTTCAATTGCAAAGTCCTTAACCGAAAAAAATGATATTTAATAAGAAAATGTCATCTTACAATGACGTTGATGGTTCGTACCTAATTTATCGTGTAAAATGCTACATGCAAGGTGTTGTCTATATTTGACACGTGGTAGTGGGTTTGAAGCCTCAAAAAGTGATTAAGGTGGTTAAAAATAAAAAATAAAATATTTGAGAACTGTTAGCACCAAATAATGTTTTGAAGGAACCTAACTATAATATATTTCCATATCAAACAAAAGCAGAAGTTTTCAGTGCTTCATTTTCTCAAACACTTCTATAAATAAATTACTCTATATAGAGATCAATTCCTAATATAGTATTTAACCAAATACTAGCTTCTTAGTCAACATTTATTGGTTAAAGCGTTGATTTTTCATCTAAATATACTGTGTCGTGAGGAGTGTCAGATTTTTTTTTATCTTAATCGGTTGAGGCGTTGATTAAATGAAGTATATATTTTCATATAAGGAAGCTTACATTTGATTTTTATGGGAGTGTTGGATAGGATTAAAAATTTAGTCCTGATTGTTTTTTGAAATCACTGTCCGGCCTTTTTATTTTTTTTTCAAACTTGTCGGTCTTTTTTTTTTTTATTAGTTTATCCTGAATTTTGTTAACATAAACTGTCATCATGTCTTTTTTTTACTCAGAACTCCTATCCTGCCTTTTTTCAAATTTTATTCTAGCCGCCCCTATAATATCTAATGGTAGCTCTCGTTTTTATCTAAAAGTTTGAAATTCAAACACACCTACTCTGTCAATATGACTCATCACAAACTTAAAAGTATTTCATTTTGGCCCAAACCTAATTGTTTTGAGTAATGCGCTTTTAATGTAAGAATTAGAAAAGCCGAAGTATATTGTTTTTATCTGACCTCCTATACATTTCTAGGAATATGATTGGTTAAAAGCGTCCGCGTGGAGACCGTGTATATTTCATATAAGGTTAGTAGGGAGGCGGGGCTTATTTCATACACGTTTAGTAGTGGTGTTACGTCTCTTTATATTCCATATTAGGTAAGAAGGGAGGCTGTGCTTATTTCATACACGGTAAGTAGTGGTGTTACGTCCCTTTATAAAAACAAAACGGCCCTGAGAAAAAACTTTAAAGATCTCCGTAAAAGATTTGACCAAAATCTATGCACCAACACCTAAACTTCATCAAAATTTTTCTACAGTTTTCTCTTCAAAACACACCTTCACGCTGAAAAATGGATCTACTCTTAAAACGAACTCGCTTACTCGCTGCGCACAAAAAGGTAACACGTCAATTTAAAATGATTTCTAAACAGCAATTAAAATCTAGAGGAACATAATCAAAATGATGCAGCTGCATTTTTCTTTGAATGGCCAGCAGGTGTATGCCAACATGATCTATCTTTATAATTTTGTTGCCAGTGAAAATTTATGTGGAGCGAGTAAACAGATGTTGTGGAGAATGTTCTTTTTTTGTAGCGTGCACACCAGAAAACTGGTGACGAAATATGATGAAGTTGAGTAGGTTTTGATGGCTTCTGCGTCGTGCAAATCTGATATAGAGATCTGCTCTACATGTGTTTTTGTTCATTGTTATTGTAAATTACTGCATTTTTCGTTTTTTCTTACTTTTAAACTTTTAAAAGTTATTAAAAAAAGAAAAAACAAATATCGGCCAAATGAAATACTTTAATTATGTGATGAGTCATCATAACCGAGTGGCTCACATCTGACACCCTGAAGCGACACATTCCATTTCAACGAAAACAATAACTTGAAAACCAACAAATTTTACTTAGAAGCTGACATTTGGTTAATTTCTATGATAGGAATTAATTTCTATATAAATCATACGGGGGAAAAAAGTCTCAAAATCTGACACACGATAAACAAGGGAGAGATGTTTAATAAAACGGAGCTCTAGGAACAACTTCTTCTACTTGATTGAAATAGACTATGATTCGGTTCCTTCCATTTGAAAAATTATTTGGTGCTTACAATTATTGAAAAAAAAACTTGATACTTTTACTTCAGTTTATCGTTTTTCACCGCTTCGAAAGCGGCATCCTGTGTCAAAAATAGCCAACACCATGCATGTATGGCGTTTTACATGGTGTTATTTAACAAAAACTATGTATAGATTGTCCGTTTAAGGTCAACTTCAACATGCTTGTACTGTCTTATTTACATCCTTACATACATCTCTGTAGTCAAATGTATCTCCAGATTGAACTACCAATAACACAATTTTAAACTATTATACTATTTCAAGAATAATGACAATGGCTCCTATCATAACTCCTTTGCGTACAAACGTTTTTCATATTTTTTTTTATATTATTTAAAATAGTAAAACTGATTAATTAAGATAATTATACAAATAATGTTTATTCTCAGATAAACCTGGCAATGCACCTCTCGAAGAACCATGGAGAAAAACTTCTAAATGGAATAAAAAGGTAAAATTGTTTAGTTGTTTTCAGCTAATGTCCATGTAAAGCCATACTTGTGTATTTATTCAACTTTCCAGATAATATAATCTTCATATTGCAGACTTCATGCCGAAGCTTTTCAAGAAGTCTTTAAAATCAAAGACTGGCATTATCCTTTTAATATCGTAATTTCCTTGACAGAGGGTTGCTGATCACAAGGAAGCTATCTAACCAAGAGTTCCAAGTGAAGTTGAAGTCTTCCTTTGTAAATGCATGGACGCCATCACGAGTTTGTTTACCGTTATTGAATATCCGTTTCACAGATGCTATCGGATATGTTCCATTTGTCGTAACTACAATCCCAATTTAACTAAAAACCGATCTCTCATGGCTCCCGTTTTCTGATATGTCGCGTGGGAGATCTAACGAAACCCGCTTTGAGGTCACATGTGAGTGAACTAGAAGTTATGAATTTATAATGATATGCAAATGAGTTAACGACCTAATAATAAGCCAATCAAAAAAGTTTATTAATTATTTTGACTGACGATTTCGTCGTATATAAAATGAGTTACATCCCTTTACCTTACGATAAACTTTCAAGATCGTGGAAGACTCAATTTCATTGGTCGAAAAAGACACACCTACGAGATCACTCACATGTGACCTCAAAGCGGGTTTCGTTAGATCTCCCACGCGAGATATCAGAAAACGGGAGCGATGAGAGATCGGTTTTTAACCCACGCGACATATCAGAAAACGGGAGCGATGAGAGATCGGGTTTTAATTAGATTGCTACAATCCCATCCTCCTTTCCCCGAACGTGACCTATCGAATGAGACTGAATATCGTGCTTGTACAAATATAAGCAGCACGACGAGTGCCACATGATAATTATTTTTAGGTTTCTATGCTATGTTGTGTGTACTGTTGTTTATCTGTTTGTCTGTTGTCATTACCATTTCTGGTCGTGGCGTTGTCAGTTTATTTTTGACTTGTGAGTTTAACTGTCCCTTTTGTATATTTCGTCTCTCTTTTATTTCACTTTCCTCTATTATAAATGGTGTTCTCACACTGAATACACTTTGGTGACTGTCTTGAATTCTCATATTTTAATGAACTTCAAATAATGATTACAACATATACAGTTTTTGTCCTTTTAATATTAAAGGTGTTCAATTGTTTTTAAAAATACGTTTTTGATTTTCAAATATTTTGGCTCTGAGCGTCACTAAAAAGACGTTCGTTGTCGAAATGCAAATCTAGTGCAATACAATTGGTACCGTTAGTATTATTAAGTCTGTCTCATATATTGGCTTACATTGAGAAATCGACAATGAAGGTCGATTGATACCTAAATTTATGACAAAGCTGAAGTCATCCTTTCGAGAGTTTAAGAGCCGCCAGTGTGATAAATTTGACCAACGGAAATGTTGCACCTGTGTGATCTGTCGTAACATAATTTCAAAGGAATTTAGCCATCTATACCATTTAGAGTTCTTTCCAGGATATGCTTTCATGCACAAATTACAAGCAAGAATAACACTATAAACATTCGAAAAGATCTTCAGTAAACGTCTATCAGATAACACCATATCGACGCATTTAACAAAAAGACATCTAGATATTTCTTGAGGTCAACATAAAATCTTCAAGATTTGACAAGTGTCTGTATATTATATAAATGTGTTAATCTGTCCACTGGAACGGGTGTATAACAAATATTGAAACTCTATTCCATATTCATTCTTAAAATAGAATAAATCATAGCAATCCACTTCTTACTTGTCAATTTACCAATTTATCAAGGACCCCGCCAATGATTGTTTTTGAAACATTTTATTTTTTGTCATTGAGGATACTTGAGATTATTGCTAGGCCTGTGAAATTCATTTTACAGTTTCCGGAGAGATTTAAACTTAACATATTAAATAGATACCTGTCTGTTATTGAAATCGTATGTAGACCTCTATATGTCATATGAGTTTATATGTTGGCGGATTATTGTCTTGTTTACTCATATCCCTCATTTTCTTTTTCTCTTATTCATTACACAATGTCAGTTATTGAAAGATGTTTTTTTCAATTATCAGTATTTTGAAGAACTGAAGGAGAAGGTAGAAAGATACAAACCTTTAAAGGAGTTAAATATTCCACAAGCACGTGTTTTGTTAGTCGGACAAGTAGGAGCTGGGAAGACAAGTTTCTTCAATACAATTAACTCTGTCTTCCGCGGATATATAACTAGACAGGCATGTAGTGGTAATGCAGAGCATAGCTTAACAACAGTGGTGAGTGTGTTATAAAAAAAGCCATATTACCAGGTCACGTTATATACATTGTTTAAACAAGACACTTGCGGAGTTCAAAATTCGAAAGTTGATATAATCTAGAATCAATACTTTTTCTTCGAATACAAGTGTAAGACATTAAAGCATGCTCTAGTGACTCTTTAAAGATCACAATTTTCCTACAATAATATGATTCTAGAAGACCAAGTCAGGAATACGACAGTTGTTGTCCATTCGTTTTTGATGTTTTGTCATTTGATTTTGCCATGTGATTAGGGACTTTCTGATTTTATTTTCCTCGGAGTTCAGTATTTTTGTGATTTTACTTTTTTCATTTGCTTTGACATGTTTAAGTATGGTCTAGTGATCGGTCTATAAACACTTACTTGATGACCTACGCGAACGTTGCTTTGTTTAACAGATATATCATATTTGTTTCCAGTATCGAATGTACAAAATCAGAAACAGTGCATCCGGAAAAGCTTTGAATTTCAGACTGCATGATACCAGAGGACTTGAAGCTGATCAGGGAATGGATGCCCATGGAATGTGCTATCTTCTCGATGGTAATTTACCTGATCGATTCCAGGTACACATATTCGTAGTAGTGATTTAAACTTGAAAAATGCAAAATAGGGGGATTTATTAAAGTCGGATAACTACATTAAGCTGCCAAACATTTTCTTATAGATAATTTTTCAAATTTAGATATCAAAGAAAAAATATGACGTTGTTTAAACCGGTTATTCAGCAACATATATTTTCATTTTAGTTCAATCCATCTGCGCCAGTTACACCAGACATAACAGGATTTGTTTCAACACAACAATTCGCCGATAAAATACACTGTGTTGTGTTTGTCATAGATGGCAGCACAGTAGACGTTATGCCGGAGAAGGTGATAGAAAAGATGAAGGGATTTCAAATTCACATGAACCAAAGAGGTAAACAACTTTATTCTTATTCAGTAAGGTTTGTGGAATTCATAATTCAACTAAATGATGCATTGATCACAGAATTTGTAATGAATCTCCTACTGCCGATGAGTATCTTATAACAAACAAATCGATATTTCTAAACACTTATTTCTCATTTTTGTGTCTCGATTTTGGGCCTTTGCAACTTGAATTCGCATTATATTATTGTTGTAATACAGAAAATAGAAATTCGGACAAGTTGATGAGTTCAAAGCTTATTTCTATTTATCCTGCAATTGGGTGTTTTACTATACAGATACAGCACTACAGATATTGCTATGCTGTATATGTATACTATACAGATATCGCTTAAAAGCTCCGCCCACTGCAGGACTGAGCATTGTATAAACCTGCGTGACCCTAGAATGTGTATTGCAGTCGCATTCCAATGACGTATCAATTGCGAATTAACGATTACTTTCATACGTTCTGTTTGTTTGCAAACATTTCTTTAGAGCAATAACAATCGCACCAATTTCCTGATTACATACACACATGAACAGCAGTCTTTTCTACGATGACAACTATCGATTTCAAAACTTGAATGTGTAAGATTGTGTAACAACAACAACCATGTCAATTTCAGCATGTATGTTTAGTGAATGTCGATTCTGAATCGTAGGACAACTCGTACACTCCTGATTCAAATTGGACAATGTTTTGTTATTTGTTTTTACTGTTGAAATCAGTTGTTATGTTAAAATAGATACTTATTCACCTTGCGCGATGTATTATTGTTGACCATTCGAGATTCTTTTTTTGCAAACCCGTCTTCAGCTGAATGTGTGATTATTGTATCGTATTACTACACGGGCCTCAGTGGATTTCAAATCGAAAATAAATGCAAAACATGTGTTTTGTGTCTTTAAAACACAAATAATATACAGAATTAATTGCAGGATAAAGACAATAACTGTTAAGTGTCTTTAAATATCAGCTGTATTTGTACGAGGCTCAAAACAGGTGTAGTTTAAACATATCTATTTATAGTGGATTGGGAAACAAGTTTTGCAACTTATATTAATCCCTTTCCACTTTGCGGGTGCGAGTGCTGCCTTGTAGCGGCATTATCCTACTCTTTTTAGAAATCTACAAGGATGTCTTTAACATGCAAGAGATATGGCTCTCTCTTAACACGGGTCAGCCATTTATCGTCCCCTTCCGACGGACTATCATCGTTTTCTCAAGACCATACTCGCAAATGGTGTCAAGGGAGAGCCGAAAATTGAGTTCCTGAAATTTTCATCCAGAACGCTAAAAGCTCGCATACACCTAGCCTCGTACAAATACAGCTGATATTTAAAGACACTAAACAGTTGTAATCACATAAGCAACACGACGGGTGCCACATGTGGAGCAGGATCTGCTTACCCTTCCGGAGCACCTGAGATCACCCCTAGTTTTTGGTGGGGTTCGTGTTGTTTATTCTTTAGTTTTCTATGTTGTGTCGTGTGTACTATTGTTTTTCTGTTTGTCTTTTTCATTTTTAGCCATGGAGTTGTCAGTTTGTTTTAGATTTATGAGTTTGACTGTCCCTTTGGTATCTTTCGTCCCTCTTTTATTGTCTATATCATCGTTAAATACAGAAAAGCCAAATAACCGTAAATTCAGAATCTTTTGGGAGGTTTTATAAATGCGAATAATGCGATTGCATGGTTAATACTGCAATAATAAGAACTCGCATTCTGACATCGGACACATATAATGCATAAAACGTTTCCTGAAATCGCAATTGTTAGTCTGGCAGTTTTGTTCAGACTTCTAAAATCTCAATAATAATTACACTAAAATATTTCGGAATTTACAATACTTACAGATAGAAATAGAGACTGATTATGAGAAGTTTCTAAATGAAAAGACAATAACCGTCTGATGTCAACGATTTATCAAACTAAGTTTTTATAAAACAAAAGTGAAATTCATTTCCTCATGGTCGATTGGCTGCATAGAAGTCCCTAAAATCAAAATATCCAAATTCCTAAAATTAATTAAAATGATATTGCTTCAAAAACTATTTTTGTCTTTGCAGGCATCCCACAGATTGTATTACTTACGAAAATAGACAAAGTGTGTGAGGCTACAAGTGAAGATCTATCACAAGTTTTCTTCAGTCCTGTCGTACAAGAAACTGTAGATCGAGTTTCACAGATATTGGGACTGCCAAGATCTAACATCCTACCCATAAAGAATTACGAATCAGAAATCGAACTTCAGGATAACGTTAACATCATAACCTTGTTGACCTTGCAGCAAATATTGAATTCAGCAGACGACTACATGTTTAATTACCTTGACCAAATTGAAGACGGAAAACTACAACAACTAAACATCAGAGAATAACTCAAACTATTTCTTTAATTGAAAGATTTCTTCATTATATTGAGCTGTATCATGTATATTGTTATAAGAAATAGTAAAAAGAATAGTGAAAACGTATTTAATTGTTTCTCGAATAACCCCCACAGTTTAGGAGAATCAAATGGTTAATAATATATAACGTGCACATCTGTAATTGGAACAAACAATGCATTAAGTTTAATCAAAATGGAATTATTTAATGTATACACTGCGAAAATTGTATCCATCAAAAAGCCATATAGAGTCTTCCACAAAATAGAGGGTTGTCAGAATATTTATTTATATAAATCGTCTAAGTCTAGTGTATTCATTAACATACTATGTGTATGATTTGGTTATTAACGAAATTAAACAAACAATCCAATTTGAAATTAAAAAAAAATTACCAAAGATTTTATCTGTATAAAATTAGCCGACAATTATTTGTTTCTTCTCGTTGTTGTATTACCTTAGTAATAAAACATTTCCAATTATTCGAAACATATATTCGCTTAGGACGGTTCGAAAGTGAAATTGTTTGACATTTCAAAAACCGACAAAACATGACAAATGAGAAACGATGCTTTTGGCACAAAGTAACCTAGCAGAAGTAAGCAAAGTCAAAATAGAGTGTCATTTTGACACCTCAGTATTGAGATTTTTTACGAGTTATAACAAATTGTCACATGATAGATAAATGGACTAACGAAACCAAAATATTTGCAAACATAAAAGCTGTATAGAAATAGAACAAAATAAATGACGTATACCGTTATCATATACATAGCCTAAATTGTATAATCATTCGAATTATAAATTTTTATAACGTTATTTCACATCAGTTATCTTTTTGAATATTTTTTTTCTAAATAGTAACAATTCAATTTAGTTCAATTCCATAACACAAACCTGTATTGATTTGTTGAACATAATATTTAAAAAGCTAGTATCCCGACTTCAGTCATTAAACTGAACGTTGTTTAAGTAAAACTGAATAAAAAGTTGATTTAATTTTCTGTACTTGGTTCTTGTTGTATATATCTGTGCGTTTTGTCCTGTTCGTGCTTTCCTTCATTTCCCAGTTCCCTGTTGTTGCCATGAATTTGGTAGTCTCTATGAAATCCAATTTTTAATTGATTTTGTTAATATTTCAAGGTCTTTTTTTGTTTTAGTGCTTTTCAACTGTGTTGGTTCTTCCAAGTCTCCAACAGTCTTTTGTGTTTGTCAAACTGATATATATCAAATGAAATTTTTCCGAGAATGTTTGTGGTTCAAGTTTTTATTTTTTTTATATGTTTGTCAAAGAATGAAAGTAACTACAGTCGACTCTCCTAAAAATCCTAAAAATGACTAAAATTCAATTATATTGACAATAATTAACGATGGATGAAAAAAAACCACAATAGGTAAAAATGTCAAAAATAGGGGTACAGCAGTCAATATTTAGTTATAATCTTATACACTATTAAAACAAACAAATAGGTTACAAAGAAGCACAAACATGTATATAGACAAAGCCCATTGCAAAAAGTAACGATAAGAATACAAAAATGTACCACAGCACAATAACACAATGACGGGATATATCAGTACAGAGGCACACTATATGTATCGAAGAAATACAATAAGGCATATAGACAAAGCACATTAGAAAATAGACGAGAGTACATCCTGTCTTACAAGAGCACAATAACACAATGGCGGGATGTATTCGTACAGAGCAACGTCAAATGTATTTAAGAAACACAAAAAGATATAAATAAAAAGCACATTAGCAAAATTAAAAGACAAGAATACAAAAATGATCATAAAATACATGTGTCCGAAGGACTTTACTGGATTAACCTGCACCAGGAACGCTTAACGACAATATAAGACAGTCAGGAATGTTTAAAATTCCCGCAACAGTTAAAGGAGCGTTATGACCAAAAAGGACATAAAATACTAACAAAAATTATCTGAAAGGTCAATTTTGCTTGAGCGAGATGAAACTTTATAAATTTATAGAATTATAGCGGACAATTTATTAAGAAAGGTTTGTTATAAATCATATGCGTACTGGCGACTGAGTTGGTGATATTTTTGGGAACTGATGGTTCATCATTGACCTAGTACAGTAGAATTCAACACTTGATAGATCTAATGCGTCCTAATCGATTTTCCAGATTCACCATGATTAGGAATTTTCAAATCCAAATATTTGGAAGGAAGGACTGTACAAGAGCAGAAAAAAGTTGAAAGAGCAATATGACAAAAAAAATGACTAATATTAATATACTAGCAAAATCCATCTGTAGGTAAACTTTACATGAGGGAGCTGAATTTTCTGGTTTGTTCTTTTTGAACAGGTCCAATTTGGTTGAGTTACATTTAACATCCCCAATCATTCGCCTTATATATCTGGCCAAATTATCTAACATGAATATCGATGTGAACCGTGATTTTCTATTTTTTTGTACTCTTTGTACACGCTTCAGTGTGATTGTCAGGTTTAATTATGACAGTACATGTTTGATTTCATTACCATATTCATTTTAGTTATATTATTCCATGACTTTGTTCTTCAATTCACAGTGTGACGGGATCGTCAATTTGCAAAACAAAAATCTCCAAAACAGGTGCTAGGAGCCGCCTCAAATTTGCAGAAAGTAAAGAGCCATGCTACTGTGTTGAAGGTTTTACTGTGATTTTGAGATCAAGAACAGCACTAAAAGGGAAAATTTTAACAAAAACCTATTTTCTCAATACATGTTCATAAAATTGAGAAAGGAAATGGGGAATGTGTCAAGGCGAAAACCCGACCATAGAGCAGACAACAGCCGACGGCCACCAATGGGTCTTCAATGTAACGAGAAACTCCCGCACCCGTAGGTGTCCTTCAAATGGCCCCTTATAAAATATGTATACTAGTACAGTGATAATGGACGTCATACTACACTCCGAATTATACACAAGAACCTAAAATTGAAAATCATTCAAAACTAACAAAGGTCAGAGGCTCCTGATTTCAGACAGACACAAAATTGCGGCGGGGTTAAACATGTTTATGAGATCTCAACCCTCCCTCTACACCTCTAGCCAATGTAGAAAAGTAAACGCATAACAATACGCACATTAAAATTCAGTTCAAGAGAAGTCCGAGTCCGATGTCAGAAGATGTAACAAAAGAAAATAAATAAAATGACAATAATACATAAATAACAACAGACTACTAGCAGGTAACTGACATGCAAGCTCTAGACTTCAATTAAACTGATTGGAAGATTATGTCTTCATCATATGAATATCAGGTACAATCCCTCCCGTTAGGTGTTTAGTATCATACCATACCACAATAGCATAACATATATGAGAAGAACATAACCCGTGTCATGCCAACAACTGTTTTTTAAATAAATGTGTTTAGTTCCGATGCAAAGACCCTAAAGGTGAATCAATATTAAAGCCAAAATATGCAATCTTTTATGACCCGACAACAGTATCGTAACTATATCCCTTCTTAATAAGTCTGTTTAAAGGTTCTGTAAACTTTTGAGGTGAATACTGACATTTTTGTGCTTTGTAAAGAATATAAACATAAAAGATTGGATGTGAAATACCCGAACGTATAAGATGTCAGCATAAATATTTATTCGAATGTGCTCTGTTCGATATTTTTTCTTATATGTAGGTCCTTTCAAAATTGTATATTTCTGTTGCATATTATAATTAAGGATTTTGTTCAACCTCTCTAAACCAGTTGTAAATATTTATATAAATATATGTATATATATTCAAATAGCTGATCTGTAAAAATAACATCTCCATGCCTTATATATTATGTACTGTAGTACGACGCTAGATTAAAACTGACGTGGAAAGGTAACACCCGGCCACCGAAAGCTTCATTTTTATGAAGCCCAGGTGGTCGTGTGGTCAAGCGGGACGGCTACAGTGCAGGCGATTTGGTGTCACGATATCTCAGTAGCAAGGGTTCGAATCCTGGCGAGGGAAGAACCTGCAATTTTGTATGTTAATGTTTGTGACCATTAAAAGAAAACAACAAACTATTTTATTTGTTGTATCTTGATATCTATATCTTCAACAGGAAGCTGTATATTAAAAAAATTACAATAAAATTTGATTGATCATTTCCTTTTGTTAATTATCCTTTTGTTAATTATCCTTTTTAAAATGGTGACATTCTCTTTGTGGGGTGTATATATATCTTAAGTTGTTATATTCGCTCGTTAAAAAATTAATATTAAAACGTTTTCAATTTTAACGAAAAAAATCTCTATTTAACTGAAATATTATCACACCTGGGGCCGGTTTCACGAAGCTATCATTAGACCTATCATAAGCTTGTCCTAGGACATGTCTTATGATCCTCCTATGAGTATCATAGGACATATATCAGACCTCGCCTCGAAGCTGTCTTATGATGATCTTGGCTGAGATATCCTAAACCTGTCGCAAGTTCTTTGAATTTTTAATATTAACATAGATTTATGAAAAAACTTATATAAATTTACAAGTAGTATATGTTTTCCTTAAATTACTAAAGCGGGGTTCACACATTGCCGATTATTGCTCCCGTTTGAGACCAGCGAGCGATACGACACGAAAAGGGAAAAAGTCGGATTACTATCCTCAATTATCTGGAATGTCCTATCATCGTCTGAACGCAGTCGTTTAAGTTAGTAACAGATTCCTACGGGCCGGGAAGGGTCCAAATAGTTCGGCGAAGCACCCCGACAGTCGCAAGGGTGCGTCCCGTAACATTCGGGGAAACTCAGCCGATTTTGTCCTGTCGGATTACAATCGTGCCTATGTCGTGACAGATTCTTCTGTATCGGATCAAAATCGTAACAATGGTCTGTGTATTTTTGACGGTGTCCTGTGGAACGGGAATGATCTGGAAAAATTTTTCATTGCTGTTTTTCTGCCGATTGAGTCCAGATTGCATCCAGATCTTGTCGATTGCGAACCGTTGTTGCCGAAACCGTTCCGGAACAGTCCCGTTATTAATACGAAATTCGTCAATGACACCCACGTCAGAGTTCCGACAATTACAGAAAGCAATACGACTGAGACCAGACAAAGCCGTTTGCAATGCGATAGAGCGGACCGTGATAGGATTATACGTTCCGACAGTACCTGATCATCCCGATTATGCCGACAGTTTTCGAACGGGTAACTTCCGTCAGCGTCGCTTCACTGTCTTGTCACTGTCTGATCTCTGTCGGATTACATTCGGTAGAATCGGGACACAGTCGTGACAGACTCGGTCGAATTTTACCGGGCGAAAGATACAAATTGGATAAGAAGCGGATTGCGAACTGGATTATCGGGATACATTCGCTTGGAAACGGTTGAATATCGACGCTTCCTGAACAATATCTGATTGTTGTCGTGATTAAATTATTTGTTTTACAAATTTCAATTGAAGTTTGAATTTCCATCCACGATTCACAGGATCTTGATCAGGCTTTTGGCAAACTTTAATCGGGAATGGTCCTGTCAAGGACGGCAGAAAAATCGTGAATGTGTGATCCCAGCTTAAACGTATTGTTTAATATTGCATAAATAGATAATTTATGAAATTAATATAAAACATTTGTGTAATTTGTATAAATAATCTATAAATTATACACAAATACACTTGTAAAAATTCAAATACAAATATGACACACAGTGAAAACAGTGATGATAATTTTTGTTTTTGTACAATGAGTTACTAATTACGTTATAAACCTTATTATACCATGTTAACTACACCACTGATTTTTGTTTTAATTTTACATGTGGATTGTGCTTGTAAAATACAATAAGAAAATAAAAATAAAAAAGGGAAATCCGTTTTTGTTGTTAAGATACAAACTATTGAAATTTACAGCATGATACACCTGAAATACAAAGAATATATAGGGAACATAATAAAAATCGGCAGATACTTTTACTTTATCAAGATGTTGTAATTCGTTGGTTCACAGAATTTAAAAAAAAAATCGAAATGCGATTCAAAATGAACGTCGAATTCATTGGTGCAAAGAAAGACCTTAGCAACCGTAAAAACGACAGCCACTCTATTAAATGCTCCTGACTTTGGACAGGCACATATAGAGCATCGGGGTTAAACTTGGTTGAACACGTTAACCCTCCTCTAACCTAGGATAGTGGTATAACAGTTAAGCATAAGAATAAGTTGAAAAAGGCTTAATTCATCAGATCGATATAAATAAAAATGCAGTTAAAAAAACAAAACGTGGACGTGGACTGGTACTTGTTCATCAAAACAATAAAAATACACTACTTAGTATATATCTAGTCAAGTGTATCAACATCGACGTACACACATCATGAATTGAAATTATCTAAGTTCAAAATTTGAAAAAAATTCACAGTTAAAAGCAAAAGACAGATGTAGGGCATTTACTCAAATCCGGAATTAACTGATGGTTTCGGATATTTCTTTTTGTAGATTTTGTCTTGAAAATCAAT
This sequence comes from Mytilus edulis, assembly GCA_019925275.1. NCBI lineage: Eukaryota > Metazoa > Mollusca > Bivalvia > Mytilida > Mytilidae > Mytilus > Mytilus edulis. Next base: position 80,970,659 of record CM034350.1, on the reverse strand, counting down.
TTTTGTATCTAAAGACTTTGTTTATCTTTAATATTTTGTTAAGATTGGCAAAAATGAAAGAAAAAAAAACAGTGGTCTAGATCGTTAATTTAGGGCAATAACTCTTATATGAGGTCGTCAGTTTTAGTGTTAATTACCAGTAGGTAGATCTCAATAATCAGACCATTTCTGCATCTATCAGATTTTTCCCAATGTGTTCTTTTTTAAGCTATTGTTATGCCGGCTCCCCGTAGTTATTCAGTGTTATTTTTAATATGCATGTTCGTTGTTGTTATGATCCCTGATCATAAGTTGGTTATCGAATGTGTTTGATAAGTCAGCAAAGGCTTATTCTTGTACATATAAAACTATTAATTTGTATGATTTAAACCTGTGAATTATTGTTTTTGAAACAGATAACGTTTATTCTCGTACTGTTGAAAGTAGGCCATAGATTTTTATTTACGGCTGTAAATAATAATAATATGGTGATTTTTGTTGGCATAATTTTACATCTTATAATTCTTTATGTTTGGGTTTCTTTTTGTGTATGATTGCTAATTTCTCGGAACAGTTAGAGACTGTAAATAACTCTCGTTCCGATTTTTAATGTTTTGTCACCGATCCTAGCACCGATCTAGGTGACACTTACATGTTTGATGTGTATTGGTTAGAATGCTCGTTTCTTGTTGACTATCGATTGCTATATACAGTAGTTTGTATCTGTTTGTATCCATTACAAACGTTTTCCAAGCTTTTAGTTGCATTTTAAATACATAAATTATATTTGTTCGTGAAGAACATGGCATTGTTTACTATTTTGTCACCGTTAAGGGAATTTCCCTAAGAAGAGTGATAGCTCGTGATTGGGCGTCTCTATATAAGCTCCATTATCATTGGTCAATTTAGAATATAAATACGTATGGTTGGCTGCGTCAAGGGAGATAGCTCAAACTTGTGGAAAGAGTCGTATCAAATAGATAGATAAACTAAATACAAATATGTCGGATGTAATGAATTTAAAAGTTAGTATTGTGAAATATATTATAGGATTATAATTATATTAAAGGTGACGGTGACAAATATCAGTCCCGGTGATTAAATCTCGGTGACGGTGACGGTGACTTTAGCTGTAGGTGACGGTGACTATAGCTGTAGGTGACGGTGACTATAGCTGTAGGTGACGATGACTATATCTGTCGGTGACGGTGACTATACTTGTGGGTGACGGTGACTAAATATTTTTGTCACCAGATTCGGAGATTCAGATGTGTATATTATAAATTAATGAAAATATAACTGTGGCTATTGAGATATTATTAAATATAAATAGTTATAATTGAAAAACATATATGTTATGTTTTTAACATAATAAGTTGAGGAAGATCAAGCCTTTTGATCTTGTTTAGTAAAAGTAATTATAACTATGATTGAAACCTTTGTATAAAGGAGTTGTGTTAAAGAAAAGCTATACATATATAGCTTATGAGTAGTATATTCACCCACGTGAATAGTTGTAAGACCAACCATACCCGGGGCACTGACCAGTGACAGCACCGAGAGTCCAGACTTGTTCCAGTATTTTATCTCATTAATAAAATGTTGAACTTTATAAATATTCTATTTCATTTTAATAATACTCCATATGTACTCATGAAAACAGGACTACAATAGTACATTAATACATCTCTATTGGTATATAATTCCTTCGTCCTATTTCGGGTTTAGATCGGTGGTTTATATTAAGACACCTTTCTCGACCTCTAATAGATTCCTTTTTATGTAACCCTGTTATCTCTGGTGACCGACTCTAACGCCAGAGAGGCAGCGTAACAATTGGTGGCAGCGGTGGGATACCACTCTCAATATATTAGAGTCTATTGTTTGTATATCAAAATCTAAAGTTGTTGAAAAAACAAATAGAAATGGACGATTCAAATATCGTTACGTTCGGTCCCAATACTGGGAGTAGACATGAAGTAAATGAAACACTATCGAATGAAGTGATAGCTTCTAGTAGTGAAAATAATGTAACAGCAGATAGAAGGCTTGCTGACGCTAAAGTTGAAATGAAATTTATGGTAAATAAATGTCTTTCAGATTTTTCTGAGAAAATGAACAGTATGTTGGCAAAATTGACCATCATTTAACAAATAAAACTACTCCTATTTTGGGAAGGGGTATGATAGTTCGTCTATAAGTGCGAGTGGAGAAGCCAAGCATAATAAACAAGATTTAAATAATAGCCATTTCACTGAGAACATCAGAGCTAAACCTGAAATAAAATGTAAAATTAAACCTCAGCTGTATGACGGATCAGACGATCTAGAAGAGTACCTCACACAATTTTATCTTTTGGCAGAACTTAATGATTGGGACTTAAGGTCTAAAGCCTTATTGTTGGCAAGTAGTCTAACAGGTAGCGCTCGTGCTCTGTTAAATGAAATGACAGAAGGTGAAAGGCATGACTTTGAATGTTTAGTGACAATGCTTAAAAGCAAATTTGATTCTATAAATCGCTCAGAAGTTTTTAGAGCTGAGCTACAGACTAGAGTTAGACTAAGGAACGAAAGTTTGCCTGAACTGGCACAGGCAATTAAAAAACTTACAAGGCGAGCATACCCTGGTACTTCCCCTATTGTCAGGGATACCCTTGCGCTTGATTACTTTATTGACGCTATAACTGAAACTGACATTCGTCTAAGGTTGATAGAAGTAGGTTCAAAAACAATATATGAAGCTGAAAATATTGCTGTTCGTCTTGAAGCTTTAAGACTAGCAGACAGACAAAAAGGGCGATCAGTGAGAACTGCTGATGCATGTGCCACTGATGATAGTAAAATGGCCAGTGAAATAAAAGATATAAAATTAGGCATACGAAATCTACAAAATGATGTAGGGGCCATGAGGAAAAATAATACGTCTAATGGTCAACGTTATAACAATAACAACAATAACGGTTCACGTCAGCAAAGAGGAGCAAATAATTTTGGAAATAGAAATAACAACCAAAATTATAACAGCTCGGAAAACTACCAAGCGTCGAGTGCGGGGTCGAGGCTCGACCACGATAAAAAGACCCAACACAGTTATTTCAAATGTTTCTTGGGGGAAAGATAATGGATATTTTGTAGTTGCTAGTATAAATTCTATGTCTGTAAATATGTTGGTTGATTCTGGAGCGAGTGTTTCCATTTTGAGAAAAGATTTCTCTGATAGCCTTGCACTTGAGGATAGACCTCAAGTAATCCCAGTCAGAATGAATTTATTAACAGCTACTGGAGAAGTTTCAGAGTTTATTGGAAAAGTTAATTTAGAAATAAAATTAGGAAAACATGTTTTCAAACACGAATTTTTGTTGGCCGAAATCAAAGATATGGCTATACTTGGTATGGACTTTTTGATGACTAATAGTATTCATGTTCTTTTTAGCAAAGGTTGCCTGAGAATTAAGGATGAGTTTATAACCTGTTTTACAAATAAAGGTGATAGCTCATGTTGTCGAATCTCAATTGCGGAAACAGTTGATATTCCGCCTGATAGTGAAATGATAATAAAAGGAGTGCCATATGGCCCCGTTATATTTAATGAAGTAGGTATTGTGGAGACAAACAGGTCGTTTATTGAGAAAACTGGTTTATTGTTAGCCAGAGTAGTAGTTCAGCCAAATTCAAATATTATACCTTTAAGGGTTGCTAATTTTAGCTCAGAGCTGGTCAAGGTTTATAAAAATACTATTGTAGGTACTTTTGAACCTGTTGACTTAGAAACGTATGAAGTGAGCACTGTAAGTCGGGTCAATTGTGCAGATAGTAACACTAAAGTGGACATTCCTGATCATTTAAAGGGTGTATTTGAGAAAAGTTCAAAAAGTTAAGGGAGTTTTTATGTTCTTATCAAGATGTTTTTTTCAAAATCTCCATCTGATATTGGTCATACTGAACTCATTAACCATAAAATAAATACGGGCAATGCAAAACCCATCAAACTTAAACCATATAGACTCCCTTTAGCAAAGAGAGAGGTTGCAGAGAAAGAGATACAAGACATGGCATCAAGGGCCATCATAGAATCTTCAAGTAGTGCTTGGTGTTCCCCGGTGGTCATGGTTACGAAAAAGAAAGACCAGAGCATTCGATTCTGTATAGATTTTAGGAAAATTAATGATATTACTGAAAAAGATAGCCAACCGATCCCTCGTATAGAGGACACTCTGGATGCTTTAAGCGGCAGTAAGTGGTTCTTGTAATTGCTCATTTGAGCATCTGAAAAAGTTGTTAATATCTGCACCTATCTTAGGTTATCCAATTCATGATGGTGGCTTTATTCTTGATACAGATGCTAGCAATGTAGGAATGGGGGCTGTTTTATCTCAAATCCAAGAAGGGGTAGAAAGATTGATTGGCTATTTTAGTAAAACTTTTTCGAAAAGTGAAAGAAACTATTGTGTCACCAGAAAAGAATTGCTTGCTATCGTCCGTGCAGTTAAAAATTTTCACCACTATCTTTATGGTCGATCTTTTATTGTTCGTACAGATCATGGGTCTCTTAGATGGTTAGTAAATTTTAAAAATCCAGAGGGTCAGCTTGCCCGCTGGTTGGTAACACTTGGTGCATATGATTTTTAAATAATACATCGCCCTGGTCGCATTCATTCGAATGCTGATGCTTTGAGTCGTAGACCCTGTCCAGATGATTGTTCGTATTGCTCTAAAGTTGAGGATACATTTTCAAATGTGGGTTTAGGAGAGGTTGAAATAAATAATGAGATTTCAACCAAAGAAGTGGTAGTAAAGTCAGTTGTGGTTGATGATACGAATACTTTAACAGGCGCCGTTAAAGTTGAAGGTAGTCAACGTATAGAGACTAGTAAGAAACATAAAGTAGCACACCTATATGCTAGTTATAGGTCAGACGATTTAAATGCTTCTAAATCCTTTACAAAACATGAAAATGAAAGGGTAAACATATCTGATAAAGTTAAGGATGAATGTGGATTTGTTTCAAAGGCATCACATGACGCTCGCAAATCAAGTAGTTCTCAAACTTTTAATGTTCCAAATTTGAAAAGGTCCGAGAAAATAAAAGGGAAAAGAGGATTTGCAGGAGAAACATCAGTTGATGTTTGCAAATCAAAGACCCATGAAAACATTATTAACCAACGGGTAGGAGTAGTTAAAACTCGAAGTATGAAACCTAATCCTTTGGATCAACAAAAACCGAGCTCGTCATCTCCGATGCACGATGAACAATTTTGTTGAGATGGATTTTGATTTAGAAAATGAACAAGAAAATGACCCGGTACTAAAGATAATTAGGGATTGGCTAGTAAACAAGTTGAAACCCATTTGGTCGGAAATATCAAAATTCAGTCCGATTGTCAAATACTTCTGGAATAGAATTGAGTCATTTGAGATAAGAGACGGTATTCTATGTCGAAAATGGGAAAGTGAAAAAGGGGACAATGTCACCTGGCAAAAAGTAATTCCAGAAAATTTGAAAGAAGGTGTGCTCAAGCAGTTACACAATAGTGTCACTGGTGGTCATTTAGGTATTAAGAAAACCTTAAGTAAGGTTAGACAAAGATTCTTTTGGTTTGGAGTACGAAAGTATATTGAGAATTGGTGTAACAAATGTGATGTATGTGCTTCACGAAAGCGACCAAATAGAAAATCAAAAGCACCTATGAGACAATACAATGTCGGTGCTCCTCTAGAAAGGGTTGCTATGGACATAATGGGGCCTTTGCCTAGGTCAATTCAGGGAAATAATTATTTACTCGTTATTGGTGATTACTTCACTAAGTTTGTGCATGCCATTCCACTAAAATCTCAGGAAGCAGAGGTTGTAACTCGAGCATTAGTAGACAATTTTATCTCAATCTTTGGAGTTCCCTTACAAATACATACGGACCAAGGGGCTAATTTCGAGTCCCATTTGTTTAAAGAACTTTGCAAACTGATAGATATTGACAAGACTAGAACCACGGTTATGAGACCCCAGTCTGATGGAATGGCTGAGAGGTTTATGAGAACCCTGGAAAATATGCTGTCTTCATTTTTATCGAACCACCAAAAGGATTGGGACAAATTTGTGCCAATTCTAATGATGGCATATCGATCAGCTGAACACGAAAGTACGGGTGTGTCACCTTGTAAAATGATGTATGGACGTAAAATCAATCTACCGGTAGATTTATTGTTTGGTAAATCTCCTGACAGTTCTAAAAGCTCTATTTCTGACTTTGTAAATGATCTTGAACATACACTGTTGACTGTTCATGAATTTGCAAGAACCAATTTAAATGTTGCTAGTGATGTTATGAAGAGAAACTATGATCATAACATTCACTTAAAGCTGTTCAATCCTGGTGATCCAGTCTGGTATTACCAATATCAACGGAAGGTTGGTGTAACACCAAAATTTCAGAGGCCTTGGCATGGTCCATTTGTTGTTACCCATCGACTGAATGACGTCTTATATAGAATTCAGCTGGGTCCAAAAATGAAACCGAAAGTGGTTCACCATGATAAACCCAAACCTTATTTGGGAGATCATGGTCCAATCTGGTTTTCATAGTTGATAATTATCAATTTCAGTTGAACTTTAATCTACTGATCATAGTTGTATTGTATGCATGTTGGTTATTTTTTTTGTACATATGATTAAAATATTGAATAAATATAGGTATGACCTTTATTGCTAATTAAATTAGTGTGTTCTACTCTTTGTATACGTTGTTGAGTGGTAGAAATATAAATTATTATAATGATAAGTCTATAATTATATATCCCTCTCTTATGATTGTTATTTTATTCTTTTATAGAGTAAATGGATGTGTGTTATCTGTGAAGATATGACCTTTGATAAGAGGTGGTTCCTGGAGAGACACATTCTAGAAAGGCATTCAGACTTTGCCTGGAAGTGTCCAGAATGTAAGAAATTATTCCAAAAACGGAATTCAAACCATGGGTGCAACACTCAAGAAAGTCAGATGATATGCTTCTAGAGCAGCTCCGGACGTAGGGGAAAAGAGGCAGAAGAAGATCTAGAAAAATTTAAAACTGAGGAAATGCCGAAGAAAATCAAGTTATTGGATAGTAAAGGGAATGAGATTGAACTGGCACCCAGACGTAATAGGTATGCCAAATCAGAGATGGATGAAACCAGCTATAGAAACACTGGTACTAATAAAGGAGTTGAGTTTAAGAAGAGAGGAAGCTCATTGAAGGAAACGTCAAGAAAAAGAACAGATAGATCTGATATAGAGACAAAGAAAATAACAACATCTCCGGGCCAACTCCTGCAAAGATTTGTAAACCAGCAGAGACGAAAGAACAAAGGATGAAGAAAATTAAAGACGTGCTACAAGATCTGATGAGTGAGAATGGGGAAACCATAACCATTTCTGTAGAACCAGAGGCAGATAAAGTAGAAGAAGATACTAGTAGTCAAATATTAGAGGAAGAAGTCGAGCTGCATGTATCAGAAACCGAGGTGAACACGTTAGAAAAAGCAGATAACTATCACAAGAGTTCCTCCTCCTCAACAGCATCATCAGGATCGTCGTCTAGCTCGTCTAACTCCTCAAGAACAACAAAGAAACTAACTCTAGATAGTAGACCACCAAATACAGAGAACGTCGTAGTAGAACCTGTTGAGACCGAAATTGAGCCAATCAGGAATGTTGAGTTTTCCGCTCAAACAGAATTGGTGGAGACCTTCCTGCAGTCCCTACAGGACACTCAAGAGAACACCCTTACCCTAAATGTTGGAGGGATGAAGATATAAACCAGTAAAAACACACTCAGAGCAGATCCTTCGTGTGTATTCGCATTAATGCTACAACCGTTAAGTCCATTCCGACCTTCAAACAATGCATATTTCTTTGACCGCGATCCAGCTCACTTTAAGATAATTCTTAATTATTTGAGAAACAATTGCAACGTCGAAAAAAGATACCTACCTAGAGAACACATCTATCTGTATAAGTTATTGCAGGAGGCGAAGTTTTACAAACTGTCAGGGCTTGTTACAACCGTTCAGGAGAGATTGAATGGCTTATGTGAATGCAGACTCAGTAGTTTCTGAACTTTGTTGTTGAATTTGATGTAGTTTGATGTTTGTTGTTAATAAGTTTAGTAAAATTTATCTTGGGAATGAAATAACATCTTTGTTGTTAAATCACACATAGTTACCTCATTTTGGAAGATAGTATAGATACTTTATTAATGAGTTTTTCCTAAACCGTATAAATAAGCTTACCAAGCTCATATATTTGGGGACCAAATCCTTAAGGAAGGGGGCAATGTTATGCCAGCTCCCCGTAGTTATTCAGTGTTATTTTTAATATGCATGTTCGTTGTTGTTATGATCCCTGATCATAAGTTGGTTATCGAATGTGTTTGATAGTCAGGAAAGGATTATTCTTGTACATATAAAACTATTAATTTGTATGATTTAAACCTGTGTATTATTGTTTTTGAGACAGATAACGTTTATTCTCGTACTGTTGGAAAATGAAAGTAGGCCATAGATTTTTATTTACGGCTGTAAATAATAATAATATGGTGATTCTTGTTGGCATAATTTTACATCTTATAATTCTTCATGTTTGGGTTTCTTTTGTGTATGATTGCTAATTTCTCGGAACAGTTAGAGACTGTAAATAACTCTCGTTCCGATTTTTAATGTTTGTCACCGATCCTAGCACCGATCTAGGTGACACTTACATGTTTGATGTGTATTGGTTAGAATGCTCGTTTCTTGTTGACTATCGATTGCTATATACAGTAGTTTGTATCTGTTTGTATCCATTACAAACGTTTTCCAAGCTTTTAGTTGCATTTTAAATACATAAATTATATTTGTTCGTGAAGAACATGGCATTGTTTACTATTTTGTCACCGTTAAGGGAATTTCTCTAAGAAGAGTGATAGCTCGTGATTGGGCGTCTCTATATAAGCTCCATTCTCATTGGTCAATTTAGAATATAAATACGTATGGTTGGCTGCGTCAAGGGAGATAGTTCAAACTTGTGGAAAGAGTCGTATCAAATAGATAGATAAACTAAATACAAATATGTCGGATGTAATGAATTTAAAAGTTAGTATTGTGAAATATATATATAGGATTATAATTATATTAAAGGTGACGGTGACAAATATCAGTCCCGGTGATTAAATCTCGGTGACGGTGACGGTGACTGTAGCTGTAGGTGACGGTGACTATAGCTGTAGGTGACGGTGACTATATCTGTCGGTGACGGTGACTATACTTGTGGGTGACGGTGACTAAATATTTTTGTCACCAGATTCGGAGATTCAGATGTGTATATTATAAATTAATGAAAATATAACCGTGGCTATTGAGATAGTATTAAATATAAATAGTTATAATTGAAAAACATATATGTTATGTTTTTAACATAACAAGTTGAGGAAGATCAAGCCTTTTGATCTTGTTTAGTAAAAGTAATTATAACTATGATTGAAACCTTTGTATAAAGGAGTTGTGTTAAAGAAAAGCTATACATATATAGCTTATGAGTAGTATATTCACCCACGTGAATAGTTGTAAGACCAACCATACCCGGGGGCACTGACCAGTGACAGCACCGAGAGTCCAGACTTGTTCCAGTATTTTATCTCATTAATAAAATGTTGAACTTTATAAATATTCTATTTCATTTTAATAATACTCCATATGTACTCATGAAAACAGGACTACAATAGTACATTAATACATCTCTATTGGTATATAATTCCTTCGTCCTATTTCGGGTTTAGATCGGTGGTTTAAATTAAGACACCTTTCTCAACCTCTAATAGATTCCTTTTTATGTAACCCTGTTATCTCTGGTGACCGACTCTAACGCCAGAGAGGCAGCGTAACACAATGTCGGGCATGTTGTTATGCAGTCGGGGTCATCGGACATATTTCAAAAACAAGATACGTATTAGTGATCTAGTCCAAGTCTGGTTCAAATCAGCCCAGTTGTTTCAGAAGTGAAGCTTTCAGAAAAAAAAACACCTAATGTACGACAGATGACGACGACCCTTCTGGTCGGATGAGCTACTGCCAGTTTAACCTCGCCACAAAGTTATTTCCTAACAAGATAAAAAACCAGGGTCAATGATGTTCTTTTGTCATATCTTGATGTATTTGTTATCTGTAGAAATTTATTGGGACGCGATATGATTAAGAGCTTGGTTATTTTATAAACACCTGTAAAATGTTAGAGAATGAATTTGTCCCCTAAATTTCTTTTGGTAAATGGGTTTCTCTTAGTTTTTACCATAGTAAAATATATCTCACATCTCCAGTTTGTCATAAATGTATACTGAGATTGGACAGAAGGTCTTTGCTTCAACCAATAACATAATCAAGACGCACAAGTAAGTTCTATACTACAAGCAGGTTATTCCAATTGAAATCAGAAGGTTGTACGGATGAAAATCACATTAAAACTGGAATTTCAGAACCTTATTTTGTAATTTAATTCTCAATTATTCATTTGGCGATGAGGAATAAAGCAGGAGCCATTCAAGTAGTAAGATATTTTTTATGATAAATTTTAAAAAAGAAGAAATCATGGACATGATAAAATATACCAATCCATTGTCCGATTTGACAGTTATTCATTATTTTCAGTTGTCAGCCTAAACAAAACGTTTTCATATTAAATTACACTGAATAATAAAACATTCCTGTGATCTGAGTTGGAAACCAGTAAGATGTTCTTTTCCTTGTTGTAGCATAAACTTGATGGTTGATATAGTCCGTCATGTTCTGTTAATAGTATTTTGCTGGCTTTACCATCATCTTGTATTGTCATTACGTTATTGGTGGAGTGTATACCTGCAACAAACACGTTATCATATTTGTCAACGACAATTCCATCTGGTGAGATTGATTCATTCTTAAAATCCCATATTTTCTCACCAGTTGTATTGCAACAGTAAACACTGCTCTGACATTGTAACGTGTAGTAGATTCTAGTTTTGCTCGATGTGATATTATAAACAGCATCGCTGTCACAATTGATTGTATTAAGTATAGTTCCTAAAATAGTCAACACCACGATTTTTTCATTACCAACTACAACATAAACTTGTCCATCACTGTGTGATATACCACAACAATTGTTATCAAATTGTACTCTATTGAGAACAAACATTTTCTTTATATCTATAATCTCTATGTAGTTTAGCCAGTTATACGAAACAGCAATGAGATCGGTATTTATTACTGTCAGGCCCCATGGCCTCGCAGAGACGAGTATGTCACGAATAAAATGTCCGTCTTCGTCATACTCTATAAGCTTGTCTTGTCCATCGTAGTCAGCAACTAATATATTACCATTTTCCAAAAAGGTACATCCTGAAATATGCATTCTATGCGTTGTTGCTTTAACCGGGATCTTTCTTATCAACTTTAATTTTGTATACTGGACAGACCTTTTAATCTGTACGGGTGCTTGACCTTGAAATTGTTTAGAATCTTCCAATGGGCAGTTGATTGTACTTTCATTCACTTTAAGTCTAGCAAAATAGATGACATCTTTAAGCAGTGAAGTAATCCCCTTGTGTATTTCAATTTCTATTTGATAATTCTTAGACGACAGTATGGCTTCCTTGAGGACATTAACCTCGTCGTGTATCTCTTTGTTCATCTGATGCGTACTCAGGAACACATGTAGGTTGGAGGCATACCACTTTATTTCAGATGTTTGCTTTTGGAGAGATTGAATTTTTTCCCTCATATTAATAAGCTGGTTCTGTAATTTCGAATATTTTGACTAACAAGAAGTTGTTGTTGTTGATAATTCATATATTAATTTGTTTTCCATATCATCTAAATGTTTATTAATATTTTCCCGTATATCAAAGATCATTTTCTTTATAACCATTTCTTGCGTTTCAATTCTTTCTGAAGATGCCTCGCGATCCTTAATACAGTCTTTAATGTTTTCTAATGTGCTATTGATAGTAAGTTCTAAGTCTGCAAGTGCAGTCGATGACTTTGCATTTTTTACTGCTTCTGCTAGGGGAATGATGGCATCGGAGCAACCTTTATGCATTGCTGAAAAACATCCCGTACAAATAGCCTTTTCGTGTACTTTGCAATACATCTCAAGTTTGGACCCATGCTCTTCGCACTCAAAGCGAACATTGATATTTCTAATTGTACCGTAATCCTCAGTTGTGATCAATTTGTGATCTCTAGATATCATCATAGATGTATGTGCCTTTTCGCATGAATTACAAAATCCTTTGTTGCAATCGGTACACCATTTGTCTGCACTCTTCTCTATACTTTCGTTACTACATGGTCCGCATGGAATAAATGAAGCCATATCTTAGTACACCTGGTCATAAAAAAGAATAACACTATATTACAATGTACCATAATTTTTATCTTTTACATTTCAATTGTATGTTTTTGCATTACTTTTTAGTCACATAAATAGAGAATTTCGTTTAATATCATCTAAATTGATTACTAGAACATTCCATGTCTTCCAAAAGCTGGATATGTATAAACTTCAAGTGTATCCCAATTTTTGTGATGCATTTCTACATGTTCTATATTCTATGTGATACACAGCAAGGGTGTAATAGAAATAGAAGATACTTTCATACGTCTGAACAGTTTTTCTGTGTGAGTTTTTTTTCCACACCTGATGTGCAGAAATGACGACTAACAACACTTTTATGATATTTAAAGGAGTATCAATTATCACTAGAAATGAAGACCGAATTATTCCCAAATCACTTTTATTTGCAATTGTACCATTATGGAAATGCAGATGTTTTAAAATCCTATATTTGACCGTCAAAGTTTAATTACTTTCTCAGATTAATAGCCTCTTTAAGGATTTTTGAATTATTGAAAGTTGCACTTTGCAAATACAGCTGTTTCTCAAATCATGCCTTATTTGTAGAGATATATAATATTCATAGATAATTTGATTTGTTTACATATTGGTTCCCAGATCTGATCTCTATGATTCATCTCCTTGAGACATAACATGTTACTGTTATCAGTTTAAAAACCTACTATTGCGGTAAAAAATGAATTCTGAAGTTTGAAAACAGTACAGGATGGAGTATTACACAATTTTAGATCTGGGCATATAAACGGTGAAAATATGCCACACAGCCCTATGTTTTGACCTTTGAACAAAATAGATGTCCATATCAACTTTCTTTTCTAGGATTTAATTTTTTACGAAACTTCAAAGTAAAAGTGTCATGGTTTTATCCCCGAAAAGAAAATTGCATCGTCTATATTTACAGGACCGGCATTTTAGAGAGCATCTCTAAAAGCACTTTTTGATGAAGGAAATGTTGAATAAAAGCGTTTTCTTCAATTACAAGGAACAGAAAGTAATTAAAGCTTAAAAGATGGGCAAATATAAGAAAAATGAGATAACTTTGATGAAGGTTAACTGTTGCTTAGTTCCCTATTTCTTATTCATTTCAAACAATTAAGAAATCATCAGAATATTTGTGCAGTAAACAAGAAAAAATGGTTAATTGTTCAGTGGCAAAATGCAATTTCACATGAAACGTTATGAAAAATTGTATTGGACTATAAAAAAGAATAAAAAAATTACCAATTATATTACTCCAATATAAATTCAAAAAAGGGGGAAGTCCGTAAAAATTCACAAATATTAGATAGGATATCAATCAACGAAACAAGTAGATAACAACTTCCATATAAATGAATTGGTACAGGAATTATCCGCAGAAAATGGCAGTTAACCATAGTTTTATAGCTAGCAACACCTCCAACATGTATGACAGTTGTTTGTTTTTTCTATGTTACAATTTGATAAAACAAAATCTATCATTTTCATATTTTTACTTATGATTCTATTAAGGGAAAAGATTATGTTTTGATGAAGAAACTATTAATTTGCTATAGTTTTCGATTTGTTTGGCAAAATTGATTGAATTAGTAATGACAAAGTGAGATCAATAAGCCTTGAAACTAACAAGCTTATTTTTATACCTAGAAATCTCTTAATCTTTACTTTTTTTTTATGAAAACTGTTACAAAATAGCTGATTTCTTTCACTGACCGTTTTATAAATATTTTGATATGAGCGTCACTGATGAGTCTTGTGTAGACGAAACGCGCGTCTGGCGTACTAAATTATAATCCTTGTACCTATTTACACCACTAGGTCAATGCCACTGCTGGTGGACGTTTCGTCCCCGAGGGTATCACCACCAGTAGTCAACACGTGTTACATGAATATCAATAATGTGGTCATTTTTATAAATTTTCTGTTTACAAAACTATGAATTTTTTGAAAAACTAAGTATTGTCTTATCCCAGGCAAAGATTACCTTAGCTGTATTTGGCACAACTTTTTGGAATTTTGGATCCTCAATGCTCTTCAACTTTGTACTTTGAAACGCGCGCTGGCGTACTAAATTATAATCCTGGTACCTTTGATAACTATTATATGAAACTGTACATTATATAAAACATGATATCTCTGAACAAAACTAGGAAAGTTCGTTTCTCTTTCACTATTTATCAGTTCGATAACACTCATAACACTATACATTCTGTAGTAAGTTCTACTACAGAATGTATAGTGTTATGAGTGCTATTTCCCATGATGAAATATTGCCTCCTCGTCTCTTTTTATTTGTTCAGTATTAAATTACACACATTCTTTACAGTTGAATTCTAATGGTATCTGTCATATAAAACAGCTTTACAGTGGGTATAATAAAGAATAATTCAAATATCTACTCACACTAGAGAAAATCTTGTAATTCTTAAATAGGTTTACGGTAATGTCTATAACATAACACAAGCATAGTACATAAACAATCTTCATATTTCTCTAGTATTTATTCAATGTCTATGAAATTAATGTCAATTTGAAGATTATATTGCACAATTCCTCTAGGTCTACCTTACTCTTGACAAGTACGGGAACACAATTCATTTGTAATTTCCCCTATTATTCCTTTGTAAAACAGCAAAAACACCTCCTTATTTCGGTGGCCTATTGCGCGTTTAAATAAACGGCGACCCCCTAATTTTATTTCATAATTTTGATCCACTCACTTTAAGGAATAAAATATCAAGTTATAAGGAATTTCTTATTTCTTATATAAAGTGTGTTTAGCTTCGAGCCTCCTTAATGCAATAAAATCATAAATGAAAGGTAATGTTTTATTCGTTATATAAGTGACTACAACATATCAATTGCCATTTCATACTCTAATTTAAGATAGCACAATGCAAAGATTTTTAATTTCCAATCTGCAACCTTTAAAATGCTGTTTCTTTCTTAAAACTGCATGTAAATTAATAAAAGAGGTATCCATATAGATAGATAAAAGTTTAATCTTTTTAAATGAATGCAATATTTTTGTTATGCAATTATTATGTAATCAATTATTATGCAATTAATGGCAAAATCTTGGCCAGTTCACTTGAATGAATTTACCTCTCGTCTTTATAACTACAAAGGAAATTTTAACGAAATCTTAATCAACACAGCAGGAACTTCAAAAGGGTGTCTCAAATTATGGTTATCATATACCATTCTCTCATAAATCTGTAATTAGTGTAAACATCCTTACCACATGAAAGTAGATAATGTTTGATTAGTTGTAAAATTTGATCTATACATCTATACTATTCAACGAAAAGACCTCATTTTGTGTGTCGCGTCTTTTCCTTCCATAATAAATTAACCATCATACCTCTTTGTCCTATAGGTACCTTGCATAGTCGCATTTGTCATCTATTCTTATGATTATTCAGGTTTGGTTATTTTGGGAGATAAACAAAACAAAAGACGTCCGGATATTGTTTCCGTCATCAGACCAACTTTTAAATAACTTTCATAAGTCCTCGGGAAAAGGACAATCATTATCGCGTGTATATGCATGTATACTATGATTGTACTACTATAATATATAGAAACTCTCTATATATTTTAGTAGTGATCGTCGTAAATAAGAAACTTGGAATTGATAGTTAATAGCACATACTTTACACTTTATTTATAATATACGTATGTTCATAGTATACAGAAACGCAAAAATAATGTAATTTAACAGAAAACCCAAAAAATAACAGACTTTGGAAAAAAGAAAGAGGTTAAATATATTGTCCTATCTCCAAGTACCAAGTATAAGACTTCTGATACCTTTCTGAAATTCTCAAGACAAAGTGGCGTATCCAGAAATTTTCATAAGGGAGTGAAGGGGCTCGGACTACCTAAGAGGGGTCCGGCTACAGTTATGCATCAGTGATATCCTATATAATCAACAATTATTTTTTTTTTCCGAACCCCCTGAAAAACTCTCTAAATCCGCCTCTGCATGTAATCTTTTACAAAAATTCATCCTACAACAGTTTACAGACTTTCACCCAAGCTTTAAATGCCCGCGATTTCGCGTGTGTGTTCTAGTTCTATATAAAATCTGAGACACCTTTTTGAAGATAATGGCTCTAGGAACAACATATATAAAAAATCAACCCTCTAGGGGTATCCATACGGAAGTTAATTTCAATTGAAAGTGGACATTTCTTGTAAATAAATTTTAAGACACAGTTAACATTTTAATTTATTACATAATTGTTGTATAATACTAACATTGCATTAATTTGAAAGAGTAATCTGTAAGCTATCCATTAATACCACAAATTTCCAAGCATCATAAAGAGTGTTACAGCATTTTAAAACTGGGGAATTGGAGGTATAAGTTCTTTGTATTGTGCTACCTTAAGAGAGCAATACTGAATTAAAAGGATCATTTTATTTAATGTGTTGTTGAATTGGAAAGTAAAATTTAAACCATATACTCAAACAATCATCTACTCAATACATTTTATAATTACAAACAGTTTAACAGAATTTAAAAGTCTAATGAAGACCTTTTGAATATAATGCAACTCATGATTTATATGATATGATTTTATCCATAAAATGGATGTAAATAGTAATAACACAAACCTTTCTTTTCCAGCTCAGTATACAAACAAGAGTGCACACGCTGAAATGTCTCGCCTTCTATACTAATCATTGATATTATGTTGATAGTCCAAGGTATAAAGCTAAGCTTTATTACAACTGTCACATAAACTTAACATTAACCAAGATAACTAAACAAAGACCAATGAACCTTGAAAATGAGGTCAAGGTCAGATGAAACATGCCAGGCAGACATGTACAGCTAACAATGCTTCTATACAACATATATAGTTGATCCATTACTTATAGTTTAAGAAAAATAGACCAAAACACAAAAACTTAACACTGTGCAATGAACCGTGAAAATGAGGTCACGGTCAAATAAAACCTGCGCGACTGACATAAAGATCATAAAATATTTCCATACACCAAATATAATTGACCTATGGCATATAGTATTAGATAAGAAGCCCAAAACTCAAAAACTTAACTTTGACCACTGAACCATGAAAATGAGGTCAGGGTCACATGACATCTGCCCGCTAGATATGTACACCTTACAATCATTCCATACAACAAATATAGTAGACCTATTGCATATAGTATGAGAAAAACAGACCAAAACACAAAAATTTAACTATAACCACTGAACCATGAAAATGAGGTCAAGGTCAGATGACACCTGCCAGTTGGACATGTACACCTTACAGTCCTTCCATACACCGAATATACTAGCCCTATTGCTTATAGTATCTGAGATATGGACTTGACCACCAAAACTTAACCTTGTTCACTGATCCATGAAATGAGGTCGAGGTCAAGTGAAAACTGTCTGACAGACATGAGGACCTTGCAAGGTACGCACATATCAAATATAGTTATCCTATTACTTATAATAAGAGAGAATTCAACATTACAAAAAATCTGAACTTTTTTTTCAAGTGGTCACTGAACCATGAAAATGAGGTCAAGGACATTGGACATGTGAATAACGGAAACTTCGTAACATGAAGCATCTATATACAAAGTATGAAGCATCCAGGTCTTCCACCTTCTAAAATATAAAGCTTTTAAGAAGTGAGCTAACGCCGCCGCCGCCGTAGCCGCCGCCGCCGTAGCCGCCGCCGGATCACTATCCCTATGTCGAGCTTTCTGCAACAAAAGTTGCAGGCTCGACAAAAATTAGGATAGGTGTTTTTTCTAGATACTTTCGTCTGCTGTTTATTCTTAATATTTTATTCATTTCATTTTAGTATCAATATACATAGGATAAAAACGACGAGATGAAATATAATTATAAGTAAGAGGGCATTTGTCATAAATACAAAAGGATAAGAGAGTGAATATTTCTAAAAATGTTTTACCACTGTATATATAGACCTTCCAATGTATGAGATACATAAGTTCTCATAATCTATTTCTTTAAAATAGTGTTGTAATGTTTCTTTCTTCAAATATTTTGCTGGGGATAATTTGATATGTAAAAAGCAAAGACACAGATTCCTCCGGAATAAGGAAGTAGAAAACAAAAGTAAAGATAATGATAATATTGCTAAACAAGAGAAATATAAGATTTAACAATAGGATAAAAATATAATTATGCCTTAACAATGAAATAAAAACATTTGAAACTCTTACCTACGATTGATCAAAAGGATATCATATTTTCGTTTTCTGCGGGTCATTTGTTTGTGTCAGTTGAGTAACCAAGACAAACAATGTCACATGGTATTAGAAAAACAGTATTTCAAGCGCGTATATTTGAAATAATAAATCAGCATTGTGTGCCGATATGAAAATTAAAAAAAAACCACACAATACGGAAGTTAAAATAAAACAATTGATTGAAACAAATCAAAACTATGAGACAAACAAAAATAGAACTATTCATTCTAGTTAATTATCTTTCACTCTCTTTGACATTGAATTCTGAATAAACACTGCGTTCATCAACGTAAGCGAATATCAGAGTTCTTTTATTAATGGGAAATGTTAATGGGCCTAGATCTTAATTTACTTTACAGTTATCCATATCAAAAATATGTAAAAGTTATAACAAAAAGACATTATGAGAAGCCTTTTACTCAAACCAATGAAAACCTTCTGGTCGCATTGATTTTAACTATTTATTGCAGTTCACTCGATTACCTCAGTGGATTCATTTGATTTGTAGAATTTATGAATGAATGAATTTACAAAATTTTGACAACCGCTTGTGTAAAGTTAATTGAATGAAAATTAACATGTACATGATACAATAATGCGTTTGAATAGCATACCTATATATGTGTCGATTTAAAAGACAGGCAATGGATACCAAAGGAACATTTAAAATCATGAATTTAAATAAAATGACAAATCAATGGCTAACAAAAACCAGAAGAACAAAAGTACACATAACGCATTAAAGAAAACTAAAGACTGAGTAACACGAACCACTCCAAAAACTAGGTGTAATCTCAGATAACCTGGAAGGGCGAAAACATCTTGTTCATCAAGTGATACCTAAAGAGTTATTCATGTTAGTATAAACACGGTAATAAGTCTTATCTGGGCATTGAATTTAACACATAAATTACGATACCTTAAGCATGTTAAGCTCTCCTATTTTCGTTATATATTATATTAGGAAATAATGCCCATCCTGAAACTCGCAGTTCAACTTTGTCATAGAATGGTGTGCCTGTTACCTTTTAACCTGACGCTTTAAATTTGATTATATATGTATCATTGTAGTTAATGAAATGCTGAAACGGGAGCAACAGAGATCTGGATATCAAACTGTACTTTTCAGTTTGGTATTGATTTACTCAACACATTTACTTGGCACGAATTCAGCCAAAACAAACAGCCGACACATGAAGAGAAGAAACAAGGTACCGACCTAAGAGTTTCGCTAGTGCAAAGTCAATGACAACTAATACTTAAGAAATAATTCATGGGGGCTGGAATATATCGTGATTTTACCACGGGTTGGCCCTTTATGACAAATATTTTACCCTGAGCGATAGTTTTTGAACAGTAGTTTTTCATTTATTTCTACAAATCATATACGGTAACCAATTGTATAACTATTGTATGATATATATTTTGGGGTAATAACATTATTAATTACATTCAATAAGTATGTCCTGTTTATCAATGTGTAACTAAAAATATTTATGTACAATAGACACCGTACTTTATTAAAATGGGATTGGCTATTGAATCGAAATCAAACTACAACAATTAGTTTTGGTCGAAGGGAAGCAATATTCATTCACACTGTTTTTGTAATATATCCTGCTGATGATACGGGTACAGAAGAGCTCGAGTCCATTACGCTAAATCAAATTAAAAGACATCGAAATCTACATGCTAAAATCATTCATAGATGCTAGAAATGTGGGAGAGACTAATTCATCAGCAGTCCTAATGTCTATGTGTCTCTCATTTCGTATAGAAGGATCAAAGTCTATATTTAACGTTCGTATACGGAAGAAAAAACATATTGTGTATCAACGTTAGTCTCATCGGGGCAGCAATATTTTATTTTAATTTGGTAGTTAGATATCGATAGAAAAAAATGTTTATGAATTAGAAAGCTTTAAAAAAAATAACGATTGTAATTTTGATACTGTGAAAATTAGTTTCGTAACCAGGTTACAGATTAAACATTATACTGATTAAATGTGTCTTACTTTAGTGTACCGTTTCATGAAATAAATAATGGCTGCTTCATCTGCAAGTTTTCTAGAAGTTAATGAAAAAAGTTAAATCCCTAAAATACTGAACTACGAGGAAAAAGCGGAGAGTCCTTAATCAAATGGCAAAATCAAAATATCAAGCACATCATATAAATGGATAACTAGTTATCAAAGGTACCAGGACTTAAATTTTATACGCCAGACGCGCGTTTCGTCTACATAAGACTCATCAGTCAGGCTCAGATCAAAATAGTTGTAAAGCCAAAAATGTACAAAGTTGAAGAGCGTTGAGGACCAAAAATTCCCAAAAGTTGTGCCAAATACGGCTTAGGTAAATTTTTACTGGAAAAAGAAATCCTTAGTTTTTCGAAAAATTCAAAAGTTTTGTAACAGGAAATTTATAAAAATGACCATATAATTGATATTCATGTCAACACCGATGTGCTGACTACTGGGCTGTTGATACCCTTGGGGACGAAACTGTCATATTCCTGGCTTGACACAGGCATTTAATTATGTAAAAAATGAGGAATTAAACCTGTTTTTGTTGCTAGCTAAACCTCTCACTTGTATCACAGTCGTATAAAATTCCACTATGTTAACAGCGATGTGTGAGCAAAACAAACACACCTTATAGGTAAAAATGTCACAAATAGGGGTACAGCAATCAACATTATGTTATAAATCTTAATCACTATAAAAACAAACAATTTCTCATGTTTCTCCATTTGTACATGGTTATTTTTTTAACTATATTGTACCATTTTTACTGAATACCAGCCAGAAAATATTGATTGATCCAAATAAGGAAATAGAATACAAAACTTTACGCAGTGATAATATTGTATAATTAGAAAAATATAAAAACTAGATCAGCGATATTTGATGCTTCTAAATAAATGAAATAAGCATGCAATGAAACAGGTACCTACCCACAGATTATTACTTGGGAAAGACTTATTTTGTCATTTTCTCGCGTTAGTTGAATAACATATACCAACACAGTCACGTGGTCTGAGATTATCAGTGTTTCAAGCGCGAATATTTAAAAAAACGAACATAAAATTTGGGAATAAAATACAAAAGTTGATTATAAAAACTATGTAAAATACGCAACAGAAGTTCAATGCTCAATTTGCCTTTAATCAAAATTCTCCATCAAAATTGCTATAGCGTACTAAGTACTTGTATACATTACCGTATTTCAGTGTTTATTTTCAGAGGCAATTTAATGTTATTTTGCAAAATGCAGGTCATTCGAGCTGAGATATCCTTAAATAAGGTATTTTAAAAATCTAAGATATAAATGTTATGAATTGGCATATTCAGTGCCTTTATATTAAGACCAATATAAAACTTTATGGATGTTTCCAGGTTAGATCTTGATGCGATTCGCGCAGTTGTTTTTACTTAGTTTATATATTCAAAATAGATTTATGAGATCTGATCATAGCTGACTAATATTGCCTCAAATTTCCAAGTCAATGTATTTAGACATAGTGAGTTATTATACTTGCTAGCTTTAAAACCAGATTTAATCCATCGTTTTCTGCATGAGGAAATACTTGACCAAGTCAGGAATATGACATTTGTTTGTCATTCGTTGCATCTGTTTCAGCTTAGATTTTGTTATTTGATAAGGGACTTTCCGTTTTGAATTTTTGTCGCAGCTTGTTTTTTTTTTGTTATTTTACGTTTAAGTTGATAAAAACGGTGCATGTTCATCAAACATCGTTTATTTAAAGTAACTGTTGTGTTTGCAAACCACGTAAAAGGATCAATATATGAATCTATCTGTTATTTTTCTCCATTGTTGAAGAATATGATAAAAAAGATCATAACATGTCATTTTTCATATAGCATGTATTATCAGCCCTCGGTCAATATCAGATATTGAACCTAGGGCTGATAATACATGCGATATGAAAAATGCCATGTAATAATCTGATAATTTTACACTATCAGATATGGTGGCCAGAATAAAATTAAATCTTGGTTTACATATTTTAATTTATGAAATTCTTAACTCAAACTCAATATATGTCCTTACATAATGAAATTAAATAACAATTATTATTGTTCACTATTTTAAGATCATTTATACCTGAGACTACTATAACACAGTAGTCTCAGTTTATACATGTTATACTTTCGAATCTTTTGGTGTATAAATTTGAATATTATACTACTTAACTGTCCTAATTGTTCAGACATATTTATCTTATTTTTTAAAAATATATTTAATGACAGTATAGTAGACCATGTAGATTAACTGATGGAAAGATATATATCTATTTCCTTCTACTTTCCTTTTTGATTTTCGGGAAATAGCATTGTGGTTAAATAATTGGAAAATACAGATTGATGTTATACAGGATTACTGAATCAATACGTCTGTGGATTTAAGATTGACAATAACGGTAAGTAAAATGTCAACTGATTTTCTCAAATATTGTACAGTTGCGTCTCTTTCATTTTAAAGAATTTTATATGATTATTTGGAGTGTTATTATAAATAGATAAAAAGAATTGTGTCCAATTTTAGAAAACATTTAACGTGATTCACCTATACTATTTAAACACACGACCTGTTTGCATTGTGCATGTTTAACCTTATACGTTTAACAATGATTTTGAATACGAAAGGTATACTGACACAAGTTGTGTTAATAACATATATGATATAAGAATCTGTCCGACAATAAAGTCAACGAAATATTTCTTAAATGTTTAACCAATAAAGTTATACACTTTCAATGATAACGTACAAGAGATTTGCGTTTATTGTCAACACACCGGGTTACTAATAAAACTATTTTAATATCATATCGTTAAAAAATTTCGTTATTTCTCTTTTTTATGAAGTATTACCTGATCCATAATCCTTTTTTTTAAATGTGGTGTTCGTGCTTTTCAACTTAGTATTTTATTCAAGCTCCACTGAACAGTCTTATGTCGACGATTCGTCAGACGTGAAAAAATATTAAGCCGTACTCAGTTCGATCTTCCAACTATTTTGAAACTTGTTTAGGTGGTGTGATAAATTATAAGACTGGTACACTGGGATTTCGTTTTCTGTTAATCTTTTTTAATACCTTTCCTACAATAAAACTAAAACGTTATCTTATTGGAACGGCTAAGAATAGCTATTTAGTTTCGGGTAACCACACTACTTGCGTCTGACGTATATACAAAATTTAGTCCTGGTATCTATGATGAGTTTATTTACTAGTCGTTTATCTGAATTTTATGACCACTTGGCCTAACCATGCCAACCTCAAGTACCTTTTACCTTCACTAAAAACTATTCAATTTACAAATAACAATAAGGTAAGTTGATTTACAAATCAGTCGTCAAACTTTTATTGCATTGAGAAATAACAAGAGTGCACACACTGAAATGTCTCGCCTTCTTTACTAATCATTGATATTATGTTGATACTCCTAAATATAAAGCTTTATTAAGACTGTCACATAAACTCAACATGAACCATGAAAATGAGGTCAAGGTCAGTTGAACCATATGCCAGGCAGACATGTACAGCTAACAATGCTTCCATACAACAAATATAGTTGACCTATTGCTTATAGTTTAAGAAAATAGACCAAAACACAAAAACTTAACACTGAGCAATGAACCGTGAAAACCAGGTCAAGGTCAAATAAAACCTGCACGACAGACATATAGATCATAAAATATTTCCATACACCAAATATAGTTGAACTATGACATATGGTATTAGATAAGAAGACCAAAACTCAAAAACTTAACTTTGACCACTGAACCATGAAAATGAGGTCAAGGTCAGATGACATCTACCCGCTAGACATGTACACCTTATAATCATTCCATACAACAAATATAGTAAACCTATTGCATAAAGTATGAGAAAAACAGACCAAAACACAAAAACTTAACTATAACCACTGAACCATGAAAATGAGGTCAAGGTCAGATGACATCTGCCCGCTAGACATGTACACTTACAATCATTCCATACAACAAATATAGTAAACCTATTGCATAAAGTATGAGAAAAACAGACCAAAACACAAAAACTTAACTATAACCACTGAACCATGAAAATGAGGTCAAGGTCAGATGACACCTGCCAGTTGGACATGTACACCTTACAGTCCTTCCATACACCGAATATACTAGACCTATTGCTTATAGTATCTGAGATATGGACTTGACCACCAAAACTTAACCTTGTTCACTGATCCATGAAATGAGGTCGAGGTCAAGTGAAAACTGTCTGACGGGCATGAGGACCTTGCAAGGTACGCACATACTAAATATAGTTATCCTATTACTTACAGTAAGAGAGAATTTAACATTACAAAACATCTGAACTTTTATTTCAAGTGGTACTGAACCATGAAAATGAGGTCAAGGACAATGGACATGTGACTGACGGAAACTTCGTAACATGAGGCATTTATATACAAAATATGAAGCATCCAGGTCATCCACCTTCTAAAATATATAGCTTTTAAGAAGTGAGCTAACACCGCCGCCGCCGGATCACTATCCCTATGTCGAGCTTTCTGCAACAAAAGTTGCAGGCTCGACAAAAACTTATCAGCAATGATAATATAAAAGCAATTTTTCTCTCCAAATTGTGAGGAGGTTAACTGATACATTTTACCTGAGACCAAAGTATGTATTTGTGTAATGAATTTGTGTTTAAGTCCCGTATTATTGAAACTTAAGCACCGAAGAACATGATAAAGGTAACACAATTTAATATTGATTAAAAACATCATACAACACTTTTCCTTTTACAGCCATCAATATGACTATCCAATTCAAAAAGAAAGAACAAAATCAGCTCACCAAATGGATCGGAGGGAGGAAGAGGTATACACTTTTGTATAAGGCTTCCCGAGATGGATGTTCTTCCACAGCTTTCCATAATACTTGTAATAATAAAGGTCCAACAGTGACAGTTGTGTATAACGCAGACAATTTTATGTATGGTGGGTATACCGCAGTCAACTGGAAAAGTGTTGGCAACTATCAAAATGATGGCTCGGCTTTCCTCTTTAGATTTTATCAGAATGGTAACTGGAAACCAGTGCGAATGACCGTCACGAATGCTCAACATGCCATGTACGATAACGCTTCATATGGACCAACATTTGGAGCGCATGATTTACAAACATTTACGAACACTGTAAACTTTGATGGAACAAACTTCTCGTTAAATGGATCAACTAACTTTGGAGTGTCCTACACTATGAATGGCGAAAACTACAACTCTATCGCTAATGGCCATCTTCGAGTAAAAGACATTGAAGTTTATTTGGTAGAAGGTAAATTATAATTTTCAAACATATAAAACTATAAAAAGTAAAATCACAAAGATACTGAACTCTGAGGAAAATTCAAAACGGAAAGTCCCTAAGCAAATGCCAAAATCAAAAGCTCAAACACATCAAACGAATTGATGACAACTGTCATATTCCTGACTTGGTACAGGCATTTCCTTATGTAGAAAATGGTTGATTAAACCCGGTTTTAAAGCTAGATAAACCTCTCACTTGTATAACAGTCGCATCAAATTCCATTATATTGACAACGATGTGTGAACAAACAAACACAATAGGTAAAAATGTCACAAATAGGGTTACTCGAAGAAGAATATATAGCTTTCCATCTATTGACTTATATTAAAAGCAGTACTCAATAATACAAATCGACTAAGATTTCATTTCAATCGGTCGAATTAAGTTCTTTCTTGAAAGCCTTAAAAAATAGCATTCTGCATTTTTTTGTTTTACAATAAAAATCATGAAGGTATTCAGGGTTATTATCATCATTTTCATTATTGAAATAGATCTAGGTGGTGGGACACCACTCGACGAACCATGGCGAAAGACTTCAAAATGGAATCCCAAGGTTAGTAGAAGTATTTGTTTTCACTTACTGTTCATTCTAAAAATCAACCTTGGAAACAAACTAATTTGCCTAAACGTAACACAGCGATTTCTAAAATAATTGATGCTTTAAAATATTCGATGTCAAAGATTCTTGTATTCTGTGTTTTCTCGTGTTTTGTACAATATATGTTTTGGTGGACGACTAGTAAACAATATGATTATCAAAACAATCTTAGATACCAAGATTGAAATATTCAATATACCCGGTTATCACGCGAATAAGAAACACATCTTCAGTATACACCATTAGTGCGTTCAGTGTCCTTCAGTGCTTCGTTGTTTGTAATTAAAAAGTTACCATCATCCAAAGTTGTACATCCTGTTATGTATGTTTTACATCCTCTTTGCTGTTTTGTTCTTTAAAAGGTAGAAATAAGGCCTGGAAAATAGATAATTGTATTCTATATAGACTTTGTCCCATAAACAATGAGCACGATAACACCTGTGAACACATCCGAGTTAACAATTTGGACATGCTTGGTTGGTGTTTAACGCCACCGTCAGCACTTGTGTGCTATTCCATGACGGTCCGTTTGTAATGATTGAGGAAGCTGGAATGCCAAGAGAGAACCACCGACTTCCGATACCGTATGAAATTGAAAATCCTAGTCAATCAGGATTGGTGTCGAGTGCATCTGACTCATGCCAATTTGATTATGTAGTGATATTTAAACACCAACAATCAATCAATGTATGATAGCGTTCATAGTACTTGTGAAGTTATCATTCCAATTTAATTACATGTATTTCAGCTGCTAAACGATTTGAAAGAAAGAGTAGAAAAATACAAGCCGTTAAAGGATTTAAAAGTTCCTCAGGCACGTATTTTATTGGTTGGACAAGTAGGAGCAGGAAAATCGAGTTTCTTTAACACTATTAACTCAATCTTTAGAGGTTACATAACCAGTCAGGCTTGCAGTGGCAATGCAGAACACAGCTTAACAACCATGGTAAGATGCATTTTTAAGGTTACTACGCAAGTAAATGTTCGATAAAATTCTTGTATCAGTTATTTGTACTACTAATTTTTTTTCTCAGTTTGTATTTATGGTGCATTTTTTTTTTTACATGTTTCGTATAAAGATGATGTTTGATTTAAGTAAATATTTTTATTACCTATGGTTGAAATTCTATTCTAACTCTTATAATTTTTATTAAGTACCGAATGTACCAAATCAGAAATGGGCAATCAGGAACACCAATGAACTTCAGACTTCATGACACCAGAGGACTTGAGGCTGACCAAGGGATTGATTCTCATGAAATGAATTACCTTCTTGATGGAAATTTACCGGATAGACACCAGGTATTTTGAAAGCTTTTTTATTTATTAAAAGGGTATTGAAGACTAATCTTATCTCTAACATATTGACGATAAACTCCTATGTACAACGTTTAATTCAGTTGGTAGTCTTTTTGTAATTATGTGTTTGTTTTTTTGGCATACTGTTTTGTTGATTTTATGGTAATATTTTTTGTTTTTAAAAAGGTCTGAGAAAGGATATGCATGCATTATAAGGAATAAAATAAATGAGAAAGTATCAATTCAATAGAATATTACATGGAAATTAATCTAACTATTTGGAGTAGTTCTAATAGGCTAAACGTAAGTTCACAAGCAAATCACATAATGATTGATATAAAATATTACTTGTCAACTCTCTTCTTTGAATGGAATCAGTCATATGTGCTGCTGTCAACATGCCCTTGCACCTAAGTTCCTCCCTGCTTGTTGTTTGGGTGTATGTTGCTTCATCTATTGATTTCTGGTCGTTGTTATATTTTTTTAGTAGTGTTTCTCTTTTCATCATTTTGAATTTGTTTGCCATGTTTTTTTTTATTGAACTAATTATTTTCCATAACCCCTTTGATATCTTATCTCTCTTTTCACAGTTTAATCCTTCAGTACCGATATCAGGAGATACACCAGGATTTGTTGTTAGTCCTAGTCTAAGTGACAAAATCCACTGTGTTATATTTGTACTGGATGGAAGCATTGTTGATGTTATTCCAGAGAAAGTTATTGAGAGGATGAAGAACCTACAGCTTCGTATGAATCAAAGAGGTTTGAAATAATGTGTCTTTAACATGTTAGTCAGTTTAATATAGATATAGAAAAACACCTATATTGTTGGAAGATCATAAAAGTCTGAAAAAAATCATAAGCGATGGAATAATTTCAAGAAACTATCCACATATTGTCGAGCCTTCCACTTTAGTCGAAAAAGCGAGACTAAGCGATCCTACATTCCGTCGTCGGCGGCGGCGTCCACAAATATTCACTCTGTGGTTAAAGTTTTTGAAATTTTAATAACTTTCTTAAACTATACTGAATTTCTACCAAATTTGGACAGAAGATTGTTTATGATCATAAGAAAGTATCCAGAAGTAAATTTTGTAAAAATAAGTCCATTTATCCGTATTTTACTTATAAATGGACTTAGTTTTTCTGCGAGGAAACATTACAATCACTCTGTGGTTAAAGTTTTTAAAATTTTTAATAACTTTCATAAACTATCCTTGATTTGTACCAAACTTGGACAGAAGCTTGCTTATGATCATAAGATAGTATCAAGAAGAAAATTTGTAAAAATAAATTTCCACTTTTCCGTATTTTACTTATAAATGGACTTAGTTTTTTTACCAGAAACAGAACATTCACTCTGTGGTTTAAGTTTTTAAAATCTTTATAATGTTCTTAAACTATGCTGGATTTCTACCAAACTTTGACAAAAGCTTGTTTCTGAACATAAGATATTATTCAGAAGTAAATTTTGTAAAACAAAACATTCACTTTTTCCGTATTTTACTTATAAATGGACTTAGTTTTTCTTCCAGTTAACATGACATACAGTTTGCAGTTAAAGTTTATAAAACATTTATTAGATTCATAAACTATCCTGGATTTTTTACCAAACTTGGAAGCTTCTTTCAAACTAAAGACAGTATCGAGAGGGAAATTTTTATTGATGTTTTTCCTCATTTTTGTTGAGTCTGCGATTAACAGCAAAAGTAGGCGAGACACTGGGTTCTGTGGAACCCTTACGAATTTTTCACTAAGTAGTCCAAATTATGTTATATGGTATGCTTGAAATAATATCCAAATAGAATACAAGTCTTTTTCATATTCAGCATCAGGTCTTGATTGAATTTGATTAAAGAAGAGGGTCTCTTGAGGTCAGTTGGATGTGCCATTAATACACTTGATTAATTAATTACACTTGACTACCAATTTACAAAGTCTCTCAAAAAGACAGAAGAGTGCTAGCGTTTCAAAGTGGTCACCAAAATAATCAAACTTTCATTGCATCAAAAAAACAGAAAGAGATGAGCAAAGTAAACCAAAATTAGACATACTTTAATGTTGGGTGTTGCTAATGAATGCTTTATACTAAATTCAATGCAAAAAAAAATAAAATGGAATGTATGCATGTTCTAGGCCTTAAAGAAATATAACTAAAACTATTTTATATTTTACAGGAATTCCCCAAGTAGTTTTGCTTACCAAGATAGACAAAGTGTGTGAGGCTACAGCTGAGGATATATCCCAAGTATTCTACAGTCCTATCATTCAGGAAACTGTAGATAGAGTATCACAGATAATGGGGCTTCCAAGGTCACACATTTTACCAATCAAGAATTATGAATCAGAGATGGAACTGAATGAAAATGTGAATATTTTAGCTCTACTGACCCTACAACAGGTGTTACATTTCGCTGATGACTACATGTATAACTATCTCGACCAAATTGAGGAAGGGAAAGTGAGACAGCTTCACATAAGGGAATAAGTGAGAGACAAATCACTCTGATTGGATAGAAACTTGTATGCTAATTATATTTAAAAAAAATTGCTGTATGCATAATATACATATATAAAACTTTTGTAAGAAGGACCACTCTTTGGGGGTATTACCTCATTAGAATATCAGAGAGAACGTGTTTTTTTCAAATATAGAAGCAAACCAAAAAAAAATTGACCACTACTGTCAAATGACTTTGAATATCAGAGAGAACTTTATAAGGCTGCTTTGCTTTGATATTGTTGCTTAATAAAAAAAATGTACTGTGTATGTTTGTTAATTGTATCATGTATGTAAAACATTTTCGCAATCAGCGAATTTTTTCAATAGTACAAACAAGAACAAAACAAACATCAAGATTTAAATAGAATTTATATTATCCTTCAATACTATACACAAACAATAATAAATTACAAAGAAATAAATATGATATCCACAATAACTTCCAAATCATTGTGCACTTCTTGTAAGATATCAAACCATCCCAAAATTTTAATCATGATCTTGTAAATCAGACAGGAGTGGTCCATCTTTCTTAGTTTGATAAACATTTTTTGTATTCCACAAAATTCTCATTTTTTTTTTTTTTTTATATTCCGTATGTCATAAATTGGTCAGATCAATGCACTAAATATAAAATAAATCTTCTATTAAACAAAATTTTCACTTGATATAAATAATTCATCTATTAAACAAAGTGTTCTGTGTATAAGCCAGTAGAATTCATCTCACAAACAAACATGAAATTATCACAGTTTAGGACGGACATATTTATATATCACAGTTAACAATAGCATAGTTTATGTACAGTCATTTATAAAGCATATTCATTGTATGAAATTTAGTTTCTTCATAAAGTATACTTTTCAGTGAAAATTATAAATATATTATTGAGAGAAAAAACAGTATGAATTTTCAAATGAATATAAATAATAACAGAGTTATCTCCTCATAACCAATCCTGGTTTTACAATAGCAGGCTTTAATGTACAGTCATTTGAAAAGCACATTTATTGTATGAAATTTACAATTTCTTCATAAAGTAAACTCTTCAGTGAAAATTTCAAAGATATCTCTGAGAGAAAAAACAGTATGAATTTTCAAGTGTGTATAGAAACCATAATAGAGTTATCTCCCCTAAACCATTCCAGGTTTAGCATACATTGGCAGATGGTAGTAATTATAACTTAAGAAACTGAGGAATCTGGTATCTACAGCTCGTTTGGTTCCTGTTTCTTGATAGATCTTCAATAGTTGTTCTTTCTGTGACTCATTCATCTAAAAGAAAAAAAAAATAAGTAAAGAATATGTGTCAATAGGACACCATGCTCTCTTGCACTAAAAATTTAAATGTTCAGTGACTTTGAAATATTGGTCAAAAACCTGATTTAGCATATAATTTTAAAAAGGTTCACATCAAAATGATTGAGTGTACTTAGTTTCCAGTTGTTGAGACTTCACTGAAGACTACCTTGTGCCAAAACTAATCTCTTATAGGACAGACGAATAAACACACTGCAGAAAACTTAATTATTCCCATATGATATACAAGGCATAAAAATGTATGACACTGATTCATGTTTGGTTAAAAGCTGTTTCTGATATACTTTCAATATGTGAATAGAGACCAACAGCTTGGATAGCCAAAAATATTGAATATTTGAGACTAATTCTAGATGAAAAAGGACACAATGCCCCTCTCGTTTATTAATCATATTTTAATTTTGAGTGACCACAAAATTAATTTGCATAAAACTAAAATGTCTTGAACAAAACATACAAAACTGTTCATCCCCTAGTTTTTCAAGGTACCATAATTTATGAACTGGAAGAGTTAAAATTATATATCACTAAATATCATCATGATGACTTCAACAATAGACAATATAAATTAACAAAAAACAAATATTAATAAAATAAAATGAAAAATAATGTTACAGGCAACATTGCATCAAACTCTGGCTTAGAACAACTACAAGTGTAATGTAGAAACATTTTTTGATGAATGTGGAAATATATTTTAATGATAAACTTACCGGAACATCTTCATCAATGATCTGTCTAACCTTCTCTTCCACAGCCTCTATACCTTTCTCCTGTTTTAATAATAAAATAAAACATTATAAAACTCCAATCTTACTAAAACTGTAAAATGAAGAGAGTATTATAAGATTCTGTTTTGCCTCTTGCATTTTAAGAGCACAGGGCGTTATAAAACTGTCAAGTAAGATAAAATATCTTCAGGGGGAGCGTGGGGAGGTGTCTAAGCCAACACTTATCTTCTTATTTCTTAATTTCATAGAAAATGAGGAATAAAATGGCTATTTTTAGTAACAGTGTCAACTTTGATATGTTTATGCCATAACAGTGAAACAACATGTGAAATTTCTGCACTAAAGAGTCCAGGTTATATTAGCTTAATAATTCATGAATAAAAGTAAAATAATTTTAAAAGGTTGGATGATTATTTTTTTTTAATTTATACAATCTCAGAAGCCAGAAAGCAACTCATTTTTTACTTCTATATACCTCTATATGCCTTTCAATTTTTTTTTCATAATGTGTGGAAATTATACAGCAGTTCCCTTTCTTTAAAAGAAAACCTTACATAGTCAACATAAGATTAAAGTTATCTTTCTTATGTCTTCTTTCATCAATCAAAAAAAGTTATCTTGTAGAGGGTCTGGATGGGGTTTACTGCCGAAAAATTGGACAAAAAAATATACCGAATATAGGCTAAAAACTATGGAATTAAGAATAACAGTGTGCTTAATTATAAAAAAAAAAATAGAGAAAAAAGGCAATCATAGAGTACTTATTAAACACAGAAGATTTTTAAGTTGTTTTTTTAATCAATTACTAATTTCATTACCCAAATATTACTTTTATTCAATTGATATGTTCCATCTAGTATGCAGTGAACTCACAATTACTCCAAAAAAAAAAGATTTTTTTTCCATAACAACAAAGTTAGAATCCATGTATAAAATAAACTTTCACAGTGTTTTCATTAATCAGTCTCTTTGAATTACAATAGCTTAATCAAAATATCATTAGACAAATGACTGATTTTATACACCTTTCACTAGATTCCTTCACAAACTTTATTATTCCTTGTTATATTTATTTAGTTATAAACCTGGGAATTGTGGGACAGTTAAAACATCCTTTCATCTCTCATGATTGGAAATTAATATTCAATTTACCGCTGGCAAGATTTATTGATCTTTGAATTCAGAATTTAACCAGATAGGTCAATAAAGCCAGTATTGGTGATTTTTTTCATTATAATTACTATCAATCTAATTGCATTTGTGTTTTAGAATGTTTTTGATATGAGTTACTAAAAATAGAATAACATGTGATAAACAACATGCCACAAAATATTTAAATAGTTTCAAGATTTTGTCACTGCATCATTTTTAGTGGTTCTTAGTTTGAAGGTGTTGTCACCCCATCATGTTGAGTGTAATTTGTTGAATGGCAGCAATAGTTGAGCATAAAAATGGACATTTGCAACAGAAAATGAAAAACTGACCTTGACAGGTATTACAACAGATTATCTATTCTTAATTATTCTAAAATTGTTCTTTTCAAATTTCATTATTGTAAGTGGAAAAATTGTCTACAGTTGCAAAAAACATTTCAACAGGTAGATAGCTGAGTTTATTGTATAAAATCTTCTGATATTAACTTATCATAATGGATGTTACGCATGAGACAAATTGAAATCATATTTTAATTTTGTTGACCACCCCCAAATATTCTCTGAATCCATGAAGTGAAAAAAAGGCATGCCAATCATATCAATTTATCTACTAAACCATTATTAGCTTTATTTGCTGCTAAATGTTCAGTGGTAAATATTTCAAGCTAAGTCAATACAATCAAAATTACTTACAGGACTATTGCTCAGTAGTTCTCTAACTTCATCACGGAAATCTGTGAATCTATCATGATACATTGCCAAACTCCATGTCTCCAAGAAATATCTGAGGATGAAAAAAAATCACAAAATATGAACATGTAAGTAAATCATACTCTGACCAACAGTATTTCTCTGATTCTAGTACCAACAATATCTCTCATTATTCATTAATGTATTAAAATACTTTAAGTTGATTTAAAAAAAAAAAAAAAAAAAAAAAAAGTAAATGTTGTTTTGGAAACTGTAATTCTTGTATAGCTTTTAGTTGCACTATTTCACAAAGGTCTAATTTGCTTAAGTTTAAATTACAATATAAGTTTTAGAACATTACGATAACTGTTTAATTTTCCCGATTATAGGTTGTATGGTGATAAAATAGAACTGATCATGTGGTTTAAATAATGAAAGTTCTCTATTTGAAAATACTAAGGTTCAATACATACATGTAAAAGTCCTTGATAAGTCCTTCATTAAACCTGGACACCAAATTATTCAGACATCTCTCATGAAGTCCATACAAACAAACAAAGTTACTGCATGGAATAGGCTGAAGTGAACAAGTATATTTTTAATTTACAATGAATTTTTTTACAAATTTATATACATGCTAATTTTCATTAATAGATTAATTGATTTATTGTTTATTGGTGTTTAACACCTAATTTCAGCACTATTTGTTATATTCTGGCTATTCAGTTTTTGTTGGTGGAAAAAGCTGCAAATTCCCTTGAGAAAACCATGACCTTCGTGGGGAAAACTAACAATCCTAATCAATTTAGAATTATGATGAACACATCAGCCACATTGAAAATAAGGAGATATGGTATGATTGCTATTAAGACAACTTTCAACTATAGTTCAAATGACATAGAATTTAGAAACATTAGTTACTGATAGAAAATAAGTTAAATTGACAACTTCCTAAAAATGAACTACATTAATTAGGCCGTTAGTTTTCTTGTTTGAATTGTTTTACATTTGTCCTTTCGAGGCCTTTTAACGCTGGCTATGTGGTATTTTCTTTGCTCATTGTTGAAGGTCGTACGGTGACCTATAGTTGTTAATTTCTGTGACATTTGGTTTCTTGTGAAGAGTTGTCTCATTGGCAATCATACCACATCTTCTTTTTTATATACACTGAGAGCTTTGATTATAATCAATGATACCTATATGCAACTTACCGACTTGGAAACACATGTGATTGTCTCTATATTGTTATACTGATTCACATGTATCCTGAAGTACTCTGGACTTCCGTCAGTAGCTCCTGTTATATACTCCTTACCCTGAAAATAGAAAGTCAATTTGATAAATTCTGGACATATGACAAAAGAAAAATGTTTAAAAAAAAATCTAAAATGCTTAGGCTTCTATTTCTTAGGATATCTGTACAATTTATTGAAATACATATTAAAATGCCCTTCAGCACAATTCATGAGGTTGATCTAGTTGGCACTATTTTAAGTCACATGGAATGCACATATAAGGTAACTTGAAGTTCACTGAGTAAAGTCTTCTTATGTTCCTTTACATATGTAAAGTGCATACATCCAACTTAGTAGTGTTAGCATAAATAAAGCCATTAACTGTATAACGTTAACTTACATAATCATGTTGTGCCATCTGATCAGCTAGAGGCATATCCATTCCTGGTTTAGCAATGTGTAAGTAGTTGTAGCCTCCTAAAAATAGAAAATACAAATGATATAATGATTTAATGGTAAAGGACAGGGTGCAATACATGCCTTATTTGACCTTATATTCACTTAATTTGAACTCTCTGTTTATGTTTCTTTCCAAGATGAGGATATGTAGAATAAAATAAAATCCAGTTACGTTTCCTTAAAGTCTACTATAAATGTAGTCTAAACATCATGCAAAAGGCACTTCTACATGGTTCTTAGAAGATCATAAATTTTTGCTAACTTTTAACAAATCATTTACCCACACAGGGGCAGATCCAGCCATTTTAAAAAAAGGGGGGGGGGGGGGGGGGGGGGGGGGTTAGTCCGGGATCCAATTATATGTCCCCATTCAAATGCATTCATCGTCCAAAAAAAAGGGTGGTGGTTCCAACCCCCCGACCCCCCACTTTGGATCTGCCAATGTCACAAATATAGAGAACATGTCATTAAAAATATATACAACTCATGAACTGATATTGAAAACGAAATTTAACAGTTATTTTACATTTCATTTCAAAAAGCTAAGGGAGCAACCATTTAACTTCAAGGAGGAGGGGGTTATAGTTTTTTTGCCATGGGCATTTTTCAGTCTAAAAATACAGTATGCATTTTACTCATTATTGAAGGAAACCTATAGTTGTTTACATCATCTCTGATGGATAGTTGGGATATTGGCAAAAATGTAAAATCTGCTTCTCTTTATATCTGATGCTACATACTTTAAATTCATGTAATATCATTATTTAGATTCATATATCTAATAAATTTCAAGCTGATTGAAAAATTATATTAATCAACCAATTTATATGAGAACCAGAAAATTTGTTTTAAATTGAAACTTATTTTTTATCTCTAATTTACAAAAAGAAAGTATGTCAATTCATGTGAGAGAAAGAAACTTTTGTCTTTGAAATTTTCAGGTTTTTTTTTTTTATCTTTCATTAAAGATCTATCTAACTAATGTTGCAGAACTTTAAACTGGATTGAGTACATAATTACAAAAAATATAATGCAAATGTAAAGGATATCAACTGTTTCAAAACAGTTTTCTTCATTCGTGCATGTTTGATATGAATCGTTTTCATGCAATGTGCAACATGGAAGATTAGAGACAAGACAAATAAAAACAAGATTTCAGTTTTTAACATTTTCTAATATCTTGGTTGGAATTTTCTGCTAGAGAAATAATAAAAATAACTCAAGCAGATTCCTTCCTATTAACTGCATTTCAAATAAGCATTACCATGTAAACCTAAGATTGACTGTTATTATAGTTCTTGACACGCTAATGCACCATGAAAATGAGGTAAAGGTCAGGTTAGCCTTGTGAGGTTGACATTTTAAACTAACGTCTATTTTATAGAACAATATACTTCACATTTCATGCATTCAGAAACTGACCTTATCACAAATACTTGACCAATGAACCTTGGAAATTAGGTCACCGACCATAAATTGAGTGACATCTGAACTGATTACTTTGCAAATGCTTTTTTCCAACAACATAAAAAACTCATTTGACTTTGACCACAAAATAAATATACAGTGGAGTCCCCGGTGTCCGCGCGGCCGGTGGTACCGCGCATTTGCTGATATAGTTATATCAACACCGTAACACAAATGAAATTGTTCTTGTTATTGTTTTAGCATTCCAAAGGGAGAAAAAAGAATAAAATAGATAAGTTCCAGATTGAAATAATAACTGCAATCCTGTGATTTACAATATTTGGCCAATGGCCATTAAAAGAAATTCAGTATCAGATAAAATTTGTTATACTTAAGTCAATTTTTTATCAAATTGAAATAATTTTTGCTCTGCATCATTGGCAGTGTGCTTGGTTTGAATTTAGCTACCTTTTGTAGCAGCAAATCTTTCCTCTATTCAAAATAATTTATTTTTGGAAGGCATGCGCGAAATCACCGGACATTGGAGGAACTCTCCCCAATTTTGGAAACCCATTACACAAAATCTTGAGGGTGAAACCCTACAAACTGATAAGTTTATGAAATAAAAGTATGTTATGAATGTATTCACACACTATTATCCAATTATTGGTTTTATCAGTTAAATGAAGTGAAGACATAAGTCTTAGGTGCGCGGATACATCGGACTGCACCGTAATAAAACAATTTCTGAATTTACAGTAAATCAAGACAGTCTTTTCAAACTAACAGAAGACATCATCACAACTGAAATTTATTTGAAGTTAATTCTGAACATTTTATTTAAAAGAGCGTGCCTACGTCAATTGGAATTCATGCAAGACAAACTTATGAAAACAACAATCAAAATTCAGAAGACATGACATCTAAAGCCAAAAACAAAAATTTGTTTCAAATTAATTCAGAACATTTATTTAAACCAAGAGAAGAAGCCTTCATAAATTGTAACTCATGTAAGACAGAACTTCAAAGTTCTTTGTAACAGCCGAGTCTGTGTAAATTTGAACTCATTGTAAGACAAAACTTCAAAGTTCTTTGGAAATGCCAATCAAAACTCTTTTGAC
This sequence comes from Mytilus edulis, assembly GCA_019925275.1. NCBI lineage: Eukaryota > Metazoa > Mollusca > Bivalvia > Mytilida > Mytilidae > Mytilus > Mytilus edulis. The sequence continues at coordinate 80,932,165 of CM034350.1, read as the reverse complement.
ATGAAATCTAAAGTTAGGTTACTTCTTATTTGTCTTCAGCAAAGTTTATTCACAAATCTTTACAGCAAAGCCTTTGGGTATTGATGTTTCATTCCGATCACGTTTGTTTGATCTTAGTGTTTGCTACTAGATTCAGGTAATACTAAGCCCAAAAAATAGTAGTTTGTTTCTGGTCTCATCTGTTTCATTAAAAGTTAGATAATAAAGATGATTTACTCTTTTATTAATGATGATATCTTATTAATTATAAATGTTCCTTTCTATGATGTTGCAGGAATTATAAGACGTCTATCAATAAACCCTAATGTAGTTTTATGATAAGCCTCTTTTATCTGAGTTTTATACTTTATTACTGTGGATTCATTATTATTCGTTGGATACCAATTTTCGTGGATTTCGTGGGTACTGGTGAACCACGAATTCAAATGTTCAACGAATAACATATTTTCAATAGGCTTTGCATACAGAGATTGACAAAACCACGAAATCAAATGTCCATGAATATGCAAGTTTATAGCAATCCACGAAAATTGATACCCACGAAAATAAATGAATCCACAGTATATCACCAGAAAAAGTTTCAAAACTTAAAAAAGTTAAGCAATAACTTCTTGAAGGTCGTTTTGTATCCTTTAGTTTTAAAGGTCGTTGCCAAAGTATAATATTTCCAGAGTAATAAAGGTTTGTTATGACAACGCTTAAATAACAATATCATTAAAAGTGTTGAATGCTTTGTATTCTATAATATCTATGATCTCAAGCGATTAATTTGATCGTACAATTCTGATTTTGTTTGCTGATTTTTCCAGGGAGATTCAAACTGATTATTTTTTGCAAATAAATAAACACATTATACTTAAATACTATCAAATGAATGCTTGCAATTTTTACTAGGTCTAAGTTTTCCTAGAAAATATTGTTCCATTTTTTTTTTAATTTTTAAGACCAATTTAGTATCATTTAAAAACAGAACATTTGCAAACAACCTTTAAGTCAACAGTTCTGTTTGCTGATGGTGTTGTAAAAATGAAAACACTTTGCTATTTTGTATACAATGACACAGTTAATGCCAAATGTGAGATATCTTTTGCACTTTAAAAAAATACCGTAATCACCTGGGAACTGTTTGTATGTCACATCCTGTTGCAATGGGGAAAATTGTAGAAAAATAATATTCCTTTGAATTTAACAGTTGTAGGAAATTAATCCTACATAATACTGCAGAAAAAAAAATCAGTAATAAACATATATCTAGGTTGTTTCAGAGAACCATTTTTTTTATTTGGTGTTTCTATAAAATATTTTGGAAACTTGAGGTAACATGGTTGAAAACAGGACAAAAAGGGGTGAACATTTGATTGGTTAACTTCCAGTGATGGTTATTATCTTTTATGCAATTATATGTTATGTGAAATTTTGTACTGAGTGTAAATTTCTACTCATGCCAAGTATATCTTTATTTTGAAATAAAGTTTTTGAAAAGTGAAAATTTTACGAAGGCCTATAGAGGAGAAACAATGGTGATATTTCTCCTTTAGGAAGAATGATCATTACCTGGCAAAACTCCTCCTTGAATCTTTGGATTCCTGTAGATTGGTATCAGGTTAAGAGTTTCTTCTGGAGGTGCTGTCTGTGGCTCCATGGTAGGATCAAACAATCTAAGCATTTCTGTTGCCAACTACAAAAAAAAAGCACATGTTTTACATGCATAATGAAATTATAATGATAAATACTGTAAAATCAGAAATTATTGGGAAGATTTTGATAATGTCTTTTAAGATTAATAAAATAACCTGCACATAGTGGACATATAAATTGCCGGGGCATTTACAGAAGAAAAATAATATAATCTGAATAGTCAGTATCCAATTGGTGCAAAATTGCACAAATAAATTTTTACATCAGGGAATTTACAGAAGAAATAATATTATCAGAATACTGTAAATTCAGAAATTATTGCGTGCATTTAATATTGCGATTTTGTCATTTTAGACTTAAATGTGTTTAAAATTTTTACGATTTTGAGAAAAATCCTGTTAAATTCATATAAAATATTTCAAAATGCGAGTTTAAATTATTGCGTTTACAACTCTGTTGCATTTTTCGCAATAATAAAAACCTCACAATAATTTCTGAATTTACAGTAGCTAGTATCCAACTGGTGCAAAATAGCACAAGTAAATTTTTACATCAGAAGAACTAGGGGAAAATCATCAGACTAATATAAGGGCCAAAGATTAAGTCTTGAATTCCTGACATGAAATTATCTATGCAGTTATAAACAGAATGACCTTTGCTCAGGTATATATAATGGCACTCTTAAGGTTATAAAGATCAAATCTTAAAATATTTTAGCATTGCCCCTTTTCAAGCATGACCTTGCCCGAAAGAAAAAAGCAGTTCACATCATCACTTAAGTTATATAAATTATATAATATTATAGGTATGTCATTTTGACATTGTGATATGAAAATACCACAGGGAATATCTATTTCTGATATCAATCAGAATAATATTGAACTATTACCCACTTGCCTGGCAGTTACCTATCTTATACATTCATTGTATACTACATTCATAAGCTTATGACAAACATCATGATATAATGAATAATAAATGTTGTGAAAAGTTTAATAATTTCTTGTGTTACGATCGTTAAAGTACAATTATGTAGAATCAATTTGTCGCATACTCTTATGCATAGTTTTTCTTTCCAAGCAAATAACAATCCTAGTATTTTTTAATTCCATGAATAATCATGTTGCAATTCTCAATAGGCATTAATAATGATTGTGTTCTATTGAAACTCTTTCACCTGAATTACTGTGCATGGGCTATGTAGGTGATTGGTTTGTTGAGGGAGTAAACTGTTTTTAGTTGCTTCCTATTCCAATTATAAGTATTAAGTACAACTCTCTCAAGGCCAAACAATAGTTTTGATCCAACAGTGATTTTTTTTTTAACAAAAAATTTCCATCAACCCATTTTCTAACTTGTCAATTCAAATATAATGAAAATATACATTCATTTGCTAAATTATCGATAAATGGGGTCAAATTTTTAGACATTTACCTAAAATTTCATATTCTTTGAAGGGACATATGTTTTGCTTCAAAAGATTACCCCCCCCCCCCCCAATTTTTGTAAAAAAAAGTTGGAATATCTTCTATACAAAAACATACTTCTAAGTTTTGTAACAATTCTTTGGAAATAATTCATTTTTTATTAAATTTTTCTTGGTTTTAGAAAAATACCAGCAATTTTTGTTGAATATTCATATATAAAGAAATGTTAAGGATGTTCTTGTTACTGTAAACAGGGAAATTATACGGCAGTTTTATTTTCGCTATTTTCGCAGTAAGAGTTATAACGCGAAAATTAAATGACCACAAATATTTCCAAATGATTTATAGACAAAACTTAAAGAGAACACGACTGGGACATCGCAAATTAAAGAGGCGAATGTAGATTTTGTTGCGAAATCGCGAAATATAGATGACGTGAAAAATTCTCGGTTTACAGTATTGAATTTTGTCAATTATTCAGAATCCTCAAGTTTGATTAGTGTCCAAAAAAAAAATCACAACAAACTCCTAAAATTTAAAACCAAATATATCTGAGAGACAATCAAAGATCATATATGTTCAGTGCTATTTCACCATAAAGAGGAACATCTAGAGAGAAAGGACTTAAAATACCTTGACAGTCCTTGTACAGATATGCAAGAAGAGAGTTTAACCATAAAATCAACAAAAATTATATCAAACAAATTCTTATGAATCCCTAGTTAAAATTTGTCAATAAGTATAATATCAAAATAAATAAGACAATTACACTTAAAATATTGATGAAACTATTAGCATCAAATTCAATAATAATCTATTACAATTACTACCGATTTAACAAAATTGGTCATTGTTTATGTCCAATATAGCCTCCCTTGACAATTATATTATACCAATACAATGTACCAAGAGAAGCTACGATTTAACAATATTTGAATTTGTTTATGTCCTAAAAAATCTCCCATGACAATTATTTTTACCAATACAATATATTAAGAGAAGCGACTATTTAATAATATTTGAAACTGTTTATGTCCAAAACAGGCTCCCTGGACAATTATTTCTACCAATACAAGGTACCAAGAGAAGCTACGATTTAACAATATTTGAATTTGTTTATGTCCTAAAAAATCTACCTTGACAGTTATTTTCCAATACAATATACCACGAGAAGCTATGATTTAACAATTTTTTTAAGTTGTTTAGCCTCCCTTGACAGTAACTTTTACCAATACAATATACCACGAGAAGCTATGATTTAACAATATAGTTGTTTATGTCCTATACAGCCTCCCTCGACAGTCATTTCTACCAATACAATGTAGTAAGGACTATTTGAGAGCACCGCCCACTACTGTATAACCTGTATTTATTTTCAATGTTACAATAATCGTATCTCTCGTTACCTGTAATCACATTTATTCATAAAGGTAAGTTATCATTATTTCTGTATAAATATATAAATATTTAAAAACTTTTATCCCAAGGGTTTTATAAGATGACTTTACGAATATTAAAGAAGAAAATAATGATTTTGGAAAAAATTGGATCATTGACCAAATTTCCATCAATTAAGGAAAAGCGAGATTAAAGATGATAAAAAAATATAAATGAACTTTCTAGAAAGAGGTGGAGGAAAATCATTGAAACTGGCCTATTGGACTTTTTTTACTTCAAATTACTGCATAGTAGTTCTTCTATATGCTAAAAAGTGACATTTACAAGGATGTTTTATCTTCTAAATTACCAAAAAATGTGCAGGAAAAAGGAATGTCATAACTAATTGCAGGATCAATAATGACGATGAACCTATTATGAATACATACAAGAAATATTAGAATTCACAATATATCATCCAAACTGTATATTAAATTCCAAATTTATTAAGAAATAAAACAGGCATTGTTTTTCAATCTTTTATAACGCTAAAAACTGAGAGCTTGGAAACAACCAATTTTATTTCCATTCATTAAACGTATTTTATGTTCTATGCATGTAATTCCTAAGGTAAACTACAGAAAAAAATAGTGATAAAAAATCTGAAATTAGTCTTGCATGTACTTAATTAGGAAAATTTTAAGAGTTTGAATTACAATTCCTTAATTATAATACAGGAAAATAAATCTAGTATTAACAGGTTTCATCTTACACTGGGCTATGTCAAGCGAAACTAAATAATATTTTTTTAAATTTTTCTCAGGTAATTTATTATTAGTAAATTTCCAGTCTTATTTTTGCAGTTCCTCATATAATACAATACAGGTAAATTTCAAGTCCAAAAAAGCCTTTACCTTCCTCAATAATTGGGGAAAAATCTTTTATATTATTTTGCACATCTAAAACGTAAAAACCTTATGTTTCAAAGTCAAATTAGTTTATACCTTGGGGCTATGTCACATTAACAAAATTATCAGGTCAATTTTGACAGAACATATTTGACCAGGATATATAATACATGCAGGTAAATGATAAGAAATATGTGTTAGTATCTAAAAATTTGAATTAATAACGTAATGTACATTATAAAATCTATAAAAACAACATTCTTGGTATTGGAAGCCTAATCATTCTAAGATCATAGAATATTTTACAATGACATACTTTACAAAATGCTTACATAAACATTATCAATCTCCTTTATTGCATATATTTGTGCATACCGTAAGAGAAATAAAGTTTTGCAGTAAAGTGAGTTTTTGTTTAAACCACATCTTGACATTTATTGAAGAAAAATTAAGAGAATAACAATAAAAAAGTGAATTATAGGTAAATAATAACAGATGAATTCCCTCTGTACATACAGTTGATAAAATATGGAAAATCTCGGGTGTTTCAGTTCCATTTTATACCTCTTCTTCTATGTCTTAATTTTCTTCATCTGTTAGATAGTTGGGGTTCAAATTTTATTTTTTGGTGGAAACTGTTGTTAGTTTAAAATTTTTATGATTAAATGCTGAAGGCTGTTATTTGCTATATTAAATTTGTTTTATCAAAATAGACAGAAAAGTCCAGTTAAAGCCTGATATGTTATGTTTTTTTTATAAAAATAAGATGTGGTATGATTGCCAATGAGGCAACTGTCCACAAGACAACAAATGACACAGAAAATAACAATTCAAGGTCACTATAAGGCATATACTATCACATACATTTAATTTATTCTATTTACCTTCTTTTGTGCACATTATCCTTTACAACCTTCTTTGAAATTTGATAATATAAAAAAGAAGATGTGGTATGATTGCCAATGAGACAACTCTCCACAAGAGATCAAAATGACACAAGACCAAATGACACAAGACCAAAATGACACAGAAATTATCAACTATAGGTCCCCGTACAGCCTTCAACAATCAGCAAAGCCCAAACCACATAGTCAGCTATAAAAGGCCCAGAAATGACAATGTAAAACATATAAATAATCTGCATTTTAATCATTGTAAAATGTGACATATTTTTCTTAAAACACTTTGGTTTTTTATGTCATTTAGCAGATAAATTTTCACTGACACTAAAATTCAAAAGCATCTCTACTCTTAAGAATTATTGGAACCTGGAATAATTAAGAAATCTGCAATATTGTTAAGAAATGTTTGATGAAAACTAAGCCAAATTTAGAAGGTTGGTCATGCATGCATGCATGACAAAGGTTCAAGTAAATTTCGCTGATATTTCAATATGAACTAACTAACCCCTTTAGCCTTGCATGCATGGCTAACCTTCCTTTATTGGGTTTTCATCATGCATTTCATATAATTTTTTTCCAGATTTTCAAAAGAATTTCCAAATTCAAATAATTCCTTGTTTCTAAGTCCTATAATAATATAGGAATTGCATTATGCTTATTCTGCTGCTTTGATCACTGACAAAGACTTGTAATTACGTGACACAACAGACCTGAATATACAGATAATGAAACAACCTTCAAAATACAAAGCAATTACAATACCAATAAACACGATCAAAAATAATTTAATCTCTCCAAGCTTGGGGGAATTTGTTTTCCCTGCATAAGATTCATATCTGTATTTTAAGCTTTTAAGTATCAAAAGTTGTTGTCCCTTCAGTTCTGATCAAAGAGTAATAATTAAAAACACAAAAGACAACCCTGCAACATATTGAAATGTAAGTACCCTTAGAAACAACTTTTAAATGCAAATTCTCCCACAAGAACCACTAAAACTAAATGATATTTTATTTTTCTGTTTACAGGCTAAATTTCATCTGTCAACGGAGCAGAATATAGGAATTGCATTATGCTTATTCTGCTGCTTTGATCACTGACAAAGACTTGTAATTACGTGACACAACAAACATTTTATGAAATCAATAGGATTCTAAACGGATTTAGGATCAAATGTCGAAAACCAGAATTGTTAATTTCAAAATCTGCATGAAATCTTGAAAGTGCAGAAAATCATTTATTTTTATGATGGATACAACATCACAGGTGTACATATCATTAGAGGTTGTGATTGGAGCAATTTCTGTCGTGGGAAACACAATGGTCCTTTTAGCAATATATAAAAACATGAAACTACGAACTGTGACCAATACGTTCATTGGGAGTCTTGCTTTAGCTGATTTACTGGTAGGGATATTGGTCTCCCCGCTAGCTGCTCTCAGCTACTTAGGACTCCCCGCTGACTACATGTGGTGTGTTTTCACAAACTCGGTAATTGTTGTATTCACCCAAATTTCAATTTTCAACTTGTGCGCCATAGCTGTTGAAAGATTCATCGCTATCAAAAGTCCATATTTTTATCAGGAGCACCTGACCATTAAAGTAGCAATAATCATAAGCATTATAGCGTGGATCGCTGGTATGATAGTTGGATTTACTCCAATGTTCGGCTGGAACCTTGGTCCAATGGCAGACAATAAATGTGCATTTCTCAGCGTCATAGACATGAATTATATTGTGTATTTCAACTTTTTTGGCTTTGTGTTGTCACCACTAGTTATCATGTTTTTGATTTATGTGTACATTTATTACATTGTTCGCCAGCAACTAGTTAAAATAGCTGCGCTAGAAATTGCAAATCAAAATGCACAGAAAAAGCAGAAACTGAAATTTGCAAAAGAAGTAAAAGCAGCTAAATCTTTAGCCGTGGTTATTGGCGTGTTTGCCCTCTGTTGGCTGCCAATTCATATCCTAAACAGTATATCCCTGATCTGCAAGGGAAGTAACTGCATATATCCTTATAAACTATTATTGGCAGCCATTTTACTCAGTCATATCAACTCTGCCGTAAATCCATTTCTGTATGCCATCGGAAACAGCCAATTTCAACTTGCTTTTAGAAAAATGTTCTGTGGAAAAGGAGCTGTTTCTTGGCAACATACGCTGACGGAACAGGAGATAACAGTCATGACAAGAAATGCCGCTATGGCAAAAGCTAAAAGCACAAACAGTGGATTCAATTCAATCAATTCAGGACAAAAAACAACAGATAATGATTCTGAAAGCTCGACGGAAAATTTAAATACGGAAACACAAAACAATGATAATGTTGGAAATGGTCAGACGAATCCTGTGTTTTTTGTATAAAATTACTATTCATGAAAAATAACTTTTGAAAAACTGACCAATAAGGAAAAAACATTAAAAATAGTGTTCATTGTTAAAATGAAATAGAATAAAATCAAACAAGATTCTGCTGAAAAGCTGAGCTTTAAAACAGTGAGGACAAAACATTTTGTAACTATCATATCATAAAAGTATGTTGTGATTATTTATGATCTCTCATGTTTTTTGTTATTAAATTGTACGTCTTTCGTAATAAAAAATGATTTTTACTACATGAAGTAATTGTATTGCAAATATTTCAAGGAAATATCCAAGTTTACAAATCTTTTGAAATGAAGGATATATGAATAATCTGACAGTTTCAATATAACAAATAGTATAATTAAAATACAGGAAAAAATATCACTAATCATCTTTATTATGGATCTTTTAGTGAAGTTATTTAATATGTGAAATAAACTTACAAAAAAGGATATCAACATACACAATACATTTCAATTAGAAATTTTCATCTGTTTAATTATTAAATTTGATATAGATTAATCAATTACATTCAAAATAGATATTTTTCAATTATATATTTATACTGTTGAATAAATTAGTTTTGATCAAATTAATTCTATTTTGTGTTCTTTCATTATCCTTGTTATCCATCGATAACATTTTTTTTTTTTATTTATTTATTATTTTTTTAAATTAGAAAAGCTGTTAATAATAAAAGCTCCCAAAAGATTTAGAAAGAGTTTCTCCCCTAAAGCTAAGTGTCTTGGTGGTTAACAATATCATTATACATGTGAAACTGTGTTACCATATAGAGGCTGGAGAAAACCTAAAAACTAAATATCTTGAAGTAGTTAAATTCAAGAGAGTGCTTATAGGCTAAAAGGAAATAAAACATTAATATAAGATTAATTACAATTTTTCATGAGCTTGCCATCATTAAAATCTACAGACTGATAAGGCCCATCAATCTTTAAGTAAAAAGAAAAAGTAAGATGTTAAAAAATTGCAGGTAAATCAATAGAAAATGAAAAATTGACTTGGTTTATAAGTACAGCCTAATTTCTTGGGAAACCATTGAAAAAAAAATTGACTCCAAATATGGAATAAAGTTATTAATTGATCTGTCACTTCTAGAAGACATTTTGTACTTTTGCAAACAACTTTAAAAATGCTCTGAATAATCATTTACCAATAGGATTTTTAATCGTCATGCTAATTACAAAATCAATGGTTACAATTTTAAATGTTTTTGTTTGCCTGACAAAATTTTCAAAATTGACGAAAATATAAAGCTTCATTTGATAATTTCATCTCTAATTGCATTTTCTGCTTAATTGTTCTGCATCACTGCACATTTATTTCCAAAGTAGAATTGTTTAAACAGTTTAATTCTTCTGTAAATATCATAATGATATATTTTTCAAACTATTATTCTGCATGAAGGGAGAAATGAAAAATGATATGATATTCAAAATTCATTAATTCTAACATTAATCATTTTTATCTTCAACTTTAATGTTTATGCTGACAGATATGGTAGATTTCATTACTAAAATAGAAAAATAAACATTTCTGTACCACTCTCAACTTAAAATAAATACAAATAGTGTTTCGATACAAATATAAAAACAAAAATGTGTCCACAGTACATGCATGCCCCACTGTCACTATCATTTTCTATGTTTAGTGGACCGTGAAATTGGGGTCAAAAATCTAATTTGGCATTAAAACTAGAAAGATCATATCATAGGAAACATGTGTAATAAGTTTGAAGTTGATTGGACTTCAACTTCATCAAAAACTACATTGACCAAAAACTTTAACCTAAAACAGGACTGACGGACGGACAGACGAATGAACAGAACAGACAGACGCACAGACCAGAAAACATAATGCCCCTCTACTATCATAGGTGGGGCATAGTAAGAAGATTTGGTATGATTGTCAATTGGCACAAATATTTTTTTGAAGCTCTGTAAATGATTGTCAATTAGACAACTCCCCACAAGAGACCAAAATTACATAGAAATTAACAACTATGGTCACTGTACGCACTTCAACATTGAGCAAAACTCATACAACATAGACAGCTATAAAAGGCCATGAAATGACAAATGCAAACCAATTCAAACAAGATTTTTTTTTGTCACAACATAGTTAATTAATCGCTAATGGATTACAATTTTTTGTGTGATAAAAAAAGAGAAGTTGGTAATATATCAATATGACAAAAAACCCAATCACAACAGATAACAAATTGAAATATGTACCCAATTACAATGCAAAACTAATAACTCTTTTCAAATCAGAATTTTTACCTCCATTCCTATCCATAAATGACTACTTGTATATATTAAAGTTTCAATCCAATCCATCATACCAATCTTAGTAACAGAACACAGACAATGGGTCATTTCTGTCTCCGCCTCTCACATGATATGTGATTTATTTGTCTCGTGCAATGCACATTACAAATTCTGCACCAAGTACGGTGATTTCAAATGTCTAAATCATATAGATAGAAAACATTTCAAAGTCTATCTAATCAGAGGAACCATGATGCAGCATTTTGTAACAGGAAGTATTTTCCTCATTAAATCATATTTGGAATATTTAGCAATCATCTAAATTGTAATTGGTGAAGTTTCATTCAACAATAACTAGCCCTTTACAATTGAAAAATGAGCTACAAAGAATTTAGTTTTATTTTTTCTTGAAGTACAGCAAATTTGTCTACATGATTAGAGCCTTACAAGAATCAATATCTGTGCTGCCTATTCTATGGCCACACAAGTTGAAATAACATGAAATTTTGTTCACATGACCGATTTAGATTTCAAACTAGTTTAAAAACTAAGGAAATGGAAATACAAAACACTATAATGAATGAAATATTTAAATCAATATTCAAAGCTGGAATGCAAAGAGATAAGAGATTTAGACATATTTTAGTCTATTCCTCATAAGCTGATTCAAGCTTGTGGGTTCACAAGTCAAATCTGTTGTCCTAAAAGATAATTGCCTAAATGACAATTGTCAAATTAATAACTGCCTAAATGAAAATTGTCAAATTGATAATTGTCCAACTGATAATAGCCTAAATGATAATTGTCAAATTGATAATTGCCTATCTGATAATTGTCAAATTGATAGTTGTCTAAATGATAATAGCCAAATTGATAACTGCCTAAAAGATAATTGCCTAAATGACAATTGTCAAATTAATAACTGCCTAAATCATAATTGTCAAATTGATAATTGTCCAACTGATAATAGCCTAAATGATAATTGTCAAATTGAAAATTGCCTATCTGATAATTGTCAAATTGATAGTTGTCTAAATGATAATAGCCAAATTGATAACTGCCTAAAAGACAATTGCCTAAATGACAATTGTCAAATTAATAACTGCCTAAATGATAATTGTCAAATTGATAATTGTCCAACTGATAATAGCCTAAATGATAATTGTCAAATTGATAATTGCCTATCTGATAATTGTCAAATTGATAGTTGTCTAAATGATAATAGCCAAATTGATAACTGCCTAAAAGATAATTGCCTAAATGACAATTGTCAAATTAATAACTGCCTAAATGAAAATTGTCAAATTGATAATTGTCCAACTGATAATAGCCTAAATGATAATTGTCAAATTGATAATTGCCTATCTGATAATAGTCAAATTGATAGTTGTCTAAATGATAATAGCCAAATTGATAACTGCCTAAAAGATAATTGCCTAAATGACAATTGTCAAATTAATAACTGCCTAAATCATAATTGTCAAATTGATAATTGTCCAACTGATAATAGCCTAAATGATAATTGTCAAATTGATAATTGCCTATCTGATAATAGTCAAATTGATAGTTGTCTAAATGATAATAGCCAAATTGATAACTGCCTAAAAGATAATTGCCTAAATGACAATTGTCAAATTAATAACTGCCTAAATGATAATTGTCAAATTGATAATTGTCCAACTGATAATAGCCTAAATGATAATTGTCAAATTGATAATTGCCTATCTGATAATTGTCAAATTGATAGTTGTCTAAATGATAATAGCCAAATTGATAACTGCATAAAAGATAATTGCCTAAATGACAATTGTCAAATTAATAACTGCCTAAATGATAATTGTCAAATTGATAATTGTCCAACTGATAATAGCCTAAATGATAATTGTCAAATTAATAATTGCCTATCTGATAATTAATTGCCTAACTGATAATAGCCTAAATGATAATTGTCAAATTGACAATTGCCAATCTGATAATTGTCAAATTGATAATTGCCTATCTGATAATAATCAAATTGATAGTTGTCTAAATGATAATAGTCAAATTGATAATTGTCTAAATGATGATAGTCAAATTGATAGTTGTCTAAATGATAATTGTTAAATTGATAATTGTCTAAATGATGATAGTCAAATTGATAGTTGTCTAAATGATAATAGTCACTATGATAATTGCCTAACTGATAATAGCCTGAATGATAATTGTCAAATCGATGAACCTCACAACTTCAGCAATGATGACATGCTAGTTATCATCCAGATTAACTACTTAGTCTACTCGACCACTAAGGCACCAAATAATAGAAACACTCTCTATATAGTGATGCTGACATCAATATACTATGGAGAAGACTTTTTGATTTTAAAAACTTGTGTCTGATACTTTTGTCATTTATTTTTGTTTTTTGTGTTTACTTCGTCAGTTTTGTGAATGTTTAGTTTGTTTATAAAGCATTAAAAATGATGTAAATTAAGAATCACCACTAACTCAATACAGAAAATTCAGAAATTATTGTGAGCATTAATATTTGACAAAATAGCTAGAGTACTTAATATTGCATTTCAGGAAAATATGTGTTCATATATTTTTATTGGATATCAGAATGTGAGTTCTTTTTATTGCAACCTCACAATAATTTCTGAATTTACAGTATTTAAACATTTTTCAAATATGAAAATAATCTCTTGCTGAGAGCTCACTCAAAAATGTGTGAAAATTGTTTTCTTATAAAACTATTTTGATTGGATATAAATAAGGTGCATGCTTTAGCAAAATTTCCTTTAGAAACATTCATCGACAACAACAGTTCCCAAGTTTCATCTTTGAAAAAATCTATATATTCTGTTTTGGCTCATTGTAATTGTTTTCAAAAATATGAAAGTCTGACAAAGGCAATTTCAACAGATCAAACATATAACTTAGAGTACATAGAAACTATTGTAAAACTTAATTTATCCTAGAAATGAAGAAATATAGAAAAAGGCTAATCAAACAGATAAACTCAACAAAAGGAACAGTATGCCTAAGCTTTCTAGATCATCATCAAAAGAACTTCACTTTCTCTATGATTAAATTTAGATTGAAAAAAAAACGGTTTATTAAACTAATTTGTCATTTACTGGCAACTGAAGATAAATCTTGGTCAATATACGGCAAAGAATTTACTTTTAACTCTAATATGTCATTTGACCGAAATTAATTAATTATACTTTTAGGTCATCCCCTTTAACAAAAGCGTAAAAACAATAGTTCTATCAATTATTTGAAAAGAGACCAATAATGAATTTTCATTGATCCATTTAAATTGCAAATACAATTTTTTCATTGGCAGAAACCTCATGTTTATCTACTATTTTTACATGGTAAGATTTAATGATGTACTTAGTCAAAATTTTAAAAATCTAGAATCTTAAATTGATACTTTTAGTCAGAAGAGCATTAGCAGAGGAACAAAATAAACTAAAAACTTGGAATGGTTATGTATATAGCTCCATTTCAAGATATAAATTTGTTTTAAAATGCAGATAAAAGGCTAACTTGGATTTTACCATATATTTTTTTAGTTTTTTTTAGGTCCAAAATCTAATAAAGAAATCTTGAATGTTGAAATTTTGTGAAATGACCTTTTATGAGCTACTGAAGTTTTATATGAAGAAAAAAATTGGTGTTAGGGGGCAAAATAGTTTACCCTGTATTGTAAGAAAAAACCCAAGGAGTACCAAACATTTGACAAAATTTCTAAACCATTCCTATGTACATCCTTGAAATCCTTAGTTATAATGCACAAATAAAAATACCTGTTTGGAAATAGTTCCCCATTATTCAAAAGTGACTATACTTACATGTACACCAACTTCTTTGGAGTTGAAGTTAGCATGTGTCCATTGATCAGCATGGTACTTCCTTTGGAATTTTGTGATGGTTCCTGCTCCACGGATGGACACATCATTGGTGTGGAATGCTGAATCTATCACTAACTTTCCATCGTAAACTAGACAGGCATCATTGATTGCTGTAAACGAAAAATAACACTTTTTAAATTTAATGCATCTAAGGTAACTTTAACACTCAAACCCAAACATTTACAAGCAGGGAACGTATAAATAAGTAGAAATGCAAAGAAGCTTACAAATTTTCATATATTAAATATGATTAATTTACATTTCAAAAAGCCCAGAAAAATGTTTTGAAATTAGGGGAAAACTAGAATGTGTCCCAATACACAGATCTGTACTATCTTTTTCTATGTTCAGTGGACCGTGAAAATGGAATATTTTTTCTAATTTGGCATTAAAAGTAGAAAGATTATATCAAAGGGAACATGTTTACTAAGTTTCAAGTTGATTGGACTTCAACTTCATCAAAAACTACCTTGACCAAAAACTTTAACCTGAAGCAAGAAGAACGGACGAAAACAGACGCTGACCAGAAAACATAATGCCCATAAATGGGGCATAAAAATGCAAATTGTTTGTTTCTCTGCCAAGAATCAAATTAACTACATGTAGTAAAAGTTTTGAAATATTTGTTTGTCATCGTCAGTAATTATTTCTTCAAAAACAGGAATGCCTGAATCTACATGGAAAGAGAGCATGAAACCTTTAATTTTCTAAATTGGAACTTCTTCCAAAATTTCTTAAATAAATAACTTACATCTGAATGCTTCAAAATCAACAGCTTTCTTGTAGTAAGAGAAAAAGGCCTGAAAACAAATATTTAAAAGATTAGTAAACATAAATTAATAACTAGAAAATTTACTTGTGAGCAAGGGGTCTGCTGGTACAATTTTTGTGTGAGACAAATTAACAAATAACTGATCCTAATGTTAACAAAGCAATGTACAATATATTTAGCAAATATGCTAAAAAGCATAAGTCTACCAGAAAAAGATAAGCAAATACAAGTTAGGCCAAAAATAAGATTGAAAAATGGTTTGATGTTGATTTTATATTGGTGGTTTATGAAATCCTAGAATAAAGAGATGTTTCTTAAAATTTGTGATTTTTTAATACCAAAACCCAAAGAATAAGCACCAATAATTTGTTTTATTTTTCAAAAATATCAAAACTATCAAACACAAAAGAATTTAAATATTGAAAATATTAAAAAATGATTTAACTATGACAAAAACAAGAGTGACGATTACCCTACTCAAATAAAGTAGAACATTTCTTACTTTTGGGCTATTGGATAGTTATTCTAAAATTACAATTTGACTACTGGTATTTTAAACCTGATGTTTGGCCTTCTTAAATAAAAACTAATACTTACACCACATTCTAACCTAGTAGGTTGTTTATTGGTTGTAAAGCTGGCAGATGAGATTTCAGTACAATCATCTGCTCCGTCATTCCATTGAGCCAGAACATGATCACTATATACATGAACACCACTACTCTCAAGAGATTTCACAACTGTACTGTCAATTGCTGGGTTGTTAAAACATGTGGCCTGCAACAACAAAAAATAAATAATCATAAGAAATTATCCTTGTTTATTATAAACTATCACTTTACTTAACAAAAATATTACAGTTGTATTCCATTTGTTTGATGAGTTTCAGCTTTGGATTTTGCTATTTTAAAAAGGACTTTCCTATTTAAATTTTCCTTGGAGTTTAATATTTCTTGTTAAAAATTTTACTTTTTATGCTATATTTTGCCAAGAAATTGTATAATATACAATTCTTTGATTTTGCATAGGTACTGCAAACTCAAAAAATGTTGTCCTCATTTATAATGACCATTGTTGAAAAATAGACAAAAATGTGCAGTTAATTCTAGAAAGTTCAAAAATTTTTTAAACAAATAGCAATATAGAAAAATACAGTAATACAAATAGAAGCAAGTAGCCCAATTCTGCATACCCAGGCTAATAAGTGACCTACTAAAGGTTGAGGTCTACTATGGAAAAAGGCTATATATATAGATTAATCAGTATTTTATTTTCCAAGAATAGGATTTTAATTTTTCATTGCATGTTTTCATATCAAATTCATTTCATTGATATCAATTTTTTCCTAATTATTAAGGTCTTTCCTCTTCCCGAGGAAAGACCTTATTGTTTTTCTAATGTTTTTTTTTCTTTTTTTTTTCCTTCCAGCATTTGTTTGGCACGCCCTCCTACCGCTTCTATTGGAGTTATCAATACCAAATTTGAACCATCGATAGACCTCATCATGAACTTTTACCAGATGAACTTTTGTAGGATTTCATCATCCCCTTTAGAAGTTATCTCCCTTTTATTGATTTTTTTCAACATGGCCCCCCCTAAATGTTTTAAAAGATATCATGACCTTATTTAGACAATAGGTAAATATTATCATGATATATTACCATATAAGGCTGAATAGGATTTCATCATCCCCTTTGAGAGTTATGTCCCCTTGAAGCAATTTCTTTTATTTGTATTTTTCTTTAAAAGTATTAGAGATAGAATCGATTTGAAAATGGCAGCATATACAAGAACAGATGGCAATGTTTATAAACATAAACAATTAATTTGTTACTTACCCTTATAAGGAGTTATTTCCCTTTAAAAATTATAAATATTTTTTGAAAAGTTTTATTTCAAGAACCAGAAGTCATAGAGACTTGGAACCTTCACCAATAATCTTAAATTCATATGACCTTTAATATGCACCTAAGGTCAAAGGTCACCGAGTGCAAAAAAAAATTACGCTGCAATTTCACGCTTACATATTAGGAAAACGATAAGACTTTGCTGCATACATACAGCGCATAAAATGTTCTTCTCGACGAGCTCTACATTTTATACAATAAGCCCAAAAATGTCCGACCGTCTGTTCAAAAGTTACAACGGGATGATTCTTAAAAGTATAGGATTGTGTGTATATCTTTTTTAATGTAACAGATATCAACCTACTATAAAGTGCAAAGATGATCAGTAATTCAAGACCTTCAATTTGAGGTCAATGTCAGGTCATGATGAAATTTCACCTTGACCTTCACAGTATACAATGACCTTGACCTTGTGATAGTTGAAAGGTTAAGTGGTCCTGAGTTGAATGGTGATAGTCCCATGTCTCTACGACTTCCGGTTCTTAAGTTTAGTATTGCATCATATATTGGATGATTAATTGTGACCTTGGTGAACTTTGAAATTGTCCCAATTCTTTTTCTATAATGTTGTCCTTCAACTGTAGATCATTTATCATTTAACAGATTTGAGATATCTATTGTCGTTTAAGAGATAATGCAGTTTGAAGTTTTGCGAGCAGAGGCATGTATTTCTGAATCAACAAGAGCTTACCACTTAAAATGTTTTAGAAATTGAAGAGGTTAATATAGTTATATGTTTGACCAAATACCAAAAACATTCCATGGAAAATAACGCCAAAAATTCAATTTGAAATTTTCAAGTTTTGCATTGACTTTGTAAGTTTCATAACTTCTATTTATATAGTTGATATTGCATCAGTATTTGCACTTTGTCAAATGGGGTCATCTGATATATCAAATTGAAGGTCTTAATAAACTCTACTTAAAAATGAAAATTTTAAACCCCCTTTTCATCCCAGGGGGAAGGGTGGGGTCATTAAGTGCAAACATTCAAATTTCTCAGATGGTAAGGTTGTCGCATATCAAATGAAAGAACATACAGCGTACATTTCAAATTTCAAATTGACGTCCCGCAAAAATTGGTTGGATGGGGTCATTGAGTGCAAAAAATAAATGTTCTTTTACGATAGGGTTGTTGTATATCAAATGAAAGGTCATGATGTGTACATTTGAAATATCAAATTCCCAACCTCCAAAAATTGGTTGGATGGGGTTATTAAGTGCAAAAATCAAACTTTTTAGAACATTGCGTTGTCGCATATCAAATGAAAGCTCATCTACCCTGTGTTACATATATCATACTTCCCATCTAAAACATGAAGGAGGATGAGGTCATTAAGTGTAAAAAGCGTAAAGTTTCAGAAGATATGCTTGTCGTTTATCAAACGAAAGGTCGTACAAAGTACATTAGGAAAACATCACTTTTACAGGAAAGACCTTTCAATTGTTTTACAAACAATTGAGATACTAGTTAAGGTCTTTCCTCTCCGCGAGGAAAGACCTTATTGTTTTTCTCCTGTTTTTTTTAAGGTCTTTCCTCTCCGCGAGGAAAGACCTTATTGTTTTTCTCCTGTTTTTTTTTTTTTTTTTTTTTTCATCCAGCATTTCTTTGACATGGCCTCCCCTCGTTTCTATTTGAGTTATCAAGACCAAATATGGACCATCGGTAGACCTCATCATGAAGTATTACCAGATGAGGCTGTGTAGGATTTCATCATCCCCTTTAGAAGTTATCTCCCTTTTATTGGTTTTTTTCGACATGGCCCCCCCTCGTTGTTTTTGAAGATATCATGACCTTATTTGGACAATAGTTAGATCTCATCATGATGTGTTACCATATGACGCTGCTAAGGATTTCATCATTTCCTATGAGAGTTATGTCCCCTTGAAGCAATTTCTTTCTTTTACATTTTTCTCAAAAAGTATTCAAGATAGAATCCATTTGAAAACGGCAACATGTACAAGACCAGATGGCAATGTTAATTAACATATACAATCATTTTGTTGTTAACCCTTATAAGCAGTTATTTCCCTTGAAAAAATATACACAATTTTTGAAAATTTGTATCTCGAGAACCGGAAGTCGTAAAGACTTGGGACCTACACCAATAATCTTCAGTTCATGTGACCTTTAATTTGCATCCAAGGTCAAAGGTCACTGAGTGCAAAAAAAAATTACGCTGCAATTTCAAGCTTTCATATTAAGAAAACGATAAGAGTTTGCTGCATACTTACAGCGTATAAACTGTTCCTCTCGACGAGCTCTACATTTTATACACTGAGCTCAAAAGAGTCCGACTATCTGTTCAAAAGTTACGACGGGATGATTCTTAAAAGTATAGTATTATGTGTATATCTTTTTAAAGGTAACAGATATCAACCTACTATAAACTGCAAAGATGATCAGTAGTTCAAGACCTTCAATTTGAGATCAATGTCAGGTCATGATGAAATTTCACCTTGACCTTCACATTATACTATGACCTTGACCTTGTGATATTTGAAAGGTCAAGTGGTGTTGGGTTGAATGGTGATAGTCCCATGTCTCTACGACTTCCGGTTCTCAAGTTTGGTATTGCATCATATATTTGATGATTGATTATGACCTTGGTGAACTTTGAAATTGTCCCAATTATTTTTCTATAATGTTGTCCTTCAACTGTAGATCATTTATCATTTAACAGTTTTGAGATATCTATTGTCGTTTTAGAGATAATGCAGTTTGAAGTTTTGCGAGCGGAGGCATGTATTTCTGAATCAACAAGAGCTTACCACTTAAAATGTTTTAGAAATTGAAGAGGTTAACATAGTTATATGTTTGACCAAATACCAAAAAGATTCCATGGAAAAAAACACCAAAAAATCAATTTGAAATTTTCAAGTTTTGCATTGACTTTGTAAGTTGCATAAGTTCTATTTATATAGTTGATATTGCATCATTATTTGCACTTTGTCAAATGGGGTCATCTGATATATCAAATTGAAGGTCTTAATAAACTGTACTTAAAAATGAAAATTTTAAACCCCCTTTTCATCCCAGGGGGACGGGTGGGGTCATTTAGTGCAAACATTCAAATTGCTAAGATGGTAAGGTTGTCGCATATCAAATGAAAGAACATAAAGCGTACATATCAAATTTCAAATTGACGTCTCCCAAAAAATGGGTTGGATGGGGTCATTGAGTGCAAAAAATAAATTTTCTTTTAAGATAGGGTTGTTGTATATCAAATGAAAGGTCATGATGTGTACATTTGAAATATCAAATTCCCGACCTCCAAAAATTAGTTGGATAGGGTTATTAAGTGCAAAAATCAAACTTTCTAGTTCTCCTGTTTTGTTTTTTTTTTAAGGTCTTTCCCCTACGTGAGGAAAGACCTTATTGTTTTTCTAATGTTTTTTTTTCTTTTTCTTTTTCTTTTTTTTTCTTTTTTTTCTTCCAACATTTTTTTGACATGCCCGCCTCTTGTTTCTGTTGAAGTTATTAAGACCAAATATGGACCATCGCTAGACCTCACCAAGATGTATTACCAAAATGACCTTGTTAAGGATTTCATCATCCCCTTTAAGAGTTATCTCCCTTTTATTGATTTTTTTCAACATGGCCCTCCCTCGTTGGTTTTAAAGATATTGTGACCTTTATTGGACATAATGTAGATCTCATCATGATGTATTACCATGTGAGCCTGAATAGGATTTCATCGTCCCCTATGAGAGTTATATCCCCTTGAAACAATTTCTTTCCTTTGCATTTTTCTCAAAAAGTATAAGAGATAGAATTGATTTGAAAACGGCATTATGTACAAGAACAGATGGCAATGTTAGTAAACATGTACAATCATTTTGTTATTAACCCTTATAAGGAGTTGTTCCCCTTGAAAAATTGTACATAATTTTAGAAAAATTGTACATCGAGAACCAAATGTCGTAGAGACTTGGGACCTTCACCAATAATCTTTAATTCATGTGACCTTTAATATGCAGTCAAGGTCAAAGGTCACTGAGTGCAAAAAATAATTACGCTGCAAATTCAAGCTTACATATTAGGAAAACGATTACACTTTGCTGCATACATACAGCGTATAAAATGTTCCTCTCGACGAGCTCTACATTTTATATGATAAGTCAAAAAATGTCCGACTGTCTGTTCAAAAGTTACAACAGGATGATTCTTAAAAGTATAGTATTGTATGTATATCTTTTTAAAGGTAACAGATATCAACCTACTATAAACAGCAAAGATGATCAGTAATTCAAGACCTTCAATTTGAGGTCAATGTCAGGTCATGATGAAATTTCACCTTGACCTTCAAATTATACTATGACCTTGACCTTGTGATATTTGAAAGGTCAAGTGGTCTTGAGTTGAATGGTGGTAGTCCCATGTCTCCACGACTTCCGGTTCTCAAGTTTGATATTGCATCATATATTTGATGATTAATTGTGACCTTATTGAACTTTGAAATTGTCCCAATTCTTTTTCTATAATGTTGTCCTTCAACTGTACATCATTTATCATTTAACAGATTTGAGATATCTATTGTCGTTTTAGAGATAATGCAGTTTGTAATTTTGCAAGCAGCGGCATATATTTCTGAATAAACAACAGATTACCACTTAAAATGTTTAAGAAATTGAAGAGGTTAACATAGTTATATGTTTAACCAAATACCAAAAACATTCCATTGGAAAAAACACCAAAAAATCAATTTGAAATTTTCCGGTTTTGCATTGACTTTGTGAGTTTCATAAGTTCTATTTATATAGTTGATATTGCATCATGTTTGGCACTTTGTCAAATGGGGTCATCTAATATATCAAATTGAAGGTCTTAATAAACTCTGCTTAAAAATAAAAATTTTAAACCCCTTTTTCATTCCAGGGGGAAGGGTTGGGTCATTTAGTGCAAAAATTCAAATTTATCAGATGGTAAGGTTGTCGCATATCAAATGAAAGGACATAAAGCGTACATTTCAAATTTCAAAGTGACGTCCCCAAAAAAATCGTTGGGTGGGGTCATTGAGTGCAAAAAATAAAATTTCTTTTAAGATAGGGTTGTTGTATATCAATTGAAAGGTCATGATGTGTACATTTGAAATATCAAATTCCCGACCTCCAAAAATTAGTTGGATAGGGTTATTAAGTGCAAAAATCAAACTTTCTAGAACATGGCGTTGTCGCATATCAAATGAAAGCCCATCTACTCTATGTTACATATATCATACTTTCAATCTCAAAAATGTAGGCGGATGAGGTCATTAAGTGTTAAAAGCAGAAAGTTAGAGAAGGTATTCTTGTCGTATATCAAACGAAAGTTCGTACAAAGAACATAACGAAAACACCACTTTTACAGGAAAGACCTTTCAATTGTTTTACAAACAATTGAGATACTAGTCTCCTGTTTTTTTTTTTTTTTTTTTTTTTTTTTTTTTTTTCATCCAGCATTTGTTTAACATGGCCTCCCCTTGTTTCTATTGAAGTTATCAAGATCAAATATGGACCATCGGTAGACCTCATCATGAAGTATTACCAGATGAGGCTGTGTAGGATTTCATCATCCCCTTTAGAAGTTATCTCCCTTTTATTGGTTTTTTTCGACATGGCCCCCCCTCGTTGTTTTTGAAGATATCATGACCTTATTTGGACAATAGTTAGATCTCATCATGATGTGTTACCATATGAAGCTGCTAAGGATTTCATCATTCCCTATGAGAGTTATGTCCCCTTGAAGCAATTTCTTTCTTTTACATTTTTCTCAAAAAGTATTCAAGATAGAATCGATTTGAAAACGGCAACATGTACAGGACCAGATGGCAATGTTAATTAACATATACAGTCATTTTGTTGTTAACCCTTATAAGGAGTTATTTCCCTTGAAAAAATATAAACAATTTTTGAAAAATTGTATCTCGAGAACCGGAAGTCGTAAAGACTTGGGACCTACACCAATAATCTTAAGTTCATGTGACCTTTAATTTGCACCCAAGGTCAAAGGTCACCGAGTGCAAAAAAAAATTACGCTGCAATTTCAAGCTTTCATATTAAGAAAACGATAAGAGTTTGCTGCTTACTTACAGCGTATAAAATGTTCCTCTCGACGAGCTCTACATTTTATACTCTGACCTCAAAAGAGTCCGACTGTCTGTTCAAAAGTTACGACGGGATGATTCTTAAAAGTATAGTATTGTGTGTATATCTTTTTAAAGGTAACAGATATCAACCTACTATAAACTGCAAAGATGATCAGTAGTTCAAGACCTTCAATTTGAGGTCAATGTCAGGTCATGATGAAATTTCACCTTGACCTTCATATTTTACTATGACCTTGACCTTGTAATATTTGAAAGGTCAAGTGGTCCTGAGTTGAATGGTGATAGTCCCATGTCTCTACGACTTCCGGTTCTCAAGTTTTGTATTGCATCATATATTTGATGATTAATTGTGACCTTGGTGAACTTTGAAATTGTCCCAATTCTTTATCTATAATGTTGTCCTTCAACTGTAGATCATTTATCATTTAACAGATTTGAGATATCTATTGTCGTTTTAGAGATAATGTAGTTTGAAGTTTTTCGAGCGGAGGCATGTATTTCTGAATCATCAAGAGCTTACCACTTAAAATGTTCTAGAAATTGAAGAGGTTGACATAGTTATATGTTTGACCAAATACCAAAAACATTCCATGGAAAAAAACACCAAAAAATCAATTTGAAATTTTCAAGTTTTGCATTGACTTTGTAAGTTTCATAACTTCTATTTATATAATTGATATTGCATCATTATTTGCACTTTGTCAAATGGGGTCATCTGATATATCAAATTGAAGGTCTTAATAAACTCTACTTAAAAATGAAAATTTTAAACCCCCTTTTCATCCAAGGGGGACGGGTGGGGTCATTTAGTGCAAACATTCAAATTTCTCAGATGGTAAGGTTGTCGCATATCAAATGAAAGAACATAAAGCGTACATTTCGAATTTCAAATTGACGTCTCCCAAAAATGGGTTGGATGGGGTCATTTAGTGCAAAAAATAAATGTTCTTTTAAGGTAGGGTTGTTGTATATCAAATGAAAGGTCATGATGTGTACATTTGAAATATCAAATTCCCGACCTCCAAAAATTTGTTGGATAGGGTTATTAAGTGCAAAAATCAAACTTTCAAGAACATGGTGTTGTCGCATATCAAACGAAAGCTCATCTACTCTGTTCCATATATCATAATTCCGATCTCAAAAATGTAGACGGATGAGGCCATTAAGTGTAAAAAGCGAAAAGTTTCAGAAGGTGTGCTTGTCGTATATCAAACGAAAGGTCGTACAAAGTACAATACGAAAACATCACTTTTACAGGAAAGACCTTTCAATTGTTTTACAAACAATTGAGATACTAGTTTTTTTATTTTTTTTTTTCATCCAGCATTTGTTTACCATGACCTCCCCTTGTTTCTATTGGAGTTATCAAGACCAAATATGAACCATCGGTAGACCTCATCATGAAGTATTACCAGATGAGGCTGTGTAGGATTTCATCATCCCCTTTAGAAGTTATCTCCCTTTTATTGTTTTTTTTCGACATGGCCCCCCCTCGTTGTTTTTGAAGATATCATGACCTTATTTGGACAATAGTTAGATCTCATCATGATGTGTTACCATATGAGGCTGCTAAGGATTTCATCATTCCCTATGAGAGTTATGTCCCCTTGAAGCAATTTCTTTCTTTTACATTTTTCTCAAAAAGTATTCAAGATAGAATCCATTTGAAAACGGCAACATGTACAAGACCAGATGGCATTGTTAATTAACATATATAATCATTTTGTTGTTAACCCTTATAAGGAGTTATTTCCCTTGAAAAAATATACACAATTTTTGAAAAATTGTATCTCGAGAACTGGAAGTCGTAAAGACTTGGGACCTACACCAATAATCTTAAATTCATGTGACCTTTAATTTGCACCCAAGGTCAAAGGTCACTGAGTGCAAAAAAAAATTACGCTGCAATTTCAAGCTTTCATATTAAGAAAACGATAAGAGTTTGCTGCATACTTACAGCGTATAAAATGTTCCTCTCAACGAGCTCTACATTTTATATCTTGACCTCAAAAGAGTCCGACTGTCTGTTCAAAAGTTACGACGGGATGATTCTTAAAAGTATAGTATTGTGTGTATATCTTTTTAAAGGTAACATATATTAACCTACTATAAACTGAAAAGATGATCAGTAGTTCAAGACCTTCAATTTGAGGTCAATGTCAGGTCATGATGAAATTTCACCTTAACCTTCACATTATACAATGACCTTGACCTTGTGATATTTGAAAGGTCACGTGGTCTTCAGTTGAATGGTGATAGACCCATGTCTCTACGACTTCCGGTTCTTACGTTTGGTATTGCATCATATATTTGATGATTAATTGTGACCTTGGTGAACTTTGAAATTGGCCCAATTCTTTTTCTATAATGTTGTCCTTCAACTGTAGATCAGTTATCATTTGACATATTTGAGATATCTATTGTCGTTTTAAAGATAATGCAGTTTGAAGTTTTGCGAGCGGATGCATGTATTTCTGAATCAACAAGAGGTTACCACTTAAAACCTTTTACAAATTGAAGAGGTTAACATAGTTATATGTTTGACTAAATACCAAAAACATTCCATGGAAAAAAACACCAAAAAATCAATTTGTAATTTTCCAGTTTTGCATTGAATTTGTAGGTTTCATAACTTCTATTTATATAGTTGATATTGCATCATTATTTGCACTTTGTCAAATGGGGTCATCTGATATATCAAATTGAAGGTCTTAATAAACTCTACTTAAAAATGAAAATTTTAAACCTCTTTTTCATCCCAGGTGGAAGGGTGGGGTCATTTAGTGCAAAAATTCAGATTTATCAGATGGTAAGGTTGTCGCATATCAAATGAAAGAACATAAAGCGTACATTTCAAATTTCAAATTGACGTCCTCCAAAAATTGGTTGGATGGGGTCATTGAGGGCAAAAAAACAAATTTCTTTTACGATAGGGTTGTTGTATATCAAATGAAAGGTCATGATGTGTACATTTGAAATATCAAATTTCCAACCTCCAAAAATTGGTTGGATGGGGTTATTAAGTGCAAAAAGTGAAAATTTTCAGAAGGTATGCTTGTCGTAGGTCGTACAAAGTACATTACGAAAACATCAATTTAACAGGAAAGACCTTTCAATTGTTTTACAAACAATTGAGATACTAGTTAAACAGGTGTTTCGTTAAAGGTCAAGGACTGATATGGAAAAAGGCTATATAGATCAATCTGTATTTCATATTCCAAGAATATGATTTTAATTATTCATTGCATGTTTCCATATTAAATTGGATAATATGGAAAAGGCCATAAATAGATTAATCTGTATCTTGTATTCTAGTGACTTCGATATATATTGATATTCCAAGAATATGATTTTAAGTTTACATTCCATGTTTCCATATCAAATTCTTTTTATTGGTACTAAATGTGTCCTAATTAAAACAGGTGTTTTGTTTAAACAGGAAAACTATTAAAAATATATCATGTTTTATTTTCAGGCATCTCACAGAAAAGACTTTTTATCATTTACCATCAATTGACAGCTAAAAAAAAATCATCAAGCTATATGCAATTAAATGCAAGTTTACTCATTATAATTGAAAATTTCAAATATCTTATTACCAAAAATATTGCAGAAAATGCATGTACTGCACATCAGTTATTGTGTAACTTAAACAAAGTCAATAAATCAATATCAATAACTGGCACAAATGAATAAAACCTCAAATCATTCAAAAATGGGAAGGAATTAATTTTTTTCTATGTCATTAGGTTGAAATTTGACATAAATCTATATGTATGCACATTTAACATGTTTAACTTGCATTAGGAATAACAATAACATTCAATATCAATTAAAGTTGATGCCCAGTAATCAATTTCACCCTGAGATTACATTGTGTAAAATAATTGAAAATAATTACTCTGAACAAAATTTTTCATAACTACAGTCAAAACAATTACAGTCACTCTAAGAGGGGCTGAACCAGCCATTTAAAAAAAAAGAGGGAGGGGGTTTCTAACTACATGTCCCCATTCAAATGTATTGAATGGGGACATTGAGATACACCCCCCCCCCCCCCCCCCCCCCCCCCCCGCCTGGATCTTGGCCTGTTTTATACCCTTCATATTTACACTCTCTTAAACTTAATTCCATGTACAGTGTTATACTGAATTTATTTCAATCAAGTGATAAAAACTTGATTAAAAAAAAGTTATCAAATTAGTTTTCAATTGATCAAACATTCGATCATCTTTCCATCATAAAAAGTTCCAATGTCATGAGCTGTTATCAATTTATATTTAAACTTTTGTAAAAATTACATTACAAATACACTCAAATATGGAATTCTACTAAACAAAATCACTTTATTTTTTTTAAGAAATCACACCTTGCCTATGTTGAGAGCATTACAGTGAAATGGGGAGATTGTTGGTGATTTAATGAATATTTTCTAATAGACCTAATCACTATTTTGAAATCTGTAACCCTTGAACCCATATTATTTGCAACACTTGAAACTATTGGCACCTTACACAATAACTTTTGCTTTGTGGCATCAGACATTTTCTCTCATAACGTAAATTTAAAGAGAGTGTCTGTGGCGTCCTGTAATGGCTGACAAAAAGCAATAAGTTGCTTTCTAATCTTGTCATATAACTCTTGCATAATTACAAAGAAATATTTCACAGTGTATCACCCACAAATCACTAGCATTCACTGAAAAAAAAATATCACCCTACAGAGTGATTTTAACAGAATTCCCTTGTCTGAATGGAGAAGTATTTCAGAGTGAATCACTAACAATCACTAGCATTCACTGTAAAAGAATCACTCTACAGAGTGATTTTAAGAGATCACCATGTGTGTAATGTGGTGGTGAAAACTAGCTGAAATTTCAAATCATAACTGAATCTAAAGTTGTTTTTGATCACCAAAAAATATGAGTAAGTAGTGTGTGTATACTTATCTGATGCTAATAGATCTATACACATATGTCTTATGTATACAATGTTTACTTACCTGGAACAGTAAGGGAGGTTGTACCAAATGAATTCTCTCCCCAGGAACACCCATGGTAAGTAATGTCTGTGCACAACAGAAAGCATCTAAAGTACTTCCATAAATAATCAAATTTCCTAAAAGAAAAAAAAATACTTTATAGTTTGGTTTTGATGTTAATTTTCATTTTCTTGAGATATCAACCTTAAAACAGACAAGACTGGAAAGCAATAAGTCAAAGTCCATTGAGTTTTTAAAAATTGTTTAAAATGAGCATTTTTCTCCTTGCAATGAAATGGAACAATTTTCTCTTTCAAATTATGAATGAATTCAAGACCAATTGCACACATACTCCACTTTAATATAAAATGACTTAGTCTTGAATTGTCACAAATTTTATTTTATTTTTCCTTCTTAAAATTGATAATTTGGTAATTTGATTGTACATTTAAATGTAAGTTGAAATAAAAGAAATCAGTTGAAATTATTTGTTAATGAAATCTACTCATGAGTAAAATACAGATTGAGATACTTACTTTGTGATTTTAACAGGTAATTTTCTATCCAGTACAAAGAAACAGCAGCATCATAAGCATCATTTATCGTAAACAAATTTTTAGGTGGATTTTTGAAATATCTCCTGTCGGGTGGGTTTGGTAATTCAGCATTAGTGACCCCAGTGTCAAGATCTGCATCTGTTGGTGCTGGGATTTGATACTGAAGTCCAACACTAATAATAAGGTGGTCATAAGGCACCACAGTCCCATTGTTTACAATCACTAGTTTCTTTTTTCTATCTATATTTGTCATTTTACCATACACAACATTTATCCAAGTCCGCAGAGAAATATTGGCATAGTTTTCTTGCCCATAACAGAAATCGTTTCCTAACATCTGATCCCTGAGTTCATCAGGAGCCATCTCACCAGGTAATCCATGAGGGGATACCAATGTTAAGTTGTTAAATCTTAAATGAGGACTGAAAACAGAAAAGGTTATAAAAATCAACAAGGGAGATACATGCCGGACAAAAATTTAAACAAAATTCAATACGTTTGTATGTTGTTGATAGTTTTTGGTGTTTTTAAATCAAAGAGATTCAATCAAGAAAATAATTAGTGATTCATGGATGCAAGGTTGCTAAGTTAACTATAATCAAATAATAACACTTTTTCTCATTTTTTCCCCCTTTTGTAAATCATCATGGTCATTGAAAATAGTATTGTTGAAAACTAAGTTGACTCTAAATCTGTTTTGGTTTTAGGTTTTAATGGGTTGGTGTCTGATTAGTGTATACTTCATATTTCTTATAGTGTAAATATAGAATAATCATTTATTGTCTCTAATAAAAATTTAATTTGTACTTGGCTTAGAACCAGGTGAAAGGGCGAGGGAGGCTCTGTGAAGCTTTTGTATCATGTTTTGAGACGAATACAAATACAATGTATATTTCCAGGTATTGTATGGTTATACTTAATATACTGTAAATCATACACTGGTCCAAATGAAATATATAGGGTAAAAAACATAATTTTGAATTTGGAGTGACTGATGTAATTTAAAATAAAATTTTTGTGAACCTTTACTTTTAATAATGTCATAAAGAAAATCCATTGGGTACTCATTGTCAACATAATAAACAATGCGATATATGGTCAGTGACTGTGTATCCCAAATGATTATAGTTGTTAATGTCTGTGTCATTTTGGTCTTTTGTGGATAGTTGTCTCATTGGCAATCATACCACATCTTCTTTTTTATATAATACAATTTGAATGAGCAAATAGCACAGATCCAGTATATAGAACTATTCCTTACCAGTATGCCAATTGCTCCAAAAATCCTATTCCAACATTGGAGGCACCAACAACAACTATCCTGGCATTTATTGTCACCTTTATAATAAAATATACAACATGTTATATTTAATTAATCACTCTTAATTTGAATCAAAATATCATTTATTTGTATTTGAAAAACTACTATATCACTTGTAGTGATGGTTCTCGCATAGCTTTCTTTGAAGGAAATCAAGAAAAATTAAATTAAAATTTTGCAATTTCAGGTGTAAAACCTATTTGTAAGGTTTGTTTTTCTTGTATGTGCTTAAGATTTTTTCAAGAACAAATTAAAATGAGGGGATATTTTTATGACTTTCTTTTGATATGACCCAAAAAATAAACCTCTTGCAAAAGTTTTCTACTTAACAGTAAATCATTTTACTTTCTCTGAGTATCACATAAGGAGACCATATGCCACTATATCATATCATGCTCAATTCCAACTCCGGTGTTTCTGTTCTAAATAAACTTTTACCTTTGGTTCTAACACTAGTTTCCTGTTGACGTGATTGAGAGCATATGGTTCCTGTTTTTTCAGCACTCTGTCTGATGGAGCATTTATTGCTAGTTGTTCCAAGGGGTAGGTAATTTGTCTCCTGGCTCTGACTGGTACCATGTCATTTAAACTGGTAACCAGAGAATGCTGATCTACAGCCTAATAAAGCATAAAATTAGTTTAATACGTTAATTTTTTTTTTAGAGTTCTAATAAATACTGTTTACAAAATTTCAAATTGTAATCTGTAAAAAGCAAATGGAACCTAGACATTTTGTACTACAACAGTTTCATAACATTGTTCTGAAGACGATGGAAGATTTTAATGACCTTATCTGGCTAAACAGCCCTTGCACAGTGGTAAAATGTACATTGTCATGAAAGGCTTCAATTACTATTTTGTTCGATAAATTTATCATTTTATATATATACCTTGAACAAAGACCATTTCATTACATCCATATTTTGCTGAACGTTATTGCTGTTTGCAGTTTATCTCTATCTATAATAATATTTAAGATAATAACCAAAATCTAAAAAATTTCCTTAAAATTACTAATTCGGGGGCAGCAACCCAACAACAGGTTGTCTGATTTGTCTGAAAATTTCAGGGCAGATAGATCTTGACCTGATAAACAATAACCTAAGTCAGGTTGCTCTAAATTCTTTGGTTTCAGAGATGTAAGCCAAAATCCACATTTTACCCCTATGTTCTATTTTTAGCCATGGCAGCCATCTTAGTTGCTTGGCAATGTCATGCCACACATTTTTTTAAACTACATACCCCAATGATGATTGTGGCCAAGTTTGGTTAAACTTGGCCCAGTAGTTTAGGAGAAGATTTTTTTAAGACTATTGAAATTTTAGAAAAATGGTTAAAAATCGACTATGAAGGATAATAACTCCTTAAGGGATCAACTCACAATTTTGGTCATGTTGCCTTATTTGTAGATCTTATTTTGCTGAACATTATTGCTGTTTACAGTTTATCTCTATCTATAATAATATTCAAGATAATAACCAAAAACTACAAAATTTCCTTAAATTTACTAATTTGGGGGCAGCAACCCAACAACGGGTTTTCCGATTTGTCTGAAAATTTCAGAGCAGTTAGATCTTGACCTAATAGACAATTTCATCCAATGTCAAATTTGCTCTAAATGCTTTGGGTTCCGATTTATAAGCCAATATCTACATTTTACCCCCATGTTCTATTTTTAGCCATGGCGGCCATCTTGGTTAGTTGGCAGGGGTCACCGGACACAGTTTTTAAACTAGATACCCCAATAATGATTGTGGCCAAGTTTGGTTAAATTTGGCCAAGTAGTTTCAGAGGAGAAGATTTTTTTTTAAAAGTTTACAGACGACGGATGCCAAGTGATGAGAAAAGCTCACTTGACCTTTCAGGTCAGGTGAGCTAAAAATGTTGACATGCAGTATCCACTATTAACACTCTTCTCATATATTTTCAATGTTGTATGCAACTATAAAATTTTATAAAAAAGTTAACCAGACCATTCTTAATCATATAAGTATTCCTTACCTCCTTGTTTGTGTATGCTGGATACAGTGGGAAATATAAACTCGTCTTCTTTCCTTGTCTTAAAATTTCCTTTATAAATAGAGAAATATCAAGTTAATATCATAAATTAGTCTTCAATTTCCAGTGGCAATTACTACATGCATATCAGGATAATCTTCTCATATTACTTTAATCTTAAAATTCTGTCATCTAGTTCTCTTTCCTTTACTCAAAATTGGTTCTCCATTATAATCTATACATAATCTGACAATTTTGAAAAATCTGTAGACCCATACTTTTTAACATACTGTGGATTCATTATTATTCTTGGATATCAATTTTCGTCGGTAGAGGTTAACCACGAATTTAGATGTTCAACGAACTACATATTTTCTATTAGGCTGTATGAAGACTTTGTCAAAACCACGAAATCACATATCCACGTAAAAACAGTTTTTATGCAATCCATGAAAATTGGTACCAACGAAAATAAATGAATCCACAGTATATTTGAAAAAGCATGATATTAAAACAAACGATTATAATTCCCAACTTGATTTACCTTAATCCCAAACTTGGACAATTATAATGCTTCTGATGCCAGAAATGGAACACTTTTGATAAGAAGAAATCAAAATTGCTTTAAAAGCTATAACTTTTCAAACTTGATAAAATGAATGTGTTTATCACCACGTTAGGCGCTATTGGCTATTTCATGGCTGTCTGATTTAATCGGTGGAGGAAGCCAGAGTGTCCGAAAAGAGCCAACAATCTTTGGTCCAAAAATTGACAATCTTAGTAAATTAAAGATTTTAAATTGAACACACATTTGAAATTATTGTGTATTTTGAACAGAAAAAAAGAGAATATTAGCTAAATATACCAACCTTTATAAACATTTTGGACATGTGAGTAAAAACAGGATTTAAAGCAAAATGGTGAAGATGTCCGTGTTCTTCTCTTTTATGATGATTATAGTATATAAAGTCTTCAATGTTGTAATGTGATCTGATGTATTCTATGTTCTGAAAAAAGTGAAAAAGGAATGAACATATTTCTTGACATCTAATACATTTGTCATACACAAATGTGTACACTTCTTATGTTGTGACTTGGATAGAGAGTTGTCTCATTGGCACTCATACCACATATCTACATCAGTAAAACTATTAGTTTTAGAATCTTGGCAGATTTAATACAAATGATCATCGCACATTTATATTTTAACAGATATTTATTCTATAACATCGATCTTTCACTGTTTTGAAGTTCATGACAAGAGAATTCTTATAATTGAGAACTATTCATTTAAGTTTCTATCTTTATCAGCCTTGTGAAGTTACTTGAAACCTATCTAGTTTCAATAACATACATCTATACAAATTGTAAACAGGAAATTAAATGACAAAAAATATCTAATATTTCTGTACTTATAACGTTGACTCTGTTTTCAGAAAACTTAAGCTATTTAAGGTGGTACCTAACACTACAGGGAGATAACTCTGTAAAATCAGCTAAACGTTTTAATTACGTTGTGTTGTTAAGAGAATATTAAGCTTCTAATTGATCAAAATACCTATTTGTCAAACTGCTATATAACCAGTGTAATTTTTCTGGTAAACATTTTGAAATTTTTATATTTTTGTTAAAGGGTCAAACTAAATACTTTGTCAAAATTTTATGAAAATTAAACGAGCCAATTTAATTTTAGTGTTGGG
Organism: Mytilus edulis; assembly: GCA_019925275.1. NCBI lineage: Eukaryota > Metazoa > Mollusca > Bivalvia > Mytilida > Mytilidae > Mytilus > Mytilus edulis. The sequence goes on along the minus strand of CM034350.1, from coordinate 80,898,035 downwards.
TACCACCTTAACAACATAGTATAGAGTGAACTGACAAATGCACACAAGGATTGAGAGTTTTATATATGGTATCAGCCAAAGTCCACAAGGTCCAAATTGGAAATCTCAGAATTTGACCTCTAAATTATTTAAAATCACACAACCAATAAAATGTTTATTATGAGATCATTCTACCAAGTATCACTCTCTTCTTGTTTATTTTCTGTAAACATTATACCTCTTCTCTTCTTATAACTGCCACTCCAACTATCTGGTCTTGACACTGAGCTACAAAAGCTTTAATTTCTGTTCCATCCTGAAAATAAATTTTCCGTTTCAAATGAACATATAAAATGGTTGAAAGATATCTTACTGAACAATAGAAAATTATGCAATTTCTACATTATACACAGCTGAACGGAAGCCCCAATTTAACAAAGGTTTGACTTCCAAATAGGGTAAGGCCATGGAATGTCATATTTCTATTCCGTTGTCAACCATTTGAATCCATGGAAAAAAGAAGTGTAATTTGAACAATAGTAAAGCATAGAGACAAACTTTGATATTATATTATAAAATCTGAAATGTCTCTTTCATCAGACCAACCTATCTGCACTAAAATTGTGAACTATGAAAAAGTCATTTGAACAGGGCATGAAAATTAGTTATAATTATTATTCAAATGTAAGATGAATTAAACATCAGTATTGACTTGACCCTCAGTGGCGGATCCAGAGGGGGGTTCTGGGGGTTGGAACCCCCCTTTTTTTCGGCCGATCAATGCATTTGAATGAGGACATATAGTTGGAACCCCCCCTTTATCCAGGGTGGGGAACCCCCCTTTTTAAAATGACTGGATCCAACCCTGACCCTGATAAGATGAAACTATTAGAAAGACAAGACATTAATGTCAAAATTAACATCCATCTCTTTTGTATTTGCATCTAAAGTTTAAAAGCTTTTTTTTTTTAAGTCAAGCCGTTAAAACTGCTCAACTTAGGTATCTCTTATATAAAAATCATACTAATTATAAGCTGTTTTACATCAACTGTTTTAAGTTTATCAGCTTTAAAGTATTTGAAATAGTTTCTGTAAGGTACTATCAAATTAAACAGAGTTGGTAACTTCGATAAAAATAGGTTAATAGGTTAATGACATTTTCATATTGGTATCTTCAGAAGAGAAACAATCTTTGATATCACCCGTCAGCAACTGAAAATAATTCATTAAAACAATTAAGTACACACCAAAAAAATTAATGAGACTACTATTAATTATGACTTCAAAAGGTTTTAGATTACGATAAACTTAATCTTGAAACAAGACACTCCTTAATTAAAAAATCAATTTTTTATTAAAACTATTAAAAAATTGATTTCTTTATCAAATTACATAATTGTGGAAGGCAGCATTGATGAAAGTATGTTCATCAAACAATTTTACATCTTCTCCGGTAAAATAGTTACTCCCTCAAATATAAAGAACTGACCTCGTCTCTTCTAGCTTTGTTGAACTGCTGGATATCTTTGATGAGATTTTCATTAAAGTTAATAGTCTTAACCAGTTCCTCTATGCCTTTTAGATCTTTAGAACAGACTGGACGCACATGGAAATCTCTAAAGACATTAAGTTATCGTTAAAATCATTTTTCAATGAAAAGTATTGTATCGCAGGTTATATAGTCATTATCATTAAATCTTTTCTTAGTGTTTTTGGGGAAATGAGTTAGTGTTTATACTTTCATGCATCTATCTTTAAAAGCAATCGACAAACATAAAAAACTTATGAGCAAATTAAATTATTTTCAGAAAATGACATATTTTTATGGCTTTCATTTAGGATTTTTTGGAAGTGATTAATGACTTTTTGTTTTTTGAATCCTTTCATCTAAAAAAAAATAAAGGAACAAAAAATTTGAAAAGAGGTGTAAATAACTTCAAATAATTTCCCTTTATAAATTTCCATCAAGGAATTTGAAACACTAGTAAGTAGAACTAGAGGCTCTCTAGAGCCTGTGTCGCTCACTTTGGTGCATATTAAACAATGGACACAGATAAATTCATGACGAAATTGTGTTTTGGTGATCGTGATGTGTTTGTTGATCTTACTTTACTGTACATTCTTGTTGCTACAATTATCTCTATCTATAATGAACTTGGCCCAGTAATTACAGTGGAAAATATATTCTAAAAATTTACAAAAATTTATGAAAATTGTTAAAAAATGACTATAAAGGGCAATAACTCCTTAAGGGGTAAACTGACAATTTTGGTCATTTGACTTATTTGTAGATCTTACTTTGCTGAACATTATTGCTGTTTACAGTTTATCTCTATCTATTATAATATTCAAGATAATAACCAACTAGAGGCTCTAAAGAGCCTGTGTCGCTCACCTTGGTCTATGTGAATATCAAACAAAGGACACAGATGGATTCATGACAAAATTGTGTTTTGGTGATGGTGATGTTTTGTAGATCTTACTTTACTGAACATTCTTGCTGCTTACAATTATATCTATAATGAACTTGGCCCAGTAGTTACAATGGAAAATGTTAGTAAAAATTTACAAATTTTATGAAAATTATGAAAAACTGTTTATCTCTGTCTATAATAATATTCAAGATAATAACCAAAAACAGCAAAATTTCCTTAAAATTACCAATTTAGGGCAGCAACCTAACAACGGGTTGTCCGATTCATCTGAAAAATGCAGGGCAGATACATCATTTTGTAGATCTTGACCTGATTAACAATTACCCCCATGTCAGATTTGCTCTAAATTTGGTTTTTGAGATATAAGCCAAAAACTGCATTTTATCCCTATGTTCTATTTTTAGCCATGGCAGCCATCTTGGTTGGTATGCCAGGTCACCAGACACATTTTTTAAACTAGATACCCTAATGATGATTATGGCCAAGTGTTGTTTATTTGGCCCACCTGTTTCAGAGGAGAAGATTTTTGTAAAAGATTACTAAGATTTACGAAAAATGGTTAAAAATTAACTATAAAAGGCAATAACTCCTTAATGGGTCAACTGACCATTTGGTCATGTGTGACTTATTTGTAAATCTTACTTTGCTGAACATTATTGCTGTTTACAGCTTATCTCTATCTATAATAATATTAAAGATAATAACCAAAAACAGCAAAATTTCGTTAAAATTACCAATTCAGGGGCAGCAACCCAACAACAAGTTGTCCGATTCATCTCAAAATTTCAGGGCAGATAGATCTTGACCTGATAAACAATAATACTTCATGTCAGATTTGCTCTAAATACTTTGGTTTTTGAGACATACATGTAAGCCAAAAACTGCGTTTTTCCTCTATGTTCTATTTTTAGCCATGGTGGCCATCTTGGTTGGTTGGCCGGGTCACTGGACACATTTTTAAACTGAATACCCCAACGTGATTGTGGCCAAGTTTGGTTTAATTTGGCTAAGTAGTTTCAGAGGAAAAGATTTTTGTAAAAGATTACTAAGATTTACGAAAAATGGTTAAAAATTGACTACAAAGGGCAATAACTCGTTAAGGGGTCAACTGACCATTTTGGTCCTGTTGACTTATTTGTAAATCTTACTTTGCTGAACATTATTGCTGTTTACAGTTTATCTCTATCTATAATAATATTAAAGATAATAACCAAAAACAGCAAAATTTCGTTAAAATTACCAATTCAGGGGCAGCAACCCAACAACGGGTTGTCCGATTCATCTCAAAATTTCAGGGCAGATAGATCTTGACCTGATAAACAATTTTACCCCCGTGTGAGATTTGCTCTAAATGCTTTGGTTTTTGAGTTATAAGCCAAAAACTGCATTTTACCCCTATGATCTATTTTTAGCCATGGCGGCCATCTAGGTTGGTTGGCAGGGTCACCGGACACATTTTGTAACTAGATACCCTAATAATGATTGTGGCCAAGTTTGATTTAATTTGGCCAAGCAGTTTCAGAGGAGAAGATTTTTGTAAAAGTTAACGACGACGAACGACGGCGACGGACGCCGAACGCCAAGTGATGGGGAAAAAGCTCACTTTCGGGCCAAGTGAGCTAAAAATATTAAAGTTAATTTGTAATGGCCTTTATATGAACACAATCAATAACCATTAATAAATTAACCTCTTCTGCTCAATATTTGTTAGGTTCAAAAAGACTTCCCTTTAAACACTTGGCCAAAATAAAAAGATTGTATGTTTGCCCAAACGCGACCGACCCAAAATAAACCCGCCGACTCAAATTCTTTTTTTGACGTTTTTTGGAAGAATTTTTTTTTCTGATTTTTTTTGGGTCCGCTCCGTCATCGTACAAAACTTAATGTTTGTCGTCTTTGCGTTTGAAAGTAATTGTGAATAAGATTAAAAGAAAGCGTATAAGAGACGCAGTTAATCAATATTCGATGTTCTCTGTATTTATCTTCTGATTTAACGAACGTTAAGAAGTAAGACAAGTGAAGTGGCACAGTTTTTTTACGCTGTAGTTGTTTGTACTACCAAACCCTTTCCTATATGCTCAATGTTAATTTCATCGTGTTATCGAATATCTGATAAGAATATTCAGGTAGATTTGTTCAAAACCATGTGCAATCGAATATTTTCAATGTTATTCTGACAGGAAATGGATCCGGAAGTTGCGAATTTACAATCTTGCAAGAAGATTTTGTTTTTACTGAATAAAAAGGAATTATTTCTTGATAAATTGTTGTCTTTAATTATAATCTTCCTTTATCATGTAAATTAGATGTCCTTTTATTCAAATAGTTCAAATTTACAAGTCTCATTAGACAGTCAGTACGTTACTGTTTGGGAGAATTTGATAAAACTATAATTGCTCACAGAATCAGAAATATAATCTTAACTGAATGTAACTCCTTCTGAATAATTTATTGCCATATAAATATAAATCCCTTTTGACAAGAGAAATCTGACTTGTCAGAAATATTTTTTCACATGTGCAAAAGTAAACATGTTATGGACGCCTTTTTGGATTTTTATACAATTTGTGAGGAAGCCCCTAGAACCATGACCTAAAAATAAAGTCTTCAGACAACGTTAACTTTATGCAATTACATTTTATCAATAATGATTATTTTCAAAAATTTAAACTTGATTATTTAAAGAAATAAAATTATAAAAATACGCTTTTAGTTTGGAGATTCTACAGAACATGCTTTGATCTATTTATAGCCAAATTGGTTTACCTGTGTGATAATGTTAAATATAAATTTGTTTTCAAAACATAAAAAAGACACAAACTAAGGATGGTAGATAATAATTCATATAAATATTTTAGGACATTTAATCTATTTTAATAGAAATAGGATTTAAAAACTGCAAACTAATTTAATCATTACATAATCAGCTTAAATTTTTTTTACACAAACATCGTGTTGATGGAACTGTTGAAAATCACTTCACAAATCCAACAGCCCTTTCACACAGTTAGCAATTGTCAGGGTTATAAACATCTCAGGAAACAAATCATATAGTAGACTAATTTATTTATAGAGGTTTTAAATTCATGGCTATTGGTTGTCTCTACAAAGGTTTGACAGAGAAAAAAAAGATATACTGTTATAAGATCTTTTAATATTTTCATGCAAATTCGGATAAAAAAAAAAAAAAAAAAAATTTGCCTACCTACCTACCCACACCCAGTCATCGTGGGTCGGGTTTGGGCAAACTGAAATATTTTTAATTGTGGCCCTTTTTATTAGCTCACCTGGCCCAAAGAGCCTATATTGTTTAATATGCACAAAGACCAAGGTTAGCGACACAGGCTCTTGAGAGCCTCTAGTTTAACTGCTGTTTGGATATACACATAAGGTGGTCTATGGTTACTTATAGGTACCTATGATCAACCATCAGTGCATTTATCTAAACACAGCCCTTAATTGAAGAACAAGCCTTTGTAACTTAACAACAACCACCAATACCTACTTGAGAAGTCCTGATCTGTGGAACACATACAATTCTTGTGGCAGTGTGCTTGGAGATCTTGGTGTGATTCTCTGAAGAAAAAATAAACCATACAGAGTTTTATGGAAAATCGTAAAAAATAATATTGTTATACTCCTGATGCATTTACAAACTCGCTGTTTGATTTGACTTTACATATCAGGGTGAAATTTAAATTTCATACCATAGAGCTTTTTTTTAGTGGAGTTAAACATAAATCTATTATGTACTAGCAGTGTGTGATTAACATAATTCAATCAGCTCATAAAGCAAGATCACATAAAGTCTGATATTTATATAAATATTTCTCAAATGCTGAATTTATATACAAGATTTGGGTTTTACATCAATATGACAGTAAATAATATAAATTCAAAACTGTATTTTCAGAGAGTTCTCAAATAGTGGAATAACTTGTGCATAAAAATTTTGTTTTCTAAAATTATCATTTATATATAAACCTACCACAAATCCCTGAATCAATGGGAATTCTGGTACAAGATGAGGGACTGTAATGACACAGAAATCATATTGTGGAAACAACTCAAAGGCCGATGATAGAAAGTCTGATGACCTAGAAAAAAGACATTAACATTTTGAATTAGAATGTGCAACAAAACAAAATTTATGACAAATTTCTATATCTACCATACAATTATATATTTTTTTCATATAGATACTCATTTCCATGATACACATTTTTTTTTTAGCTTTACATGTAAATAAAAATATTACTATGAATTCAGTATTATTTGTTCGATACACATTTTGTTAATTTTGTTGGTACAAGTGAATCACTGATTCAAATGTTCATTGAATAACCAATTTTTTATAGGCTTTTATTCTGACTTTGGCAAAACTATAAATTAAAATATGCATGAATAGTTTTTCCAAATTCAATGAAAATAAATGAATCCTTAGTATTTCCAAAAAAGAATTTTAAACATATATATGTCAATTTTTATAAGTATTACAAACCTCATTTCATATCTTTCATCAATACAGAAGAGCTGGATACTAAAAGCATTCTGAGCTCCTTTATATATAGGAACAAATCTTTTAGGTAACTGTGTCATTGGTGTAATAGGTTTAGGTGTTCCAAGACGAGATATTACCTGAAACATATAATTTCTATTTTAGCAATTCATGTTTTAAAAAAAAACAGAATAAGAAAAAAGAATTCCCCAATCAACCCTCCTGTATACAAACATTTTCCATTTCTAATACTGTGGATTTATTTATTTTCGTGGGTATCAATTTTCGTGGATTAAGGAAAACTTATATGTGCGTGGATATTTGATTTCGTGGTTGTCCCAAAGTCTGCAGACAAGCCTATAGAAAATTTATAATTCGTTGTACATTTTATTTCGTGGTTCACCTGTACCAACGAAATCCACGAAAAATAATGAATCCACAGTAATCAAATTTGTACCAGATATCAATATGAGTTAGCCTTTCATTCAAATTTGGAGGTTCACCAAATCAAATTACAATGGAAATTGTGATCAAGGAAAGAACTTTAATTGGACAGACTGGCAAAATAAATACAAAATATCTATATTTCCTTTTTTAATTGAAATAAATCTCATTCTTACAATTTTCTTTTAATATCAAATTACCATCAAAACATTAATTTCTGAAACTTTTAGAGATGAATAAATTCGCAAAATAATGTTGAAATCTTACTTCTTCCTTGACTGAACTTTTTCTACTAGACTGGCCAGATTGTACCCTCTCTGCTTCTTTAGCTATGTCTTCTCCTTGTCCCTCACTTAGTAAAGATGTAGAACTTTCCCTCATGTGAGCATCACTTAATTTCTTCTCTACCTTCAGCTCACTTGTTGGACTTGTGGCTAGAAATAAACCATTTATGCTGATTTTAGTAAATAAAATATAGACATATCTTTGAAATTATTAACCAGCATATAGGACATACATGTAAGTCAAAATACCCTTAAAAAATATTTTTAATTATCACTACTTCTTACTAGTGAGTCTCTACTTATAAAATCATGTGTTTATTCTGACAGACAGAAATGTTCATCCCTAGATTTATGTTTCTGGTAACATGAGCAATCCTTTTGTTTTTTATTTTTATTTTAAATCATTATTAATTTGTATTCATGTCATAACTATAAAATGTGGCAATTCAAAGTTTGTAAAGACAAATTAAGCCTGTCTGTGTTCATAGTTTGATTTTGTGAAAATGTTTATGCATTACATCAATTAATTCCACTGCTACAATGGAAAACAAATGATGACAATAGCTCATGTGATCCTTCACAGCAGATGAGCTAATAACTTGTAAAAAGGCTAAAATAATTGGATTTTTTTAAACTCCAATGGAAAACAAATGATTACAATAGCTCATGCGATCCTTCACACCAGGTAAGCAAAAAAGTTGTAAAAAACTAAAAAAATATGAAACTTACCTCTTGAACTCTGTTTACTTGACTGTCTACTCGCTGATTTCTTCTCTGTGCCTGCATCTGTTGGTTCTGAAGGGGCACCATTCACTGGTGCGTCTTTAGCTGACCCTGCTGACTTTGTAGAGGATGCTTTAGATGCAGGTCTTTCTTCTGCAAGTTCTACAATGAAAATAAATACACAAAACATGAGACAATAAATACACAAAACATGAGACAATGAAATGATCCTATAAATTTCGAAACACTTATTTTTAAGATACTTTTTTTCCAACTCTTTGGTGTAAACATACACTTAATGGCTTAGTGGCTTAAGTTTGACATATTAGGAAGGATTAAAATTAGCATTATTTTTCTTCTTCCAAAAGTTTGAAATTAAATATACCTCAAAAATAATAGTTTGTGTTCAGTAAGTTTTCTTGTTGCATATATATTATATTAAATTCAGTTTGAGTTGTGATGACCAATTGCTATTTTACCCATCATGGCGTTGTTAATTTTATTGACAACAGCATTGCGCCCTTAGTTTCGAGCGATAATTTTTCATATCACTCTACTGTGCTGAGAAAGGAAATTAATTTCATTGACAACAGCATATGCCCCCTTAGTTTCTAGCAATATCTTTTTATATCACTCTTCTGTGCTGAGAAAGGAAATTATCAGTAAAATTTATAAGATTTCATAAAATAGCAATAATATTCATTTTAACACAAACCTGGAGGTGGACTTGGTGTTGGGGTTTTTGGTGGAACCAGATCATCATCTTGATGTGGTTTCTTCAAACCATGGAAAGATCCTAACTCAAAACATTCATTTAACATATCTGTGTTGACATCATTGCTTATACTCATGAATCCAACTGCTGTTCCTTCAACCTGTCAAAATACATTTGTATGAGCTTTTCTATAACAGAAAACCTACTTAAACTTAGCTTCACATTGTACAGGTTCTGATAATTTTCTATGACTTTCACAACAATCTTTGGAATGTTAATTTTATTATAAATATTCCCTTTTGTGCTAACAGAAAGAGCAGAAAACACATTTGACATAATAATTTTTAACAAAATCAAAATATTTTTTAAAAAGTTTGAATTGAAGCAAATTTTGTTATTTCTTTCCAAGAGAAGAGCAAGATTTTACAACTGTAATTGTAAATTGATGGTGTCTACTTTACAATCAGCCTGAGAATATTAATAAAAATTCCCATTAACCATTTCTAACAAATATATATCAATTTGATTATAACATTCACTGGAATGGTACTGTTTAAATATGAAACAAAAATTATTTAGAAATTGATTTTTTTAATACCTCTGCTACTAAACATTGCATATGGTCATCTTGTGCTTCAATCAATTCAGCAAGGAAGAAATCACCATAAGCCATCTTTAGCATATCACTATGACGATTAAAGATGGGTGTCAGATCATCATGGTCTTCAACTCTGTAAAAGTCAATATTTAAATCAGAGAATATAAAAGTTTAAAATTAATTAATCTAAAAAGTAGGAAAATCTGTTTAAAAATTGTTTTGACAGAAATGATTTTTACATACACTATTAAGGTGGCTCGTGGGTACAAAAATTTCAGCAAAGAATTAAACCTTTATTAAACACTATCAGTTATTACTTTATGATATGGCAGTGTTCTAGGATTTTTTTGGCACCTTGACTTACCACGGGTAAGATCAATAAAAAAATTACTTACCCACATCTAAAAGTTAAATCTGCCAACCAATGCGGACGGCGCAAAAAAAACGATTTCTTACTGAATTTGACAAATATGTTATAGTTATTACTATGTCATTTATTAAGAGCTATAATAAATGCAACTGTAAGTTTATTTTCCTCCGATGACAAGAAAAAAAATCGTTTATGTCCCGATTTAAGCACCAGTTATCAATCCGGATTTTCCGATTTTACCGACACCATGACCGACTTTTAGAATGATAGGAGAAGAATGTGGTCTCTTTTGCGCTTGATTACAACTAGTAAACGAGTGCTTGAATAAAAGCGCTGATAGACATCGACAAAATCTTCGATCTTTTATCAAAGTTTTTTCTCGTGATTTAATAAAAATAAAAAGCAGATATGGGAAAATTGAAGAGGACCGGGAAATTTCAAGAGTTTTTCGGCTTCCCCGAACTTGAAAATTGACTTACCACTGGGTGACAAAGGCTAAAAAATGACTTACCTGTTGTCCTAATCCACTTACCCCGGGTAACGGGTAATGGGAATCCTAGAACACTGGATTTGGTACAAAAATCAACCCAAAAAATTGATTTGGTTTGGCTCCAGATGACTTTTAAAATGTTTATATCATTGGTGCAAAAATGCCATTTTTTGGCATTAAATTTGAAATATCTTTTTTAACTCATCGGTGACCTATATTTTTTTATTATTGTTTTCAAGTAAGCTGTAAATAAACTAAATAATTGTAAAATTTAAGCGATTTCTGTAATTAGGTTATTTTTTTATTTCGATATTACCTTTATTTCTCCTATTAGTTCAACAGAAAAAAAGGACATAAACAAAAATGTATGCTTCTTCCGGAGGCAGATTGTGAGCTTAAGGTAGATGGGGTGTCTAAATTATAATCCATAGAATCTTTTAATAATTTGCCAAAATGTAGTTCATATCCTGCTTGTTTAAAAACATTAATAAAAATAATGGGTCACCGGACTTATTTTCTCACTACAGGTTGTGCAAAATTGACAAGATTTTGTATAGATTATGCATGGAAAACCCATTTTTCCGCCATAAAATGCAAACCACACCATAGAATTTTGAGATAAAATATGTGAAGATAGCTCCAATATTATGCTTTCAGATAAGAAAAAGAAAAAATGGGGTCACCGGACTCGTTTTCTTGCTACATGTAAAAATGGGTAAATTCCTAACATATTCTATTGTAAAAGTAACACTATCTTAATTATCTGCCCTTGCATTTGAGTTGCCTCCCCTTATTTGACAAAGTTGGGGGGAAAATGAATTAAACAAAAGAATTCTTATTTTTGTAAAATACAATCATAAATATGATCAAACATGGCATTTTCTATATTATAATGAAAATTCTTACATATGAATTACCTACTACTATAAAAAATTGCACATTTCTTCAAAGATCTAGACCTTGTTTTCTAGTATTTCAAAATCCAAAATGGAGGAAGACACCCTATCTACCTTAAATGAACGGTGACCCCATTTTTTTTTATTTCATATTTCTTTTAAGTATATGATAAAGTTGATTTATGAAAAAATATAGCAAAATCCTATATTAGAAAAAAAATCTATTTCAATCACACATTGTAAAAGGTAGTGTTTAGAATTAATAAGACTTGTTTAGGACAAAAACAATAGAAGACAAATAAAACTGACCCAATAATATCTAACTAATTTTTTACGAATTGAAAATATCATCCCCCGACAACATTATTTCTACTACATACGTTGCCTTTCTGACATGAAGAACAGGAACATGGTTATGTCTGTAGCAAGCAAATAGAGCTCCTTGTGTACTGCTAACACCCTCTCTTTTAGGTAACTGCTGGAATACACCATCAAGTGAAGCATCTGCAAAAGAAAAGAGGTGAAAACATGATATTACATCCAAATTACTTGTAGAATCATTATTGAAAGAGCATTGAATAACTATTCTGAAATTTATTGTTACCTATGTTGCATTCAATGTAGGACTCTTAAATTGAATTAAAAGAGAGTTACATGTTGTTGTTCTTCAATAGTAATTTACTGTGTTCGAGATAAAGTCCCTCATACAGAATCCAATAGCTATCAAAATCAAACTTGGGCAAGATGAAATATTTTTGACAAAACTATTTTTTTTTTTTACTTTTTAAGACAAATCATCAAATTATAACCAAAAGCTAAATTCGATAAGAATAGAATAGTTAGATGCACTATAAAGAAATAAAAAATATCAAAATATGCATCAAGTCTTATTTCATTGGACATCAAGAGGCTACATATCAGTTCCAATGATTGAAGAACAAGAATGTGTCTCCAGTACATGAATGCCCCATCCACACTTATCATTTTTTTATGTCCAGTGGACCGTGAAAATGGAAAAAAAATCTCCAACTTGACATTAAAATTAGAAAGATCATATCATATGGAACATGTGTACTAAGTTTCAAGTTGAACTTCAACTTCACCAAAAACTACCTCGACCAAAAACTTTAATCTAAAGCGGGACAGCTGGAGGAATAAACGCCCGAACAAACGTACGAACAGTCCAACGCACAGACCAGAAAACATAATGACCTTAAAAGGGGCATAAAAATTGTATTTTGGAGGATACTTGTTTTTATGGTTATAATCAATTTTGCATACAAGCCTAAATAATTTATTTGAGTGGCTCACATCTTCTATCTAGTAAATGCATGACAATAAGTACTCCATGAAAATTTGTAAATCCTGACACTGTGACACAGTATTTAATTAAATAACATACCAGGATAAGCTTTCATTGGTACATTCAGGAATAAATAGTGTAAGTCAGGAACAGCATTAAATGCAGTACGGATTATCTCCCTTGCACAACCACTGGCATATTCTTTCTTTGCAACAAAATAATGCATGTACAATGAATTTAGAGCTGATGTCTTTGGAGTGTCAAACATCTTGTGGAACCACTCCTCCCATGTTGACGGATCAACACCTTCAATGTTTGGATAATCAAAGAATGCGGCATGGCCAAGGATTTCTTCTTTGTCGTTACATAGAGTGACCGCTAACACAGCTTTCTCTCTGAGAATTAGGGAAGAATGATAAAACCAATAAATTGGAAAAGTTTACTATCAAATTACACAAAATGCAATTAAAGATTTGTTTTGCTTATATATAGAATAATCCAAACACATAATCCAGATTTTGGTTTTCTGTATACTATATTTGTACTGTTATATTTTTAATACATTGTTACATGGTATGGCATTAGGTAAATATTTCTGACTTTTTGTCTTTGAATAAAAACAAATACAAAGATAAAGACAAACATGCTGTGTTTATTTTTCTTTCATGGAATAGAACTTCCGTGATCAGTCAGATACATGTAAGATGATAGAATATTTCATGCTGTGGCAATAAGTTAAAAAGGGTAAATTTTGGTTTGTTCTTTTTTAATTTTGGATGTTAAATCATGTTTTCTTGTATTTAAAATTAATAATTTCATATATGTAAAATACAATGTTTGGTACTGTTGACTATGTGCATAACAATCTCTAGACTTGTTTCAAACTGATTATTATGACTTACATTAAGTTGACAACATTAACTCTTCCAAACAATTGGTCAGTTGAACTGTTCACAAGCTTGATAATGTGTGGTGCATCTAGCGATTCTGTTCTTCTAGCATTTACAACCTCTGGGGGACCATCCACAGGTGTAATTGTTGCCATGTTTTCCGAGTTATGCAGAGTTCTAGAAACAAATTAAATCAAATGTAAAATTAATACGGTGATGACTGTAGCATAAATGCCAACACCCCTTTTGGCAAAATTAGAAAAAAAAAAAAAATTTTAAAAATGCTGTCATTTGTGTTTGATCAGTAGTCCATTTTTATAAAGTTTTTAAATTATTATTTATTGTAATACTAGTACACTTACTGTGGATTCATTTAATTTTGGTGGGAAGCAATGTTTGTGGATGAAGGAAAACTGGCATGTTTGTGGATATTTAATTTTGTGGTTCCCCCTGTAATATCTGTGATTATTCTGGGAATGTCACGCACAAACCTTCGGGACATTTACTTGTTACGTAACGTCGCTACAGCGATACCAATTGTATATTTTGTAGCCATCATTAAATTACTATCTGAACCATGAAGTCTTGCTCCGATCTTTCAATGGCGACGCTGATTAAAAACAAAGAAGAAAGCAGTGTTTAGCAGCGTAAATAAAGAGAAAATTTACCGGAACAAAGAATTGAAAGAAGATAGTGCTAAAACAAGGAATTAAAAGAAGATACTGAAAAAACAGAATTATGGACCGAGGAGAGCCCATGCAGGTAATGGTAATAACTCATTAACTGAAACTAGAAATTTACGATCACAACCGTTTATACAGTCGGATGATCAGATATCTACAGGAAAACATTGGGAAGAATGGATGGAAAGTATAGAGAGGGAATTTAGATATTTCAGGATAACAGAACCTGCAGATAAAAAGGATGCATTAATCATTTATGGAGGAAAAAATATATCAAGATTGGAAAGAAGCCTTAGAGATGAAGAGGGAGAAGTTGAGTATAAAGTATTAAAGAACAAATTAAATAAATATTATTTGCCAAGGCCTAAAATAAAATATTGTTTGTTTCCCCAATCCCGACCGACCCTGCAAAAATGGTGCTACTCATAAAATTTTATTGTCAAAACTAAGTCAAATATTATTTCATTCATTTTTGATTTTCAGGCTTGCTGAATGTTCAAGCTTTTTGAAAAAATAAAATTATTTCCCTACCTACCTACCCACACCTGGATCGGCAGAGTCGGGATTGGGGAAACAAACAATATATTAATCTAGGCCCAAAGAAGAACAAACATCATGCCAGGTATTTATTTTTTAAAATGAAGCCATTTAGAGATGAATACACAGTAACATATGTAATGAGACTGAGAGAAAAGGCACATGAGTGTGAGTTTGAAGCTACATGCGATGAAAGAATATTGGAACATTGTATTCAAATGATAACCAATCAGGATTTGATAAAGAGGGCTATAAGCAAAGGATGGAATTTAGATAAATTTGTGAAAGAAGCAGGACAGATGGAAGACACATGTTTACAGATGAAGGATATGAAAGGAGATCCTAGAGACATCGGTTCGTTTTCAGTAAATAAAATTCAAAGCAACAGGTCAAGCTATAGGGCACATGATTTTGAAGAAGATTGTGGTTATTGTGGATTTAATCATGGTGAGGGAAAAAAATGTCCTGCATATGGTAAACAATGTAGAAATTGTGAAAAATATAATCATTTTGCATCAGTATGCGGAAAAGAAAAAAACAGCAGTACAGAGCTGCCAATTTTAGACAAAAAGAGAAGAAGTGTGAAGAAAACAGCGGAAGACAAAATTGAGACAGATTCGAATACAGATATATCAGACAATGATGAAGATGAAGATTATTTTGGAGGAACGATCAAACATATAATGAAAATATGAAAGGTAAAGACCATACAAGGCATAAGAGACATGGAAAAAACAGTGACGGTAAGAACAGACGATGTAGATGTGAAGGTGGAACCTGATAGTGGAGCTGATGTAAATGTAATGGATGAAAATCAATTTGTAAAATTTCAGAGTAAAACATACGGCAATCCAGTTTTAGAAAAGAGTAAAATCAAGTTGAGCACACTGAAAATTCATTACCAATCAAGGGAGAATTTAAAACTATCATAAGAAACAAAACATTTGGCACAGAGACAAAATTTATTGTTGTAAAAGGAAAAACCAATTCTCCACCATTGATTAGTAAATATACTCTGATTGGGATGATACAGATTAGAACTGATGGTTCTTTTGTAAAGACAAACCAGTTGAGAATACCAGACAGTGGACCACCTTTCAACTCTGAGAAACATTACCAAGTCACACCAGGACGCCAAATAGCAAATAAAGAAGTTGATTTATTTATGAAACCCATCAACAAAACAGAGCAAATAACAAAGTTAAAAAAGACTAATACTAAAACAGCTAAACAGGAGATTCATAGAAGATATCAGGCCTCTACAATAACTTTTTTTTCAACTTGTCCTGTAGGACAAGCACATATCAAAATTTACTTGTCCGAATGAAATTGTTACTTGTCTAAAAATTTTCTATTAAAAATAACCTTTTTTACATTTTTAGTTAATTAAAGGAACAAAATGAATTTAAACAATATAACAGAATTTGATGTATTTTTTTAAAATACTTTTCAAAAATATGAGTCAAGTACAACTGCGAAACTAGTCATATCACAGGAATTAGGTTCTAGTTTCCATCAATGCTAGTCTCATCAGACTCTAATCATGAGGCACCATCTGATAGGCCTGTACACTCATTGGATTTGTATTCTGTTTGGTTTTTTTTTTAAGTTAAAAAAAAAGTTTATTCAAATGCAATCAATAAAAAGAAGATAAGCCATCATAAGGTCTGATTGCCAATGAGACAACTCTCTGCAAAAGACCAAATGACACAGAAATTAACAACTATAGGTCACCATATTGCAAGTAATGTTTTTTTCTACTTATGATCAAATATGATTTTGTGAATTTTATGGTAAATAAAAAAAAAAAATTTTGTGAAAAAATTACTGGTATGGTATTTATTATAAGGAACAGAATAAGGTAGCAAAATGAGGTACTGATTTGTCTTGGTCCCGAAATGTCTCCTGCCTTGTCAAACTGTCTATCAATCATGTCTACTAAATATGTCTCCTACAGTGCCAAACTGTCTCTTAAACAATTGGAGCTGAATCTTTCGAGGTGACAAACTGTCCTGTAAAGTTACCTTATCTACAAAGCGCATCATTGATTCCGATCAGTAAGACTGTTTTCTGAGAATAGTATACCTTTTACCTGTTAAAAAGTACCTGACAAAGAGCCAGTTAAAAATTATCGATTGCAAGTAAACATGTTGAAGAAAAAGGTTTTGCATTTGAATAAGCAGAATACAGAAACATGTCAAATTAATATTTGTTTTCTTGTTTTTGTTTATAATAAATTACTTTGTTCATCAAAGTTGGATTAAATTTATTTTCTGCAGAATAATTGTACTTGTCTCGACGGACAAGCTTGATCCAGCTTTTACTTGTCTGACCTTTTTTCCCTCTGGTACCAGACAATCGGACAAGCGTTATTGTCGAGGCCTGGATATCACTCAAACTTATGAGGAGATAAATAAAAGAGACAAACAATTTAAGGAGAAAATCAAAGGGTATGCTAAAAACAGAAAAAAGAAGATGAAGAAAATGGACCCCCCGAAAGACATGCGCAGCAGGGGGCAATGGACATACAAAATTATGGGCCCCTCGCAAGACAGGCGCGGGAGGGGCGGATAAAGAGAACTTTGGAAAACAGAGATAAAAGTCAGGAAACCAGGACTGAAACATAAGGCAGAAGAACCAAATGATAAACCAAAAAGGAGATCGATGTAATTTAGTAAACCAGTGGTCTCTTTAGCCCAAAATAGAAGGGTGCTGCACCCTGGGTGCCCTCAGCGGCGCCCTTCTGCCTTGACACCTTTTTTGAAAAACCCTTGTGCCGTTCAGGTAAAAATGCCTTTTATTTCCTCGATTTCTTATCAGAAGTTAAATTAAGTTACATATATGACACCTGGTGATTGCCCCAGGTAACGAGGTTAATCATGTCATTACAATCAATTACAGTGATAAAGACTTCAAAGGTGTCAAAATAAACTATCATAAAAAATCAACAGATGAAGAAGCTAGATAGTATACTAAATAATTCCAAAACAATGAATAAAAGATTTGAGGGCCAAACTCTAGCTGAAAATTTTGAAATACAACTACATGTACATGTACTCTGTCACATGTACAAATGTATGCTAAACTATGAAGTGTTTAGTTGATGCTGTTTTTAGAAGGAGAGGGGGAGGGGAAGAATAGTGAGTTTATTTTGCCTCTTTTGGTTAATAGTGATGTGATGTATGAATGTGTATTGCCATGTTTTATGAACATGTAATATGAATAACTTTTCAAATGCAAGTTTTATAGAATAAATAATCAAAACAACAACTTATGCATCATTATTGACAACATGTACAGTAATAAAAAGAATGTGAAATCATCACACAGACACGTAAACAAAAGAAATAAGCAGTGCCTTTTCCTATCATAAAAAAGTGCCCTGCTATCCACTGGCACCCTGCCCTTTTTGATTTCTAGCTGGAGCAGTCTGTGAACATTATAGAGATTATTATAATTTATACAAATTGAGAAAGTGAACATCTATATTTTATCTTTATTACAAAAACATTAGTGAACAATACAAATACTGTGATAATTTTAATTAATGTAAACAAACTTTATTTTACACATTTTAATTTACATTTATAAAGGAATTTTCTAATTCAAAGTTAAGGAGGAATGTAATATCTGCAGCTATTCCAGGAACGTCACACACAAACCTTCGGGACATTTACTTGTTATGTAACGTCTCTATGGTGATACCAATTGTATATTTGTAGCCATTATTAAATTACTATCTGAACCATCAAGTCTTGCTCGGATCTTTCACCCCCTTACCCACAATTGACATCCCTGAAAAATATGTATCTCCAGTGGGAAAAATGATTCTTCAGGCAGAAGACATGAAGGTATGTACAGGTGTTGATGTAAATGGTATAGAAGCAGAATTTCAGTTTAATGGGATACAAAGATATAAATCTCCTCCAGATTATTGGAAAAACCTTGGAAATTCCAAATCAACATGTACAGTAATAAAAAGAATGTGAAATCATCACACAGACACGTAAACAAAAGAAATAAGCAGTGCCTTTTCCTATCATAAAAAAGTGCCCTGCTATCCACTGGCACCCTGCCCTTTTTGATTTCTAGCTGGAGCAGTCTGTGAACATTATAGAGATTATTATAATTTATACAAATTGAGAAAGTGAACATCTATATTTTATCTTTATTACAAAAACATTAGTGAACAATACAAATACTGTGATAATTTTAATTAATGTAAACAAACTTTATTTTACACATTTTAATTTACATTTATAAAGGAATTTTCTAATTCAAAGTTAAGGAGGAATGTAATATCTGCAGCTATTCCAGGAACGTCACACACAAACCTTCGGGACATTTACTTGTTATGTAACGTCTCTATGGTGATACCAATTGTATATTTGTAGCCATTATTAAATTACTATCTGAACCATCAAGTCTTGCTCGGATCTTTCACCCCCTTACCCACAATTGACATCCCTGAAAAATATGTATCTCCAGTGGGAAAAATGATTCTTCAGGCAGAAGACATGAAGTTATGTACAGGTGTTGATGTAAATGGTATAGAAGCAGAATTTCAGTTTAATGGGATACAAAGATATAAATCTCCTCCAGATTATTGGAAAAACCTTGGAAATTCCAAATCAAGATCAACAGACCAAAAAAATGTTGGAAAACACATAATAATGGAAAAACTAAGTCATCTTCCAGCAAATTCATGTATAGCATTTACTGATGGGTCCTGTCTTGGTAGTCCTGGCCCTGTAGGAGCAGGTGCTGTCATCTTTCCATCAAATAATCAACCACAAATTGAAATTAGTAAAGCTGTATCCAAAAAAGGATCAATACTACTAGGAGAACTGATCGCCATTAAACTTGTTGTTGACCACTTTTTAATATCAGAAAACAGACAAAACACAGACTCAATTACACTTTTTTCAGATAGTCAGACCTCAATTGGAATTTTAACTTTAAACTGGAAATCAGAGAATTACATCAAAGTCATAAGAGAAATTAAGAAAAACATGAAAGTATTAAAGATGAATGGAATTCCATTAAATTTTGAATGGACACCTGGTCATGCTGATATCCAAGGAAATGACATTGCTGATTCACTGGCCAAAAAAGGAGCTAAAGAAGCTGAAAAAAATAGAAGAACCATCAGAAGTAACCAGGCAGGATATAAAACGTGCAGCAAGAGAAAGTGTTTTAAGAAAATGGCAAAACCAATGGGAATCAAGTCAACGTGGCAGAAATTATTACAACTATCATCAAAAAGTCTGTCAGAAAATACCAAAAGATTTACCATCCAAATGGTCGTTTTCAATTACTTCTAGTTTGAGAACAGGTTATTGTGATCTAAATGATTATAAATCCAAAATTATACCATCATCAGACAAAAACTGTTCCTGTGGAGAGCCAGAAACTGTAGAACACTACCTTTTACATTGTTCTAACTATGAGGAGGCTAGAGAGAGGATGAGAACATCTATTTACTTCATTACAGGAAATATACACATGGATTTAGACACCTTATTAGGAATCGATGAAGAAGAAATTAATAGAGACAATCGAAATGAGATATTGTGCCATCTGGAAAATTATTTAAAGGAGTCTGGTAGATTCAAAAACACTATACAGCAAAAAACACTATAAATCTATATCAAAATTAAGTCAAAATTTTTTAAGCAGCAGCCACAATTTCAATTAAGTACATGAGTGAACATTACATATGTGAAGAAACTACAAAAGAGGAAACGTACACAAGTGTTTACAGTGTCATTTGGGACACTTACTAAAGACTAAAGATCAATGAAAATTGGTATACAACAAATAATAATTACCGTACCAAAACTTGATTACAAATATATTAAACATAAAAACAAAAACAATGGTGCGAATGTGTATAGGCGCGAAAGTGTTTTAGGGTGAACGTAACTGAAATCCATTGAACCAGCTCAAGATATAGCATTAAAAGCCATTGGCATTATTGCAAAAAGGAAAAGAAAGTGTCATTAATCAATTAAAATACAAGTCTCGTCACAGAACTCTTGTACGAATGACTACACAGAATCCCTATTCAAACACCTGCAACGCATAAAGAAAAAAATCTGTTGATTCTGTTTGTTGACAACATCCCTGAAAACCTGCCAAGAGGCAAGAACTAAGATGTCGACTGCAGTTTACTAACAAAATCAGTAAAATTTGTGAAAATACTTTATCGTTCAATCAAGTTGAAGATGGTTATTGAGTTAACGTCGTTGACAGGGAAATTCATGGGCAGTCATATGAGAAAACAGCTATATAATTCAAAATTTTTATGTACAACCGATCACTTGATTTAAGCTTGACATGCATAAAATGTGTCCGATTAGTAAATGATACAAGAACTAGTTCAATTTTAAAGTCTTATTTTTTAACTAACAATTACTTAAATTTCTATTTCTCATATAGTTAGTGTGGATAATCAATATATATTCTCACTTTTTTGGAAATCTCAAAGCTTTACCGCCATTGCAAAGCTGCTACTTAGCAACGATAATTAATTAGTTTCGTATTTCAACAAATATCTAATATGATTTCTTCAACCAACTGCCATATAATATCTAATCATATAATGTAATTTTCAGTCATTTTTGGAAGTAAAAGAGGGACTGCCGTGTATTTATTTCTTCTGAATATTGTCATAAGTTTCGAACATTTCTATTTCCGTTTCCGGAAAAACAAAATTTCGATATTTGAACGTCCACACTTGCTGTGTAGTTACTTTTTTATATTTAAAAGACGCTGTTTATGTTAATTTAACAGGATGCTTGAAGTTGATGAAGATGGCAAACGCAAAATGCCTAAAGTGGCAAAGGTGACATTCTCAAACTTTAGAAACGTTTATCATATGGTTATGACCCATTTCATTTGGCATTCTGTATCTGTATCTGTATTAGGAAATCCCTCCTTCAAAGGAGCACTTCACAATGAATATATATGTCAATTTCAATTTTTATGCATTTACATTTTAAGGAAATCAAGATAGGTAAATTACTAAATGGGTGCGGGATAACCAGTGTTCTCCCCAGGCCGATATGACGCTGCGGTGCCGCAGCGCCTTCATAATATTTTCGTAGATCCCGCAGCGTCTTAATTGGCCGCTGTCCCTTAATACTTGATCCCGCAGCATGTTAATTTTCACATTTTAATTATAAATGTTGGTTAAAATTGTCAAGTTGCTGATCACCGCTGAGAGGTCGGTCAGTGTTACCCAATAACTGATAATTAGTTTTACCTGAGCCACGCTTATCTCAGCCTTATCGGACTATGTTATCATGTAATAGCGTAAATGATCATCAAGAAAATCGATATATTCAGAAGAGAATTAAAAAAATTAAAAACTTCAGTGCAGAGTCTTTAGTCTTTAGAAGTGTCAACTTGACACTATAATCTCTCTGTAATTTGAAGCACACTGGTAAATTTACGTCACTTTTGTATAAAACTCATTGGTACATTTGTATTTATAATGTGGCACTGCAGAAAAAAATATGTAACTAAATAAATAATTCAATAATTAATTACCCAAAAAACTTAAATTAAAATTGAAAAAATAATTAACCCTTATAAAACCTTAACTATCTATTTTGTGAACCTTCCAGTATCTTTAATAAAGACCCCTAACAAATGCTGAATATCTTCTATGTGATGTTTGTAATTATCATTTTCTGTTGTTGCTAACAATACTTCAGATTCAAGTGTTAGTTTTGCTGTTATGAAGTAGAGTGCTGAGCGGAGTTTTTCTCTAGCCTCCTCATAATTTTCACAATCCAGTAGGTAATGGTCAACTGTTTCTACTTGTCCACAGCTGCATTTGTCGATGAGTGCTGGGCATATTGTTGATTTGTAAAAGAAATTGAAGAAATAGATCGCAAATACATTGTATTTACACATCGTGTGTATGTGATTACTTGACCATTTAAATAACGAATTTTTTCATTGGTTGAGAAGAAGAATCTATTCAGTGGTCTCGCTAGCCCAAAATAGAAGGGCGCCGCGCCCTGGGTGCCCTCAGCCGCGCCCTGGGTGCCTTCATCCGCGCCCTTCTGCCCTGACGTCTTTTCCGAAAATTATCTTGTGCCGTTTTGGTAAAATTTTGTTTCATCGATTTCTGATCTCCAAGTTAATTACATATATGACACCTGTGTGATTGCCCCCAGGTTAATCATGTCACTACAATCAATTACAATGATAAAGACTTCAAAGGTGTTAATAACTAGGTAATTTAATTAGGACAATGTATCTTTTTGTCATACTTTTGATGAATGTGTCAGCGAGTGTGTTTAGCTTGGGTCGGCATTTTCAATTCGATCTCCAAGTCACAATGGAAGAGCGTATATATAACTTTAGAATTGAATTTAAGTCATCAAAATAAAACTATGCCTTTACAGAAATGCCTTCCATCTCAACTTGTTAGCGACAAGCACAGTTTTTAATTAACCCAAACGTGGTGGAAATTAATTTTGGAGTTACTTCCCCTGTTTTAGCTTATTACAAATTTGTGCTCTAAAAATATTATCTAGTATCAAAAAAAGGAATAAATTACCAATTGAATATATAATAACATAATAATGTTACCTTAAAGATATTAACTGTCTTTGAACATATTAAAAAATATATATTGCAATTTCTACTTGATAATTATACTTTTAGCAATCCATGTTCTAAACATTGTTAAATAAGTAATGATCTTCATCTTAGTTCATATGATGTGTTAAATGCTATAATTCCTATATAGATAAAAAAAAACAACACATATTTTTGATAATGGGTAGAGTGATGTTAAGAAACATAATATGTTGATGAAGATGTACCATATCATTCATAACTACACAAACAATGAAATAAAGACTATAGTTGTAAAGCATCTTTATTTAAAAAAACCAACATATACAGTAAAAAAAAAAGAGAGATTCGTTAACTCGTGATACACACAGAAACGTAGACAAAAAAAATGAGCAGTGCCTTTTCTTATCAAAAAAAGTGCCCTGCCCTCCACTGGCACCCTGCCCCTTTTGATTTCTAGCTAGAGCACTGCTATTTATACATGACCAATGAACGTATTGAATACACATGATAAATTTGAATACACATTGCTAAAGATATTTACGATGAAAATTATGAATGAGAGTATTTGTAGTTGAAAAAATTAAAATAAACTTTGAATAAAGATAACGAGGAGTGATTTAAATTAATAGAAAGTGAAAAAATGTTGATTGCAAGCTCAAATCGTCTCAAACTGTCATGTTTTTAGAAATAAAATGATCATTGAACATCGATCTCGAATCCGTCCGTCGGGAAATATGTGACAATCCAATCAACATGGGTAGAATCGCCGCAGCTTCTGTTTAATGTCATAAGTAAATAATTTCAATGGTCTTAACTTTAACGAATTTGTAGTAAAGTTTCGTTTATATGTACCTGTCAAAGATAGGTTTTAACAATAATACACACGGAAGCGTAATGTCAAACTACGGAAACTGTTCAGCTGTTCATTAAAATATTTTAATAAAGACTTTTTTATTTAAAAAGTTGTATACCAAATATCTAAACCATATTCGATTTTAATAATTCTGAATAAACATGTTCTCTGCAAATAACAAAGGGTGACTTCTAAGCAAAAGGCAGATGATGGAAGTAAAAGTTTTGTTTTTTCAGACCAATGACTTCTAATGAAAAGGGGAATATGTATACAGCACAGTCAGTATTATAAGCAGATGGCATTGCTTCTCCCAATCCCAACCGAGCTCAAGTTATGGCAAGTGATAACAGCAAGCACCATGTTTCTGGTTTCAGTGACAAGTGGCTCACTGAGTTTTCATGGCTTAGAAATGTTAAAGGGGGTATAAGCATGATAAGCAAAAGTTATTATGAGAGGGGGTTTTCAACCCTAAAGAGGATAAAGACAATTGTTGAGGAACAGATTGTCCAACAAAATAACACTATCTTGAACCAATAACCCTAGAAGGAGCAGAGAGTACAGATATTTTGACTTCTTTAATTGACTGAATATAAATAACTTTTGTGTTTAAAATCAATTTATTTCATATATTCTTGTAATTCATTAGTACTCTGCATTATTAAACACATAACACAATGCATTAAAATTTATATTGCATGTCATGATTTATGACTAATTGCTTAAGATCACAAAAGTTCACTCTAAAAAAAGAGTTACGTGCCCTTGAATTTTGCGCCTTAAAAAAATCCTGGGGAGAACACTGATAACTCGACTAGAGACAACTTGGTCTGTCTACTAAAAGACAACTTGGACTGTATGAAAACAAACTGTGACTGTGAAGAAGTCAACTGGGACTTTCTATTGGCGGGTGATATGTTTTCTTAATATGGCAGGCATTACCTGTAAATAGGGACGAAGTCTGTATGAATTATTTTTTTGTAACTTAAATATTTGTTAAAAAATAAGAAACAGAAATACCGTAATGTTTCCGATTTTGGTTCTGTTGTTAGGGATTTAAGTTGTGACGTTATTTAAAGGGATAGTAGCTACGATTTTGACAAAATTATGAACAAGTTTTTAAGCTGCAAAAATCAAAGATATGTACTAAAAATAAGCAATAAGATCGCTAGAATGTTTTCATAAACTACAGAAGTGTTAATAATTGATAATTCATATCGTGTTGCATGCCTATTCATCTCATTAATTATGCATCGGGTTTACTTCCCGAACTTTGCCGACACAGCGAGTGAGCTAACCAAGATATAAATAGATATGAACACGTGCTTTTTGTTTTCTTACGTATTTGATAATTACTTTATATTAAACGTACATATTTGACGCCATTTATCAAATTATGTAAATAAAAAATATAACAAAAACCAGCATATTATTCCAACCCAAGATTATCCAACAATGGCGATATTATACACTTGTTATTACATTTGTATGACCAAACCATGCCGATAACGTATACACATGTTTGTGTGTTGAATAGGGGCCTCCATGAAGGATACACGTGAAGAATAATACTAAATTGTAGGAAGTTGATTTCTAATTTCTTCTAAGGTGGGAGATTCCTGCACGTAAATTTGTTTAACATATTTTTGACAATAATGAACACGTTGCGATTTATTTTCACATGATCTGGAATTTTTAAGTAATGTAAACAAGTTACGCAAACCGTCGACTACTTCTGTTTGACTTAGCCTTGCGTAGCAGGTGTTTTGAGTGATTTTAATTATGATCTCATCACCGTTTTTTATTTTTAATTTACAATAATTTGTCTGCACCTCTTTTTTGTTTCTTTTCTGGCAGAAACTGTAAATTCACGTACCATTTCCGCAATAACATTCCCCTGTTCGACAAGTTTCCCTTTGAGGCACAATGTGCGATTGCGCATTGGGAACTGAAGAGTTCAGATCAACATAGGTCATATGAATAAGGGTTGGGCTTAACATCGAATTATTATCTATAGACAAGAAATAAATTTAGGTGAAGCTTCTAAATGATAAATGGAAAGTAACCAGTAGTTGTTTTAATCATATTTATTAAACTTTTTGTACAAAATCCGGCATATAGATTAAAAAAGTAATTTTAATGAAAATCGTAGCTACTATCCGTTTAAGTTATGACGTCATATGCAACGTAAACAAAGAAACGCTATCATCAGGTAACGTTTTTTCATATCGAGGAATTATTAAAAATGAAATTGGTATTGCGTTCCTTCCTATTTTATACTAGACTGATAAATGTATATTTTACTCAAAGTTTCATACAAACGAGACCGGAAAAAGGAAGTACATTGTAGATTTCTGCGCAGATGTGGGAATTCAAAACATGACATCCAAAAAATTGAACAATTTTGAGTTCATTAGTACAATAAAAATTTCCGATTTTTTTTTTTTTTATTGATTTTTCTACTGTTATTGGGGACTTCGTCCCCATATCAACCACATTCGTCAGTGTCGACTGCACATTCAAACATTGTGGCGTGTTTTTCAGTTTCTATATTTGAAACAACAACAGTACAAGGTGACAAATGTATGAAATATTCAAAGTTGCTTTTAAAGCCGTAAGACCTAATTAAATTAAACTTGACTGTTGGGCCATGATTAATTAATGTCAAAAAAACGCATCACTAGAATAGTTGTTGAGAATAATTCTGAGGGGTTAAATGAAGTAAAGCTATATTATTTGCCTGTCATCTTGATACATAAAAGCATTCGACAGGACATGCTTTTAAATTTGAGTAATCACGTCAATAAAAAGTCAACAGTGAAAACCGTAAGCAGTGAAAATTGTTATTAGTATAAAAACACATCGAACAATGATATCTTTAGACTTAGTTTTTATGATAATATGAGAC
The DNA here is from genome assembly GCA_019925275.1 of Mytilus edulis. Classification (NCBI taxonomy): domain Eukaryota; kingdom Metazoa; phylum Mollusca; class Bivalvia; order Mytilida; family Mytilidae; genus Mytilus; species Mytilus edulis. Next base: position 80,870,834 of record CM034350.1, on the reverse strand, counting down.
GGGCATTAATACCTGTGAAAGGGAACAAAGTCTGTATCAAATTTTAACCGGATTTTTGTGACAAAAATGTCGGTTATTGAATTGGGGATGTACGGCGGTCGGGCGGCAATCAAATGTTGTCCGTGCATTAACTCATGAACCGTTCAACCAAAGCTTTTAAAATTTTAATATGTTGTTACTGACAACTAAATGAAGGTCAAGTTCAATAATGGCGATTTTGACTTTTACCGTTCAGGAGTTATGGTTCTTGAAAGATTGAAAAATGGAGTTTCCAGTCGTGTCCGTGCGTTTACGCATGAACTGTTCTACCAAAGCTTCCCAAATTTTAATATGTTGTTACTGATGACAAAATGGAGGTCAAGTTCAATAATGACGATTTTGACTTTTAACGTTCAGGAGTTATGGTTCTTGAAAGATTGAAACATGGAGTTTCCAGTCGTGTCCGTGCATTTACGCATGAACAGTTCTACCAAAGCTTCCCTAATTTTAATATGTTGTTACTGATGACAAAATAGAGGTCAAGTTCAATAAATACGATTTTGACTTTTACCGTTCAGGAGTTATGGTTCTTGAAAGATTGAAAAATGGTGTTTCCAGTCGTGTCCGTGCATTTTCACATGAACTATATATACATTGTATTCAACCAAGGCTTTTAAAATTTTTATATGTTGTTACTGATGACAAAATAGAGGTCAAGTTCAATAATGACGATTTTGACTTTTACCGTTCAGGAGTTATGGTTCTTGAAAGATTGTAAAATGGTGTTTCCATTCACGTTGTTGCATTTACTCATGAACCATTCAATCTAAGCTTTTCAAATTTTAATATGTTGATACTGATGACAAAATGGAGGTCAAATTTGATATTGACGATTTTCACTTTCACCATTCATCAGTAATGGTTCCTGTGATATTGCTAGGATACAAATAAATGTTAATAAATCCGGTTTGCTGTCGTTGTGACAGCCTCTTGTTTTTTTTAATTCTAACATATTTTAATCATCATGATCATGTTAATGTTCAGAAAGAAATGTAAATACCATAATGCTTCAGATGTTGGTTCTGTTGTTAGGGATACTCATTACTCAAAGTCTCATGACAAACGAGACTGGAAAAAAATTTTGAATGCATTAGTACATAGGAAATTATATATTATTTTCTTTTTTTTTTAATTGATTTTTCTACAGTTATAGGGGACTTCGTCCCCTTATTATAGACAGGTGTTACCTGTGAAAGGGGACAAAGTCTGTATATTTTTTTTTTTATTTCAATCATATTTTTAATTCAGAACCTGTTTAATATGATGCAGGTGAACCTATGAAAGGGGACGACATAGTCTGTATACTTTTTTTTTAATAGTCCAGCATATTTTGCGCTCAAAAACTTAAGCAGAAACGGAAATATGGAAACTTTTCCAACGTTGGTCCTGTTGTAACGCATGGATTGAACTTAAGACTTTGGCAATGGTAGCCCACAGCTTAAATTTTGAAGCCCACATATATAGTCTTGTACAAGAAAAGCAGAAACTTAAATAACCCACACCAAATTTTAGCGGCCATTGGCGAGTGGGCCCCTGCTACATTTGTAGTTTCAAACCCTGTAAGGGATTTTAATTATGACATCATTTTCAATGTAAACAAAGAAACACTATCATCAGGTAACGTTGTTTTATTTTTCATATCAAACACTTATCAAGCAAACAACAGATTAGTGAGAAACAATATGATGCTCCTTCCAATATTTTACTTTACAAGTTATCACAAAAGAGACAGAAAGAAATAAAGAGATTTCTGCGCAAATGCTTGAAAATAAAAGGTTAAGGATTTGAGTTCATTAGTAGATGTATTTTTTTTAACAAATTACTGTATATACTGACTTTCATTTTAACAAATTACTGTATACTGACTCTCATTTTCTTTATTGAAGGTTAAGAACAAGATGCCAGCACCAGTCCAGATTACTGCTGAACAGTTACTCAGAGAGGCCAAAGAGAGGGAATTGGAGCTTGTACCTCCAGTATGTTACTCATAGGGGTTCCAAAACGTTTTTAATAACATTATTATTTCACCAACAGCTTTTTATTTAAATCAGATGTTGAAAAAAAATATATCCTTTGTAAAAATCACCTGAATTGAGATTTTGTTAACTGTGCAATATTGAAAAAAAAATATATCCTTTGTAAAAATCACCTGAATTGAGATTTTGTTAACTGTGCAATATTGAAAAAAAAATATATCCTTTGTAAAAATCACCTGAATTGAGATTTTGTTAACTGTGCAATATTGAAAAAAAAAATATATCCTTTGTAAAAATCACCTGAATTGAGATTTTGTTAACTGTGCAATATTGAAAAAAAAATATATCCTTTGTAAAAATCACCTGAATTGAGATTTTGTTAACTGTGCAATATTGAAAAAAAATATATCCTTTGTAAAATTCACCTGAATTGAGATTTTGTTAACTGTGCAATATTGAAAAAAAATATATCCTTTGTAAAATTCACCTGAATTGAGATTTTGTTAACTGTGCAATATTGAAAAAAAAATATATCCTTTGTAAAAATCACCTGAATTGAGATTTTGTTAACTGTGCAATATTGAAAAAAAAATATATCCTTTGTAAAAATCACCTGAATTGAGATTTTGTTAACTGTGCAATATTGAAAAAAAAATATATATATATCCTTTGTAAAAATCACCTGAATTGAGATTTTGTTAACTGTGCAATATTGAAAAAAAAATATATCCTTTGTAAAAATCACCTGAATTGAGATTTTGTTAACTGTGCAATATTGAAAAAAATATATATCCTTTGTAAAAATCACCTGAATTGAGATTTTGTTAACTGTGCAATATTGAAAAAAAATATATCCTTTGTAAAATTCACCTGAATTGAGATTTTGTTAACTGTGCAATATTGAAAAAAAATATATCCTTTGTAAAATTCACCTGAAATGAGATTTTGTTAACTGTGCAATATTGAAAAAAAAATATATCCTTTGTAAAAATCACCTGAATTGAGATTTTGTTAACTGTGCAATATTGAAAAAAAAAAATATCCTTTGTAAAAATCACCTGAATTGAGATTTTGTTAACTGTGCAATATTGAAAAAAAAATATATCCTTTGTAAAAATCACCTGAATTGAGATTTTGTTAACTGTGCAATATTGAAAAAAAAATATATCCTTTGTAAAAATCACCTGAATTGAGATTTTGTTAACTGTGCAATATTGGTTTCAGTAAATAACAGTTTTAAAAGTTGCATGATAGAGTATAAATTGACCATATCTACATTGTATAAAGCTCTAGCTATAGATTGGTTATTTTTTTTTTAATTCCTTTTGAATTTCAACAAGTATCAATTTGATTTGATTTAATTAGTAAGTTTTTTCAATATATTGAGAAAGGTACCTAAAATAGTATTAACATGATATTGATACTGATATAAACAAACTTTTATATTAAAGCCTCCAAAACAGAAGATATCAGATCCAGATGAATTAGCAGCTTATAAAATGAGAAAAAGAAAAGTGAGTACAAATTTATATATGATTGTTTTAAGGACTATGAGATTCTAGCAATTTCATGCATATTTGTCTTTTTGAGCTCAATCCTATTTTTGTAATTTCTACCAAATAGATTTCTTTTAGAGGTTATGATTATGAATTAGTTTTACCCTATATAAACAAGATGCTGTTTAGACAATGTTTACTATGTTAGGATGCTTCTTGAAAATTTCTGATACATGTACTGTGAATTCATTAATATTTGTGTTAAACGAGGGTATGACACACTGGAAAAAAAAGATAAAATCTTTATTTTGAATTAATTTTAATTATATACATTCTTTGTATGCTTTTTTAGCTTGCTTATATTATTTTTCTGATAGGCATCTGAAGATAACATTAGGAAGAATAGAACAGTGATGATAAATTGGATTAAATATGCACAGTGGGAAGATTCACAACAAGAAGTTCAAAGGTAATTAATCTCGTCTATTAAAATAACTTTATGGTTGCATAGTAAGGTACACATACAAATGACATATTGGTGGAATCTGTGCCAAAATCAAACTAAAGACTATAAAATTGGTCCTGCTGCTTTCTCTTAAGTTCACATTATAAGTAAGTTAGTAAGCAGGATTGAAGCTAAGATTTTGAGGTCTATAGTCACTTTTGCTTGCTACTAAAAAACTTACCTTTTCGGGAAACAACTTATATGGCCACAAAAAACAACAATAACAAAACATGTTTAATGTGTTCTCCCAACTGTGTTTTCAGCTATTCATTTGTATTATGTTTATAAAATATCCATTTCACATTATAAAAAGTTACTTTTGGACAGCTATTATTTTTTAAATAATTACTGTTTTCAATGAAATAGACTTGCTAGACAGACATCTTTTAAGTATGTTTGAATTAAGACAACTTGCCTTTCAATACCCCTTATGGTTCTAAAAAGTGTGAGTAAATTTTCCTTTCTTAGCTGAGGTTCTGAATGTGGTTTATAGGAGAGATAGAATAGGAACCTTCTTCCATCATGTTAATGTGATACTATATTAATTGAATGTAAGCTATCTGAAATGATTTTGCAATTATATTCAATATGTCATATTGCCGCAATAGGAAATAAAAGTTCATAAAATTGACATTGGAAACAATAAGTTAAAAAAAGACAACAATCTGACCAAATAGCAGAAAACAGACCAAAGCAACCAATGGGTCTCCAATGCAGTCTATCATTATAATAATATAGTTTTGTTATGTGGAAAAAAAATTTGTTTACTTATTTTTCAGAGCCAGATCAGTTTGGGAAAGAGCATTAGATGTTGACCATAGGAATATAACAATATGGCTAAAATATGCTGAAATGGAAATGAGGTATTATTTACATATGAATTGCAAATAAATACCTTGTTTTTAACCCCCCAAAAAACATATATATTAGAACAGCTGATTAATTGCAATGGCCTTATAAAATAGTTTAAGGTAAATAGTAAGTTCCTAATATAAATATACTGTTATAACATGTATAAAAAAAAAAGAAATTAATCATTTATGAATTGGTTTACTATCCGATAAAAATATTTTCTTACTGAATAACAACTATTTTTGCTGAAGAAATGTATCTGCAATAAGCATTTCTGCAGTAATAAGTAAACAAAAGCACTTGTTATATGATTACTTCATACATGTATACTTTACCTGGTATATGAAGATGTTGAAAAACTTAAAGATAATGCCTATGTTTCAGAAATCGTCAGATAAACCATGCTAGAAACATCTGGGATAGAGCACTGACAATATTGCCAAGAGCCAATCAGTTCTGGTATAAATATACTTATATGGAAGAAATGTTAGGGAACATTGCTGGTAAGTGTATATTTTCTACTTTTCATTCAACTGGAAAATATTTGTGGTGGAATAATGATGGAATTGTTTGTCTATGGTTAAAAAATCTTAGATGGGGTTTCTCTTCTACAATGTTGTCAAAATGCAGGGAGAATATGTAGCTTAGAAACTTTAGAACCATTTATAATCTGTTTATTGTTATTTTCTGAGGCAAAACCAATGAATTACCTTATGATGTCATTGAATTCTCTCTCTACGTAATTGAGAAAAAAACCTGCTCATTTGTGAGAGCTTTGTATGAATTGTTAAGTACATCATTCTGAACTCTATAAACTTCTTGTGACCTTGTTCACTTTTGTAGAAAAATTATATTGGTAGCAAAAAATCTTTAATTGCAAATTATTGCACAGTATTAATATTAAGAAAATAATGCAAATATTTTAACCCATTTAAAATTTTTAAGATCTATCACCAAATTTATTTTGTGTCAGAAACCTATTGTTAGGTTTTAAGGTGTATACTTTGTGTTGTGTTAGACTAGATTGGCTCTCAAGAAAATGCAAGTGTACAATCCAATATTCATTCAAACATAAACATATAATCATAATTACAATATTACATAGAAATGTGATGTCATATAGTTTATGGCGACAGCACAATGACATATAGGAACACTATTCTTGCAATTCTCAACACCTATAGTATGTCAAAAATTTGATCACAATTCAAATTCAGACAGTATCAAGCTTGAATATTGTGTCCAAACTTGCACCAACTGTTCAGGGTTTGACCTCTGGGATGGTATCAGGCTGTTTTCGGCACAGCATTTTATTATTTTTTATTGCAATAATTGAAATTTTATAGATTTACAAGTTTTGAAAAATTAATAACTTACATTTTTGTTCTAATATCATTATTTGTATACAGTCTTTCCTGAAATAATAATTTATGTCACAATCTTGATTTCAAAAATTACAACTATCACAATAAAAAATTTATAAAAAAATCACATTTTATAGTATATTTTTTATAAATTTATTTGTAGGTTGTAGACAGGTGTTTGAAAGATGGATGGAGTGGGAACCAGATGAACAGGCGTGGCATTCTTACATCAACTTTGAATTACGATACAAAGAGTTAGACAGAGCTAGAGTTATATATGAGCGTTATATCCTTTTATTGATCATTTTTTGTGTGACTAATGTCTTATACATGTACAAAAATGTTGGATTTATATTAAGAAGAAATATTAAAAAACAAGTCTCTGGTTTGTATACTGTTAGACATTTTGAGTATATAATGTAACAATTCACATTTTTTAAATACCCTTGTTCAAAAAAGTGGTTTAGTGTTGACAAAATCTGGATTTTATTTTGTATCACTTGAATCATCAAAGCAAAGGGGAGGTAAATCCATTATGATTTTAAAATTATTGGTGAAAAGAAAATGTACCAAAAAAATAATCTATCTAAAAATTTGCAGGAATTTAACAAATAGACTTGACTTAAAACCCAAAAGCAAATGTTCAAAAAGAAAAACCCTATTAAAAACTTTTGTAGGAATTATACAAATAAATATGACTTTTAAAAGTCAAGATGCTAAAAGCAAATGTTCAACAGATAATCTGAGTAAAAATTTGTAGGAACTTTAGAAATATTTTAAGCTAACTAGCTGAACAGTTAATGCTAGTTTTCCTTAACTATTTTACTTGTCCTTGTACATCCTGAGGTGAAGAACTGGATAAAATATGCTAAGTTTGAAGAGAAAAATAGTTATATCAGTAGTGCTAGACGGGTTTATGAGAGAGCTATAGAGTTCTTTGGTGAAGATAACATTGATGAAAGACTTGTTGTTGCTTTTGCTAAGTTTGAGGAAGGCCAAAAAGAGGTAAGTACTGTTAAACCAACATTAATGATATAGAAGACTTAAAGGTGGATAGATGTCTTATTGGCGATTAAAAGTCTTATTGGCGATTAAATGTTTTATTGGCTTTTGTTTTTTAGAATAAGTTTCAAAATAAGAATTGGTCTATAGTGCATCAGGTAAAGAATACCAAAATTTAAAAAACAGAAAACCATTTAACTGATTCAATGAAAAAAATTATAAAGTCAATTGAACCCAAACATCATAAGTTAATGGTGAAATGCTGATTAAGGCTATAAGAATAAAATTTTAAAATTTTATATACTGTGGATCCATTTATTTTCATGGGTACCAATTTTATAGACGACCGCAAATTTTTTTTATATGATGTTGTCTGCGTCATCCTCCGAAGACACATTTGGTGGCCAGACAATAACCTTTTGGGCCCTTAATTCCAAAACGGTAGGGACCATCATCCCCAAAATCAATCTCAACCTTCCTTTTTAGGTATTGAACCTTTTAATAAAATTTCATAGAGATCCATAAACTTTAGGAAGGTTGAGATTTATTTTGGGGAAGATGGTCCCTACCGTTTTGGAAGGGGCCCCAAAACAAGAATTTTCTACTTTCAGGATATCAACACAGCTAGTAGGTTTGGATTGATTATTGGGGTTATAGTCCCAAGTGTGTAGAATTTTTGGGCCAAAAAGGGCCAAAATAAGCATTTTTTTAGTTTTCAGTCAATAAAAGAGGGATGAAAGATACCAAAGGGACAGTCAAACTCATAAATCTAAAACAAACTGACAACGCCATGGCTAAAAAAGAAAAAGACAAACAGACAAACAAAAGTACACATGACACAACATAGCAAACTAAAGAATAAACCCCAGGAACCCCACCAATAACTTGTGTTTAAGTGTATAAATCTCTCTGAAATTATACCACAAATTTCCATACTACAAAGGGATGGTTATGGTGGGGGGGGGGGGGGTATGGTTCCAATCATTAAGCAATTAGGGACTAAAAAGGGGGAAAACAAGGGTTTTTCTGGTTAAAGGACAATTTAGAAAAGTTAAGGGGAGGTAATCCAATTAAAATCTAAAGAACACTGTTATATGTATGTTTGATTACTTGATTATCTCCCTTACACTGCTTAAAAATTAGGTATTAAGAAATGATGATTGTCATGAGATGTGTAGCTGTAAATTTATTTTTAGAAGTTACTGTTTATTAATATTAATTTTAACCTTGACTGTATGTCATTTTATATTTTGATATTTGATAGTTATTGTTGCCAACTCTATTAGAAACTTGAATTGAGATTATTTTTATACGACCGCAAAATTTGAAAAAATTTTCATCGTATATTGCTATCACGTTGGCGTAGTCGTCTGCGTCGTCGTCCGAATACTTTTAGTTTTCGCACTCTAACTTTAGTAAAAGTGAATAGAAATCTATGAAATTTTAACACAAGGTTTATGACCACAAAAGGAAGGTTGGGATTGATTTTGGGAGTTTTGGTCCCAACATTTTAGGAATTAGGGGCCAAAAAGGGCCCAAATAAGCATTTTCTTGGTTTTCGCACTATAACTTTAGTTTAAGTTAATAGAAATCTATGAAATTTTGACACAAGGTTTATCACCACAAAAGAAAGGTTGGGATTGATTTTGGGAGTTTTGGTTCCAACAGTTTAGGAATTAGGGGCCAAAAAAGGGCCCAAATAAGCATTATTCTTGGTTTTCGCACAATAACTTTAGTTTAAGTAAATAGAAATCAATGAAATTTAAACACAATGTTTATGACCACAAAAGGAAGGTTGGTATTGATTTTGGGAGTTTAGGTCCCAACAGTTTAGGAATTAGGGGCCAAAAAGGGACCCAAATAAGCATTTTTCTTGGTTTTCGCACCATAACTTTAGTATAAGTGAATAGAAATCTATAAAATTTAAACACAAGGTTTATGACCATAAAAGGAAGGTTGGTATTGATTTTGGGAGTTTTGGTCCCAACAGTTGAGGAATAAAGAGCCCAAAGGGTCCAAAATTAAACTTTGTTTGATTTCATCAAAAATTGAATAATTGGGGTTCTTTGATATGCCGAATCTAACTGTGTATGTAGATTCTTAATTTTTGGTCCCGTTTTCAAATTGGTCTACATTAAGGTCCAAAGGGTCCAAAATTAAACTTAGTTTGATTTTAACAAAAATTGAATCCTTGGGGTTCTTTGATATGCTGAATCTAAAAATGTACTTAGATTTTTTATTATTTGCCCAGTTTTCAAGTTGGTCCAAATCGGGGTCCAAAATTAAACTTTGTTTGATTTCATCAAAAATTGAATAATTGGGGTTCTTTGATATGCCAAATCTAACTGTGTATGTAGATTCTTAATTTTTGGTCACGTTTTAAAATTTGTCTACATTAAAGTCCAAAGGGTCCAAAATTAAACTAAGTTTGATTTTAACAAAAATTAAATTCTTGGGCCTCTTTGATATGCTGAATCTAAACATGTACTTAGATTTTTGATTATGGGCCCAGTTTTCAAGTTGGTCCATATCAGGATCCAAAATTATTATATTAAGTATTGTGCAATAGCAAGAAATTTTCAATTGCACAGTATTCAGCAATAGCAAGAAATCTTCAATTGCACAGTATTGTGCAATAGCAAGAAATCTTCAATTACACAGTATTGTGCAATAGCAAATATTTTCAATTGCACAGTATTGCACAATAGCAAGAAATATCTAATTGCACAATATTGTGCAATAGCAAGAAATTCCAATTGGATTTCAATTGGAGTTATCTTTCTTTGTCCAGAATAGTAGTTGAATCAACTTAAATCATTGTTTTATACAATATACAATGTATATTCACTTTTACTACCAACTGATAGATTAAAACAATCTTTACCATTCAGTAATAACAAGCACTTTTTTTACATTTTAATATTTTATGATGTATTTAAATGAGTAGTTATTGTTGCAAACTTCATTAGAAATTTGAATTGAGATCAGTTTTGAAATAAGGGAAAGGGGGATGTGAAAAAAAAATTGGGGGGTCAATTTTTTTCATTTCAGATTTCATAAATAAAAAGAAAATTTATTCAAACATTTTTTTGAGAGGATTAATATTCAACAGCATAGTGAATTGCTCAAAGGCAAAACAAAAATTTTAAGTTCATTAGACCACATTCATTCTGTGTCAGAAACCTATGCTGTGTCAACTATTTAATCACAATCCAAATTTAGAGCTGAATCCAGCTTGAATGTTGTGTCCATACTTGCCCCAACGGTTCAGGGTTCAACCTCTGCGGTCGTATAAAGCTGCGCCCTGCGGAGCATCTGGTTTTAATAAGGAAATGGGGAAGGTGAAAAAAAAGTAAGGGTGTAAAATTTTTCTCATTTCAAATTTCAGAAATTAAAAAGGATTTTTTTACAAAAAATTTTTTTTAGGGGATTAATATTCAACAGCATAGTATTGCTAAATAGTAAAAAAAATAATTAAAGTTTATTAGAACACACTCATTCTGTATCAGAAACCTATGATGTGTCAACTACTTTATCACAATCCAAATTCAGCGCTGTATCAAGCTTGAATGTTGTGTCCATACTTGCCCCAACTGTTCAGGGTACGACCTCTGCGGTCATATAAAACTGCGCCCTGCTGGGAGCATCTGGTTGTGGATTGCGGAAAACTTGCCTTTTAGTTCATATGTCATTTCATGGTTTTGCCAAAGTCTGTATACATAGTGATAGAAAATTTGTAATTCATTGAACATTCAAATTCTTGGTTCACCTGAACCCATGAAAACCACAAAAAAATGGTATACAATGAATAGTAATGAATCCACAGTAGATAGAAAATAGCAGCAAAAAATATTTGGACCTTAATTTTGTTGAGGGTTTTGAACTGAGAGAAAAACATGGCACTCTATTTTCATATTACTATGATGTTTTTATTCTCTGGCCAACATCACTGTTCAGCATATTAAATGATGTTTTATTTTCAGCATGAGAGAGCCAGGTTGATATACAAATATGCATTAGATCATCTTCCAAAAGATAGTTGTCAAGAAATATACAAACATTATACCGTCCATGAGAAGAAGTTTGGTAGTCGTGCAGCTATAGAGGATGTTATTGTCAGTAAAAGAAGATTTAAATATGAAGAGGTATGGATTTATAGAAATACTCAGTATATGTGAAAATTATATTTATAGATTTAAACTTTGCGTCCTCTATCTTTTAACTGTCAAGAATGTTTCCTGAAAATTATAATCAATAGTGACAACCAAAATATTTCATTTTGTATTTTAGTTTTGAATACAAAATTGAGAGGGAGGGGTGCATTTAAGGCTCTCTTTTTTTTAATATTTATCGCCATTGATGAGTAATGATGAGATAGGCACAAATTATATTGCTATTATGAAATTTCTTTTAATATTAAATTTTAAGCTAAGGGAATATATAAGGGGTTTAGGTTTGCCATATCAGCATATGGAAACAAATAAGTTGAGAAACAAAAGCTTAGTCAATACAAAACAAAACAAAACAAATCTCAATTTAACACTGAGGTTGTGTGTTCAAACCTCGCTTGTGCAGGTGCACTTGACTCCAGTCTAAATTGAGTAGGATTGTCAGTTTTCCTACCCAAAGTCAGTGGTTTTTCTCTGGGACTTAGGCTTCTTCCACCGATAAAAATGACTGCCAAGAAATAGGCCAAAAGTGGTGCTTAAAAGTGGCTTTAAAACACCAACTTACAGTTGATTTATATCTTTACACCAATGATATGATAACAGTAATATTCAAGCTGATTATTTATAAAGTTGTATGTGTATTTAGTTAGTAAAATTTACAGATAATATTCTATTTTTCAGGAAGTGAAAACTAATCCCTATAATTATGATGCCTGGTTTGATTATCTGAGGTTGTTAGAGGCAGATGGAAATACAGAACAAATTAGAGAAACATATGAAAGAGCAATAGCAAATGTACCTCCATCTAAAGTAAGATAATAAAAAAAAAAGTTGTGCAACAAAATCAAATTTTTTTTTTACGCACATACCATTTGAAAATGAACTTGTCTGAGATAGCTAGTTGGTTTACAGTGATTGGTATTGTGACAGGGTAAAGTCTATTGTATAAATATGGTAAATTCTATCTTGATTTAAGATGTAATTTCAAGTACGGTAAATATTCAGCAAAAGAAGGCATGTCAATGCTATTAGAGATCTTTGCCATCAACTAAGTTCCCTCATGGAGAAAATCACTTAGACATTTGCTGAATGGTATTGACATTGGACAGGCACATGACCATACAGTGGGGCCAAGTATGCTGTTTTAGTAGCTTACCTCCCAGAAAAAACACAAACAAAAACAAAGTCAGTAAACTCTGTATGAAGAAATAACATCAAAAATGTGGTGCACACTGAATAACGCGCGTAGCGGGTTATTTTAAAGTGTGCACCATATTTTTTATGTTATTTGGATAGACAGATAAAACATTTCAGTTATTTCTTATAATTTAATTCTAAATTCCATTTAAACCAGAGTAAACCATGAAAAAATGTTGATGACACACGGTCACATGACTAAATTATGTCTATGGGCTGATAAACTAAACAACATCAGCCAATCAGAAGATGCGTTTCATTCAAAATTTAATTATTATACATTAATTAAATTTAGTTTGCCTCAACCAAATGTTTATACCCACAAAACACAGATCCAGTTTGAATTTGCTTGGCGTCACTTTTATCATTGTAGAGTTATGCTCCTTTACCAAAGGAATCCTAAAGGAAAAATTTCTGAATTTTACATTTCTGTTCTTGAGCTTAAGTTTGACTCAACCAAATATTATGAAACTTATTAACAATGCTTATTCCCACAAAATTCACTTTTACCATTCTTGAGATATGTGCCCTTATAACCTTATATGCAAGTAGAGGCATCTCTAGGTCCCATAGACGCATTCTCCATTTATTTTTAATGTAAAAATATCTGTTTTCTAGGAGAAACGCCATTGGAGAAGATACATATATTTATGGATCAATTATGCTGTTTATGAAGAATTAGAAAATGATGATCCTGATAAAGTCAGAGAAGTGTTTAAAGCCTGTTTAGATGTGATACCTCATAAAACATTTACATTTGCTAAAATTTGGCTTTTATTCGCTCAGTTTGAAATTCGTCAGAAAAGTTTACAAGGAGCCAGGAGAGTCATGGTAAGATCTTAGTATGGATATTTAATTCATAGAATTTAATTAGTAGAAAGTGTACTTGTATTTTTTTATAATAGAAATTGTATAAGTTTTATAAGTAGCTTGATAAAAAATCAAATACATCATTTTAAAAGAATGTTTGTTTTGGAAAATTTGTTTGTCTGAAAATTTCAATCTGCACCAAAATCTTCCCAACCACTAGTCAGAAGACTAGTATTCTGATATTTTTGTGATGTATCTTAACAAAAATTTGCACTTACTAGTCCATAAAAAAAGTATTACTAATGTATATTTTTGGACTAGTGGCTACAGGTGCAAACTGAAATTTTAAAAGACAGATAATAATGTTTTTGAATCATTAAAGTCATAAGAAACCTCAAATCAAAAAAAATAATGCATATGTTTTTTATAACTCAATGGATAGTTTTCATTATAAAACTTATGTACATATACTTTTTTCTGAAGAAAATTCTTTAATTTATTCATATTTAGAAGAAGTTTACTTTATTTTAATTGCTTCCTTCCAGGAAGCAATTCCCGTGACATATTTTCCGTATGCAAAGTGACCTCAGTGTGACCCATCTCGTAAAAATCCGGTGATCAAAATACGCATGGATGTCCTTAAAATAAACTATTATCTGAATTTATATGTTAAACACGTTCTCAATTTCCATGCTTTTTTTGTTGATTTTTTGTCGATTGTTGACAAATAGGTGACAATCGTTAAACTTCGGCTTCAAAACATGAACTTTAATTACCTGCCATATTTTCACAACAACACTGACCGATTGAAAAAAAATTGACGATTATACGAAATTTACACGCAAAAAATGATAAATTCGTGCACAGAAGACTAAGTTAATGATGTGTGTATGCATTGGTTCAAGAATTGGAAGAATATTATTTTTCACCGGTCACTTGTTTCTTATGACTTTAAGATTAAAGAATAAATTTTAAAAAAGGAAAGAAAGCATCTGTAGAACAAGGTATCAACTTAAAATATATATTTATTATATATCTTGTAAACTTTTTTCAGGGTACAGCAGTAGGTAAATGTCCAAAAAATAAATTGTACAGAGGCTATATAGAACTAGAATTACAGTTGAGAGAGTTTGAAAGATGTAGGATATTGTATGAAAAATTTCTTGAATTTGGACCAGAAAATTGTACAAGTTGGATCAAGGTAGGCAATATAATTTGACAACTTTAATACCAAAGTTATGTTCATAATACAGAATATTGAAAAAATTAAGATGAATGAAGATATTTGTGTCAAATTCAGTGATTTCAAGTGTTAAATTATTTGAAACTGCTATTTTGTGATGTCTTTAAATAACATATGGTCCTAGATATTTTTGAATAAAAAAATCTAGAATAGTTAAAATGTTTTTTTTTTACTTTGGTGTATACTTATGCATTCAAATTGAGTTTGCTTTCTTTGTTGGTCCATTAATTCTTTTTATGCCCCACCTACGATAGTAGAGGGGCATTATGTTTTCTAGTCTGTACGTTTGTTCGTCTGTCTGTCTGTCTGTCTGTCTGTCTGTTCGTCCGTCAGTACGTCCGTTCGTCCCGCTTCAGGTTAAAGTTTTTGGTCAAGGTAGTTTTTAATGAGGTTGAAGTCCAATCAACTTGAAACTTAGTACACATGTTCCTTATGATATGATCTTTCTAATTTTAATGCCAAATAAGAGTTTTGACCCCAATTTCACGGTCCATTGAACATAGAAAATGATAGTGCAAGTAGGGCATCCGTGTACAGGGGACACATTCTTGTTACTTTTATATGTTAGATTTTTGTAGTCTGCCCAGACATGACATAATTTATATTTTTATGGAATTTACATTAATTTTGCAACAGTTAATGCCCTTGTTTCTCGAGAAATATGAGAACAGTTAGGGTATTATCACTAATCTTAAATATAATTGTTATGCTTATCTTTTGCTTTCATTCCACTTTTATAAACACTTTTTCATAGTTTCTGGTATAACTGAACATGTTTATTTCAATTTTACAGTACGCAGAGTTGGAGACGATTTTGGGTGACATAGACAGAGCAGAAGCTATATATGAACTAGCTATAAATCAACAGCAGTTAGATATGCCTGAAGTCTTGTGGAAATCTTACATTGATTTTCAGATAGAGCAGGAGGAATTTGATAAAGTGAGAAATTTGTACAGACGTTTGTTACAACGAACAAAACATGTGAAGGTAATACATAATACTATTTATATATACATACATAAATGTTTTTTAGTGGAAGAAGACGTCAAGTCTTCTGAAGACTTAAGGGGCTGACCATTGGCATTGAGTCTCTGTATGCCGCATTCATTTCGTGTATTACAATTTCAAAACAACTTAGATTCCTGACACCGATTTTTACACATGATTAGGCATCTGAATCATTTAATTTGTAAATTATGATTGTAAAACAATCACTATCGTAAATATGACCCTTTTATTTATGTAAATTATTAGAGTTCATCTCATCCACATGAACGTTATTTGTTTACTTGTAACAGGATGTTTTAACTGTAGATATTTGTATTACGCATGCGTGAATTTGGTATCGGGACAACTCGCCCTGTTTACAAGTTCGCCCTTGATGTTACGAATTTGCAATCCTGCAGACAAGAAGATTTTGTTTTTATATAAATAAAAAGGATATATAAAGTGTTGTCTTTATTCATGGTTTTCCTTTGTCATGTGAATTAGATGCCCTTCGTAACATACATGTGAACCTCCCGTTTAGGAGAAAAAACTCCCGTGTATGAAAATTTTTTTTTGCTAGCAGTGAACAATCATTTGTCAAAAACAAAACAAAACAAAACAAGAAACAGATTCTTCTTATTATTTTATTTTATTCAAATAGAGAGGCAATAATGGAACTATAAACATTACAATTTGATGGAAATTTGAAGAAAAAACACAATTTCTACATCATTTGGTTACATTTATGACAAAATTTATGTCGATAAAAAAACATGATGTTTTGACCATTCAGTACTTAACCCTTTCCTCCAGAATGACGCTTTTTGACGCCACCCCCTTTACTCCATAATGACGCCTTTTGACGCCTGTGTAGTACCTCAGTTGAAACACTTTGACTACAAAGTGTCTGCAGTAGACTCAATAAAATTTGTATCCAATATGAAAAGGAATATCATAGGAATATTCTACTTAAATTTATTTAATGAAATATTTGTTTTTTGCAATGCATTTTAATACTTTAAAGCCTATTTTCAGCATTTTATTGAAAAATTCTATTTTGTGTTCATTTTTTACAGTGGGTTGTGATGATCTTCCAGTTAGGTTACCCTCATTTGGAGTGTTGTTCCCAACCTGTTAAAGGTCCATCTTTGTGCATAATTCAAAATTGGAAATTTCAACAAGCATCTAATATTCTTAATCTGGAAAATAAACCCTGGTCTGCTAGCTTCATGTATATTTTTTCTACCGATTTAATATATAACTAGAATCATGCAAACAGACTTAAGGAAAAGGCATGTAAGTTCATCATACAAATATGACACTTTTTCTAGACAATCCAGATCTTGCAAAATACGTCGCTAAAAATTGTAACCTTTAAAATTGTTGTGCAGTAAAAACCCATATGGGAACTTTCAAAAGTTGGCAGGTATGTAACAAGTCTTACTATTTTTATGCTCCATTTATGGGCAATATGTTTTCTAGTCTGTCCGTCCGTCCTGCTTCTGGTTATAAAGTTTATGGTCGAGGTAGTTTTTGATGAAGTTGAAATCCAATCAACTTGAAACTTAGTACACATGTGTTCCTCTTGATATGATCTTCTTAATTACTGCCAAATTAAAGATTTTACCTAATTTTCATAGTCAACTGAACATAGAAAATGATTGTACGGATGGGAAATCCATGTACTTATGACCTTTTCTTGTTTGAAGAAAAAAAATACATTTTAACGATAATGGAACAAAGCAGCCTAGGTAAGTGGGGCTGCTTTTATGGTAATTCAAGTTACCTTTTATTCACCTTCTTCCACTTCAGAGCTATCAGCTCTTTGATTTTTGTGTTTTATTAATAAGAAAGGATGTGATTGGATTGACATTAGGCAATGATCTTATGAAATACTAATTCATAACCAATAAAAGTGACTGTTCTTGATCTTTGTTTGAAGGGCTTAGTTGGTGAAATAAAGATATCAGCAGTACATAGGAAGATGAAGATATCACTTATAGTGTATCTTCATACAAGATTATTAGGGTTTTTTATACAAAATATTAGAAACAAATATTTTGACAGATGTTAAGAAGTTTGAAAATTAAAATTGAAAGAGCATTTAAGAAAACTGAAGGATCACAAGAAATGTATTTATATTTGTTTTAAAATTTAATAGTGATTTTTTTTTGGGGGGGGGGGGGGTAACCTAATTTTTATCTGTATAAAAATAATTTTTTAACTTTTTTTTAATTTTTTTTAAACTATAATATTTTTTGTTTCAGGAAATCATATACTTTTGTTAATTTTTTTGCTTCCTTAATTTGTGTAGTCTTACCTTACATTAATATATAAAGGAGGGGAGATCACCTAAATGTATTTGAAGTTAGATCTCAAGTAATTGTATCATATGATTACTTTAAATTATTTTAAATCCTTGATTAAGCGGCAGAATATATCTTTGGTGTTTTAAAAGCTTTGTGATAATCAGTTAGTATCCTGGATTTTCTTACAAAGTTGAGCTTTATAGTTAGATTCAACTGTTTAAAAAAACATCAGAATTTGACTTTGGTTGTTCTTTGCAGGTTTGGATAAGTTTTGGTCAGTTTGAGAAAACAACAGGAGAAGACAGTTGTATTGACAAAGCCAGAACGGTATACAAAGAGGCAAATAACGCTATGAAAAGTGCAGGAGAAAAAGAAGAGAGACTTATGTTATTAGAATCCTGGCAGGAATTTGAGGTAGGTAAAGGAGTAGATCTCGTAAGGGCCGATTTTGGCCTCAAATTTCAGGTTCATCTAACGAAAGTTTTTAGACACTTTTAAAACACTTAAGTGTCTTTCATTTGATTCGATTAGTTTATGTGAAAGATTTTAACTGATTTTGTCATTAAAAACGCTCTGATTCAAGCTTAAATATGAAAAATCTATCAAATATGCCAGAAAACGTCACTTTTCTGATGATTTTTGTCAAAAATGAAAGTGGCCGCATCCGTGTTCATCCTCAACCTTTATATATGTTTTGTATTATCATCAAATACAACTTACATTTCAATATTATGAATGAACACGAATGCGGCCACTTTCATTTTAGATGGAAACTGTATAAAAATTTAACCAAAATGCTAAAATTTAGAAGATTTCAGTAATTTAGCATCACTTAATAATGCTAGAACCCAATATTTGTGCATTGTATTGTCAAAAATAGCTCATATTTATGTAGCAGAAGCATTTTACTTTCCACAATATAGCTTAAAGATTACATTTTCACAATTTTCTAAAACTGCTTAATTTGGGGCCAAAAAGGGGTCTTACTGAACCAACTCCTTTGCTTGTAGAATTTGACATACAGTAGTATTCTGTTTTTATACATTGTTTTACTCTGACATCTTAAAGCTATAATACATTGATTTACTCATGTTAAAGCTTTAATATAGTGCTAAACTTGTTTTAAAGCTTTCATAAAGAGATTTACTTATATCATGTATATTAAAGCTAGCTGGCAACTTCGTTATGGAGTTGTCTTAGTATTTCATTTACAGTTATCACTAGCCTGTCAATACTGAGGTTATGGATTGAACCACTCTTGTGCCTGGCGCGTTTGACACTTATCTTAATTGACTTGTATTGCTAGTTTTTTTTTGGTGGAGGCAATCTGCTTCCTACACCAATAAAAACTGGTCTCTATGGTATAAACAAGAGTGCTGAAAGTTGCATTTAACACCAACAATCGTTCAATTGTAAGCTAATCTAGACCAAAGGCCATTAGAGCTTTATCATTTTTTTACATTCGTACATCTTCAAAGTTTTGAATGATTCAAAACTGCCTCTTTGGCAACATGTTAGCAGGAATTTATTATTTCCATTGCCTGGCTTGATCAAACCAAGTACTGTTAAATTCTACTTCTACCAGTAAGCAGCATTAAGAAGCAAGCACAAAGACTTTTTAGTTTGAAATCTGAATAAAATGTCTGGTTATCGATGACATGGCCTCCTGTATGCACTCTCATTTTTAGCTTAACTGGCCCAAAGGCCATCTGAGCTATTGCCTACTTGGTTTCTGTGGTGGTCGTTCATTGTCATACACTTTTTCCTCTAAAACTACTAAACCAATTTCAACTAAAATTGAGTGATTAATCCTACGGTAAAGTTTGTGATCTACAAACATGGCCACCATGGTTAAAAGTTGAACAAATTGGTAAAATAGAGGCAAAAGATTCCGAAGGGACATTCAAACTCCTAAGTCAAAAATAAACTGACAACGCCATGAGTTAAAAAGAAAAAGACCAACAAACAAGGAATTATTTGAATCTGGAATAATTTTGAATTCTGGAAAATTAATAAGAAATTTATGATGAAAACTAACCCAACTAAATAGGGTTAGCCATGCGCGCATGGCTAAGGGGGGGCTAGTTAGTTCATACTGAAATGATAGCAAGCGTAAAATTAACCTTAGCCATGCGTGCATGGCTAACCCTATTTAGTTGGGTTAGTTTTCATCCTACATTTCTAATCAATTTTCCAGAATTCAAAATTATTCCAGATTCAAATAATTCCTTGTTAACAGTACACGAAACACAATATACAAAACTAAAGACTCAGCAACTCAAAATCCACCAAAAAATTCAAAAATGTCCATAAAGCCAAAAACATTGGATGACTACAAAATGAGTTGTTGTATGTAAATGACAAATTTTGACTAATTTCATTGTTTTTGACTATCAACTCGAAAACTATGATAGACAGGTAAAAACTGTGAACATCAAAAATAATCAAAAAAACAAGATCTACAAAAATGTCACACCAACTGAAAAATTCCATGACCCCAGCCTTAAACTATGATTTTTTTAATAATTTTCTTGTCCATCTTTTACTTCTTTTCAAAGATCTTCTCTGTAAGAGGGATGTGTCATTAGTTCACTAACTAATAAGAATAAAGTACTCAAAAATATAACTATAATTGTTTATTTACAGGCATCCATATTTCAGCTTATAGTTTATATGATACAGATTAAAATAATACATAATTCCAGATATAAGATGTCATTCTAAACCTAAAAACTAAAACTATAAGACATAATTTATATATAAATTGACTGTCTGCATGATTTTTACTTATCTAAGTTTAACTGTATTTTCAAAATATTGATTTTTTATTTACCAATTGCTAAAATTGAAATAATGCATATTTCCAACAATTTCTTAAAGGGCACACAAAAAAGTTTTGATCTCATAGTGATTATTTTTTTTACGAACATTGGCATACAAGTTATTTTTCACCAAGTCATTCCGATATGTAATAGAAAAATAGATACCTTTAAGTTCTTCTTTTAGAGATAAATCAATTTGAAATTTTAGACATTTTTTTTTATTTTTGGAAAGAGGTATCTCACATTTTTGTTTAAAAGATAAATACCAGCTGATTAAAAAAAAATATCTTGAGGACAAGTATGCTCTAAATTTATGAAACAATGCATTGGAAATAATTAATTTAGATTTTTTTTTTTTTTTATGATTTAAGAAAAAAAATGTATGTTTTTTGTAGTATTTTTATCTACTGTAAATTCAAAAATTATTGCTATGTTTTTAATAAGACAGGGTTATAATAGAAATGATTGAATCTCCCATTTACAATTTTTTTATATGAATTAAAGTTTTTCTCAATATTGCAAAAAATCAAAAATCAGTTTAGTCTTAAATGGCAAAATGGCAATAATTAATGCACTCAATAATTTCTGTATATACAGTAATTTGAAATAAAATAAAATTATCTGTAATTTGTTCATAAAAACTGTACATTTAATCTAAATTGACATTTTAAAGAAGTGGTGTTCATGTACTTGTTTTAAAGCTAATGCTTAAAATCAGTCCAATATGTCACATTATAATGTCAATATTTATGTTAGCAAAGTTATTACCTCACCTCTTACTGTGTTGTATAAATGCCCCTTATATATCAAGTAATTTGAAATAACAATTAATTCCTTTTCTAAACTACTGCTATCAAAATAAAAACCTATTATTTACAGCTTTATGAAAAATAGTATAAAACCTTATGTAAAAAAAAATAACAATCTACAAAACACAATAATCAAATGTTTTAATTTTCACACAGCACACTGTCATCAGTGTCATGTTGTATATGTTCAATATCCATTTCTGTAAGTGACATCAGAATAGATTGTTCATAGAAATTGAATGTTCAGATAAATAGTCTATTTCACAAATCATTGGATATATTTAGCAACAAAAGGTTCGTAGTTCTGCCTGTTTTCCACTAGCACACTGTGATTATCATGTTCCGAATAGGTATATATGTCCAATAGGTTAACAAAATTGTCATAGTTCTTCATCATAACTGTTCTAATATTAGTTACAAATGTTATTAGTTCAGCATTTTGATATATGAATATATTGTGTCCATGAAATATCACCATCAGGCATTCAACATCTGTTCAAATGTTTGTCCTTTCACTATTATTTACAGTTCTCCAGTCCGAATGTCATAATGTTCTATTATGCATACAAAACTTTATTATAAAACTATTTACATGTATTTATTTATTTTCCATGGATTCTCTAAAAAAAATATCCAATGATGGTGTTATTTGATTATTAGTTATTTTGATTTGCACATAAATGTATTTATCACATTTCTCTTTATGTTAGAGATAACTATCCAAGTTCAGGAACTACACTATGCATGTAGCTAATTCCTTGGTGTACAGCATATCAGAATATTTCTTTTTAAAGGCTTCAATTGCTCTAAGATATTCTCGATATCACTAATAGTAATATATTTAGCATATAATTGTATATCTAATGATGACTGCAATAAATTTAATGACCTGTACTTTTGCTTTTACTCAACAGATTATTTGACCATTAGACTCAAAGAAATCTTTTTATATAAGGAATGACTAATATTTTTTTCTGTCTATAAACTTGATTAAGAAATAACATCAAAATTGTGATGCACCCTGAATAACCTGCGTAGCCAATTATGTTTTAGTATGCACCATATTTTTTATGTTATTTCGATTGATTGATTGTAAGTTGCTTAATGTCCAGTGGCAAATATTACATGCATATTCAGGACGATATGTTATTTCGAATAGACATGATAGACAGAAAAAATGATACTGATTTCTTCTAATTCAACTCTAAATTCCATTTTAAACTGGTAAATCAGGAAAAAACCTTAATGACAAAAATATATTTATTAGCTAATAGACAAAACATTGTCAACTAATTAGAAGACGCGGTGCACCCAAAATTAAATTATTCTAACATCACTTAGAAATATGTACAAAGGTTAGGAAGATAAAGATAAGCTCATTATTAAAAAACTACTGTTACTTAAACTAACACCTATATCAACAGTTACCCTTTGTTGAAATTAGTTTGTAGGCATTTTGATGTCTTTTATGTGTTTTTTTATGTTGTTGGTTTGCTGCCTTTTTGGTGTAAACCTATCAATATAGACTATACCTATGGAATTCATAAAAACAATGAAAAAGTATTGTATAACTTTGACATGTGCAAATTCTGTCTCATAATTCCTTGATATATTCATTTTGATTGATTTTTATATTTCATTTTTCAGATGAAATGAAAATCTATATCCTATGTTTCTCAAGTTTTATTTAGAATCCTTCATAGTGCACTTCATATAGTTTTACTTTCTTAGTTTGACTACCAGCCCTTCCAGATCCTATATAAATTTGTCCAGTTCCTTTGATGGCAAGAGAATATGGAAACTCTATTCCTATGTTTTCTGTATTGAAATATGAAATCAAATGACCGTTGTCATCGAGGATGTGCAAGCTTTTGGTAGCCAGATCTATTACAACAACATTGTCACTTGGTGTTGTCACAATGTCTATTGGTTTGAATGATACATGCTTGTTGATGGTTGAGTGACCTGTATACTGGTTTATTATACGTCCCTCTTGTCCTAAGATCACTACTTTACCACTCCAATCATCCGAAATCTGATCCACTACATGTATGTTTCCATTACATGTAGTGGTTATACGTAAAGGGTAGTTGAATAAAGGTTGACTATGTTGATCATGTTCATATACAGCCTCCTTGTCTCCTTTCTTGTTCATTATTATCACAGCACTTTTTTCACCATCTATAGCTCCAACTATAATTTTATTGTTGCTGATAACAAGGATGGCATTGGGAAACAGAGGTGTTACATCATAAACAGAATCAGTCAGGTCACCACTACTGCTAATTTGTAGTAACTTTGTTTTCCCTAAAACACACAGAAAGAGTTGATTAGATGGGGTAACTGCCATCCTACACACTTTAGTGTTAAATTGAGACATTACCTTCAGATTTGTTCCTTCAGGTTTTACTCTCTGTAACATTCCATAACCACCAGAACTTAACCAAATTGACTTGTCTGTGCATGGACTTACAAATGTTACTACATCAAGTTCAGTCTGGTATTCATTATTTATCACTAATGAGACATGTGTTTCTGCTGACAAACTCACATCCTCTTGCAATGTTCCAATGTTTGATTGGTCAATATTCCCTGGAACAAAATTTGATGATGAACTGTAACTTGGTTTGGTTTGTGGTTGTTTGATATCAGTAGATTTCTGTATCATGTTAACTTCTTTAAAGAATTCAGTAGCATTGGAAATCCCAATAAAATCCTGGACTTCATTGATTTTGTCTTCTGTCTGGTTTGTGAATAATAATAAAGCATTGAGATCCGATTTAACTGTTGTTAAAACAGTTTCATGACTTTGATCCAACTTATTAAGGAGTTCCTTAAAATATTTGTCTACTTGTTCTTTAACAGTCTTCTCATGCTTAAGAATATCTTGTCTTACTTTGGAATACTTTGAGTTTTCTGCTGACAAAAGTTTATTGAGCTCATTTCTCTTTGCTTTCATCTTAAAGTTATTCTTCTGCATTTTACTTTGTCCTTTTTTCAGTTTATCAACTTTCATTCTATATTCATCACTAATTTCAATTAAATCATGCTTTTTATGAACTTTAGCAATACAGGTTGGACACACGAGGACTTCACATGTATTACAGTAAAGACATGATGATTGTCCAGAATGTTCCTCACACTTAATATTGGTAAAATCCAGTTCTTCAGTATGCAATCCAATCTCTTCTCTTTTGATGATCTTATGATCTTGTGCATTTTTAAATTGGGAATGTACCTTCTCCTTGCAATATTCACACATCAGAATTCTGCAGTCCATGCATTTCGACTGTATTGGTCTATCTGTTTTACATAGTTTACAATTAACAGGAACTTGACCTCCTCCAATCGGCTGAGAGGAAGCCATATTCACCAGGTGTGTTCAGTTATTTCACTTTCTAGTTAAAAGTTATCAAAGGTACCTGTTTATAAGTAAGTACTATCTATAACTAAAATAAAAGTACTGTTCCTTATTTTTTTTGTGTTTTTTTATCTTGTTCATATATTGATTTTGTGTCATGGAGTGGAAACTTCATATCCTTTCTTCTCTATTAAGTTGAATACCCATTTAATTTAATGAATAGACTTGTAACATGATTATGGTGAGCATTTAATTTTTTGATTATTTGAAATTGAAATTAATGATTTAGAACTTTTTTATACAATACTGTATATTTTATTTCACATGCTTACAATAGTTTTAGTAAGCTGAGCGTAACTGACATTTTAAAATTACTAAATGTCCTTTTTAATCCTAAAAATAAAATGTTTTTGGAACCACTTGGTCATTTATAAGCCCATTTTGGATTTATGTCTTATAACCGTGTCGACTAACTGGCATTTACATCGTAAAATATAAAGTTAAAAGATTTAAAATACCTTTGTGAAACTTATCATTTTATAAGCCAATATTTGAATGGACCGTTCGATGTCTTTGTCTTTACCGAAAGGAACAAAGTTACCTGTTTATACCAAAAGAACATAGAAGTATCTTTTAAAGTATGTCCACCTCCTAAGCAGTTCAGAAAATGGGACATTTAATGTTTTTTCCTTTAAATGGGAAACTGTCTATTGAAATGACTGAATCCTCCTGATGGCAGATTAAAGTGGGAATCTATTTGAATGTTTGCCTTTTATGTTAATTTTTGACAAGTGAGCAATTAATGTCCTAAGGAGTCTGTCACCAAGAGCCAATGCACGTCGAGTTTAAGGGGGACTATCGAACATACACAGCCCAAGGCACAGGGGGTCAGTCTTTTGCAAGACTTAAGCAATGGCAGGCAAAACTATAAAGCAAGCAGCAAGTTGTAACAATTTTATATAGTAACAGGTCCAAATGATAATAATGATGCCAAACAATTTTACAAATAAATAAAGTCCAAATGTTCCAAATAATAACGTCACTAATTTCACTAATTCATTCACAGTATAAGTTTAGGAGTCCAAAATGTTTGAAATATTCCAAGTTGATGTTGTCTGGCTTGAATAGTTACAGTTGTGTTGAGCAGTCTTTTGAGTACAGGTTTCTCCTGAGTAGATGAGCCTATCTTTTTTTTTTCTCCTGATGAGCACTCAGACTGAAGGGTTTGGAAGACAATTTTAAAAATCACAATATGACTTAACTTTTAATTATTACAGTAATATGATTAGTATATAATATTAATAATTAATAGTTGTTAAAGAGTGATGAACATATATGCATAGAAAGAAGCTGGGTTTGGGCTTTACTTATTAACGGATGTCTATTGAGTTAATAATAGATATATTTAACCAATTATTAGAAAACAATTTATTCAAAAATATAATATTGGGATGCAGGCCTCAACCTTCCTTCTCATGTTGGTGGAAGAGGTATATGAGGCCAAAATTTTGTCATCATTGTGCTCTGAACATTAAAAGTATTTTATTGAAAAAGAAAATATATAACATATACACACAAATTATAATAATAAGTATCATATATAATACTAAGTAATAGTGTTTTTATTTAAGTATATATCTCTATTTCTATGAAATGTGGTGTTAAGAGTATGAATAAACCACCTGAATTGATAACATAACTAATTTGATAAATTGAATAAACATATGCATACATTGATGGGAATAATTCCTGTGGTATATTAAATAACAAACAGATTAATTCATTTAAAACAAAAGTTTCATCATTTATTTCTATTCTAATGAAGTCATTTATATATTTTCAGAATAGTCTTAATTTTTTACAATGTAGCAGTAAATGATTTAGGGTTTCATTTTTCGAGTTACAGAAATAACATATCGGTAAAACGTTACTATAATTTCGTCTTTTTTGATTATCTTTAGTAGGAAGAGCATTATGCACAACTCTGTAAATAAAATCTTGCTGGTAATTGCTTTTGATATTCCTAATATTATATATATCTGTAAAATCGACATAGCTAAACTTTATTTCAATTTTATGTTTATGATTATCAATTTCGAGAATTTTCTTATAAATATTTTTGGGGTTGATACTTTGTAGATCAATTTTATTCTTATGATTTATTAAGAGAGCTTTTAATTTTGTATAAACTCTTGGTAAGATCATAGTATGTTGGTATTTATTATTTCCTAATTCTGAATTAAACTCCCTTAATGTATAACCTAAGTAATATATCATAAAACATGTCCAAACAGATGTATTTCCTTGTAAAAAAAAGGTAGCTCTTTGGATAAGCATGGCATCTATTTTCAGATTTATGGTATTTGTTGTCCACCTATTATACATTTGTGATAGAGACTTTCTATTTATATATTCCGAGTTATTCCTTCCCCAAAAGAAAGTGTAAATATATCTATTTATTTGTGTGAGATATTCAGGTAAAGGGGACACAACTCTAGCAACAAATAAGATTTTGCTAATGATATAGGTATTTATAACAATAAGTTTATGTTTAAAATTTAGCTTTCTATTTTCCCATTTTTCTACTGTATTTTTTATACTATGGATAATTGGTAGCCAACTTTTACTTTGACTCTCCTTACCAAACCAAATGCCCAGTGTTTTTACGCTCTCCTTTGTTAAAAGTTTTAAACTAGAGTCTTCTTCTGGGGCATTACAAATATTTAATATTTCCGTTTTGTTTTTATTTATTTTTGCTCCTGATGCTTTACCAAATTTTTCGAATTCATTCATAAATAAGTAATAATCTTTAATATCTGTTGTTATTGTTGTACAGTCATCAGCATGTTGGAAAAGTTTTATTGGATCTTTTAAATTTGGAATGTTAATGCCTTTTATGTTTTTATTTTTTCTTATTGAACTTGCCAGTGTTTCAATAGCTAAGGCATATAAATTCATAGAGAGCGGACAGCCTTGTCTAACTGATCTTGTAATTAAAATTTCTTCTGTTCACTGACCATTGACTTGAATTTTACTTTTTATATCTTTATATAGTATCTTAATCCATCTTATGAATTCTACTGGTAGGTTCATTTTCTTTAAAACTTTAATAAGAAATTCATGTTTAATCTTGTCAAATGCTTTTTCTTGGTCAAAATTTATTAAGAAACCTTTTATATCGTTCAAATTCATATGGTCGAAAATGTCTGAAATCGAGATAATATTATCAAAAATATTTTTTTCTTCGCCTGCTCCTGTTTGTTTTATATCAACTAATTTATTTATTACTTTAGATAATCTTTTATCTAAAGTTTTTGTGATTAATTAAAAGCTCTCCTATCTGGATACCACAGACGAGACTAACTGACGAATAACTGTTCGACTTAGATATTTAAGGCGAATGCTGAAAACTACTCATAAATGACAGACATTTATAATTTTGATAATTTGAGTATTAATAATATTGTTTACAATGTTCTAAGGTGAAATATGAATAATGTCAATTAAAGAGATACAAGTTAATTACATTTATAATCCTAATTAAAATATAATATTGCTCAGATTAATTAATGACAATTGACAAGGTACCAAAGTGTTGCTCTGAGCAATTATTGACAAGCGACATGTTTCACAAAATTTACCTGAGTAATTAAATTAAAATTTGTCACACAATTATTTCATAATTTCATATTTTCTAAAATAATATATTTTCTCAATAAAATTCACTTTAAAAACTTTTACACAAAAGAACACCTATGACAAGTCTCTTGTCAATGCTTGTTTGCCTACTAAATTGGAAAATTTGACCAAGCATGTCAGTCTATTGCAAAACAGAATGCTTTCATATGACATGATCATCTCACAATCCTCAATATTGTATTTGCTACTTTGCAATACGAAACCATCAGTAAATCAATTCCTTTATTTTAAGCATTCATGGCCCAAAGAACAATGCAAGCTGTTACCACTTCTTGGTGTCTGTGGTTACTGGTAGTCATCCATCAAATTAAATTTTCTTTAAAGATCTTCTCATCTGATACATTGACATGTTTACCAATTATAACCAAACTTGTGTTGTGCTGTATATCAACTGTCCTAGGTTAAGGGAGGATTAAGTGCTCAAAAAAGCTTTAACCTGTACTCATTATTTTAAGTGCCTGTCCAAAATAAGGAGCCTGTAATTCAGTGGTTGTTGTTGGTTGATGTCTAACATTTGTTTTCTGTAAATTGTATTGTATGAATTATATGCTTTTAGTTTTTTGTTTGAATAGTTGAACATTTTTCATGTCAGATCTTTTTATAGCTGACAATGCAGAATGGGTATCTACATAAAGATTAAAATTTCTGAATTTAGATGTATACACTTATAAATATTACACCAATGAACTTAATCAATAAAGTCTAATGTGAAAACTTAATTGGTGAGAAGGTAACAAGGGTGTTACCATCATTTGCCTAGTTTTTTTCTCCTATATGAATATCAATTAAGGGATGTGTGCCCTTTGTTTACTAAACAGCAAGAAAAATTAACTCTGATATATAATTAAAATTGTTTATTTAACAAGCATCCATATTTCAACATATAGTTCATATGATACAGATAACAAAAGTATATAATTCCAGATATGAGGTGTCATTCTAAAAACTAACTTAAAACTATAAGACATTATTTTATATTTGATTTTTCGCACCCATAAGCCTGTTGCCATATAGTTTAAATTTATCTTTATCATAGTTATCAAATGTACCAGGATTATAATTTATTACGCCAGACGCGCGTTTCGTCTACATAAGACTCATCAGTGACGCTCATATTAAAATATTTATAAAGCCAAACAATTACAAAGTTGAAGAGCATCATTGACCTTTTAATAACCAAATGCAATTGCTTAATTTGATTGAACATATTTATCAAAGAATTCCTTTACAGTCTCAAGTACATTTGAAATAAACAATTAAAGTTCTAAACTAATGCCACACAAATCAACAGCTGATTACCACTTAAATCTAAGCATGCAAATCTAACATTTATCAATCCTAATCATTGATGAATTAAAAATACTGAAATTAATTCCAAATGTAACTTCAACAACTTCTTGTAAATGAACACTTCTTTATTTCCCTTTTGCGTAACAAAATATTTGGTCTTAAACAAGTCAAAAAGATTTGGTTCCAAGATAGAAAAATAGCAAACTATGTAGTATGTTTGTTTATAAATATAATGAACCTTCTAAATTTAGATTTAAATACATAGTATGCATATAACACTAATGAACTTAATCAATAAAGTCTAGTGTGAATACTGAACTGTTGGAAATGTAATAGGGGTGTTACCCCCATTTTTCTAGGTGTGGTGTTTCTCCATTATGAATATCAATTAAGGGGTGCGTGCCCTTTGTTTACTCACTTTCCTGCAAGAATAATGTACTCTGATATAATAACTATAATTGTTTATTAAACAAGCATCCATATTTCAACATGTAGTTCATATGATACAGATTAAACAAGTATATATCATATACGTCATTCTAAAAACTAACTTAAAACTATAAGACATTATTTTATACTAAATTTTTTGGACCCTTAAGCCTTTGCCATATAATTTAAATTTATCTTTATCATCATTGACGGTGATTGACCTTTCAATTACCAAATGCAATTGCTTAATTTGATTGAATGTATGTATCTATCTAAGAATTCCTTTACTGTCTCAATTATTGGTTAATAACATGTGAAATAAACAATTTAAGACCTTTTAAACTACTGCAACACAAATCAACATCTGTTCACCACTAAAATCTAAGCATGCAAATCTAACTTATAACAATCCTAATCATTGATGAATTAAAAATGCTTGAATTAATTCCAAATGTAACTTCAACAACTTTTTGTGAATTAACACTTCTATATTTCCCTTTTGCGTTACAAAATATCTGGTCTTAAACAAGTCAAAAAGATTTGGTTCCAAGATAGAAAAATAGCATTTATCAGGGTAACCATAAGAAATTTTTAGAAATACCAGTTAACAAAACATAATTATCATAGCTAATGTTCATTCCATTACACACAGCATACCGTCATGTTATATATGTTCAAAGTTAATATCCATTTCTGTCATTGACATCAGTTAGATTGTTAATAAAATTTGAAAGGTCTGGTAAATAGTCTAGTGACTCTATTTCAATAATCATCAGAAGTATTAAGAAATGAAAGTTTATTAAAATTCTGCATGGTTTCTGCTTTCAGTTAGTGCACTGCAATTATCATCAGTTCAGAATAGGTATACTAGTATGTCAAATAGGTTAAAGAAATTGTCATAGTTCTTCATCTTTATTGTTGATATAAGTAACACATGTGATCAGTTCTGGTGTTCATGAAATATCATCATCAAATGTTCTTCCTTTCACTATTATTTACAGTTCTCCAGTCCCAATGTTAAAATGTTCTATTATGCATACAAAACTTAAATTATAAAACTATTTACATGGAAACGTATTTATTTTCCATAAATTTGAAATTATTTTGCCTTAAAAATGGCTTTATTTTGATTTGCACAGATTAATCACATTTCTTTTTTCACCAAGTGATTGTGATCTATGATACCCAGGGCCGTAACTAGCCCCTTTTAATACTGAGGCAAAATATATTCGCCGAGCGTAGCGAGGCGAAAAATTTTTGGCGAGGGGTCTGGTGGCCATTTAAGGCCCCCAGAAGCTCTGAGAAAAATAACGCAAAATCGTGCATTCTGAGCATTTCCCGGACTCTTTCTTACATAGAAACGCAAATCATTTTAGCTATTTTTTCGACAAAAGCAAAAAAATAGATTCATTGTTATTTAAGACTTTAAAGTTTTAGGGAAATTCAAAACATTAAAACACCGATAAGTTGGATAAAGCAAAAATCGTAATTCTCATAATCATTAATACCGGATCTGTCTGTCTGTTCTTGTCTTGTATTGTGCTGACTTGAGATTTTTTATGACTAGATTTAAATATAGTGACAGTCATTAGTGCAGTAATATACGTTAAATACTAGTACTGCTCAAGTCGACACTACGGACCATATTGGCCTTCTTTTACGGTATTTATGATTCTTTCATTATTGAAGACCCTCCAGCAACTATCAAGATGAAGAACAGGAATAAAAACTGACCATTGATTATTTTTATTTGTTTTCTATACATTGACATTGTGTGCGATTAGATCCCGTGCACGTGTACTTCATATTCCTTTATTTTCTGTTAAAGGGTCTGAACACGACTTAATGCAAATTTAACCCTTGAATGTAAAAGGTCATATGGCAATACATTGATGCTTTTTTTCAACAAATGATTTCATACCGGGAAATTGGTGGACTTACTTTAATTTAAACCATGTCAGCTATCTAGTTTTATCCACAGGCGCTTGGATATATGATACAGTTATTTTTTTTTTAATTTTGTTGTTGATATTCAATGTTCTATATTTATAATACATATATATCACTTCTGTGATACCTAATTTTTCAATCCATACTAAGAAAAATTGGGTATGGTTTTATACAAGAAAGGTAGTTTCGTATTCTTTGATATCAAGTTCAATTCTCCATGCAGAAACGACCACTTTTTTTCTGAGTCCAGTAGCATCGAATATTCTTAACATATTTTCTCGCATAATGCCTGGACATCGGGCGGTGGACATGCAACATTACACAGTGTGACAGGTTTACAAATGAAAATCAACACTCAGACTTGTCATTAAGTAGGACAATAAATGAACAAAAGACAAACCCGGAACACAGAAGTACAAACAATAAACCATCAACTCTGAAAACCAAAAGTTATATAGAAACATGGATTACGAAAAATCGCAGGGGCGAAATCAAAGAGTGAAGAGAACTTGCTTCTTGCAAGACACTTTCAGTGAAAACAATTTGATATGAAGACAATCATATGAAGACAATCTTTTGTTTTATTTATTTTTTTTTTTTTTTTAATTTAAAACATGAGGCATTTGCCTCATTTGCCTCAATGTAGTTACGGCCCTGATACCTAAATTGCACTATAGCTAATTCCTTGGTATATAACATATCAGAATATTTCATGTCAAAGGCTAAGAATACATTATGATAGCCTCGATGTGACTAACATATTAGGCATATACATGTATACCTTTATATGACTGCATAAAATATTATGAACTCTAGTATTTCTTTTGTGCAATTGACATTTGGTGCATACAGTACCAAGACACAATGAAATTTTCTTATTCCATTTATCACTGAGAAATATGTACAAAACTTTGGAAGATAAACATAATCTCATGACATCATAAAGAAAAGACGAGCAGTAAATGGTGTAAGATGATTATCTCCCGATTTGAAGTGGATGACTTTTTTCCTCACAAAAAAGGTTCATTCATTTTTCCTTTGTATCCAAACAGTTAAAAGTGTTGGCAATGCTGCCTGATGCAATTTTTGTTTCAGATGATTTGATTTTTTTTTTATCTATTTTCTCAGGTTTCTGTCAAATATATGTTTTGAATATATTAGAATCCTACAATGTTTATTTCATATAACTTTGCTTCCTTAGTCTGACTACCCCCAGCCCTAGTGCATCCTATATATAGTTGTCCAGTTGTGTTGAAGGCAAGAGAATATGAACATTTTATTCCTATGTCCACTGTATTGAAATATGAAATCAAGTGGCCATTATTATTGAGAATGTGTAAGATGTCAGTATCCAGATCTGTCACAACAACATTGTCACTTGGTGATGTCACAATGTCTACTGGTGTGAATGGTTTAATCTTATTGATGGTTGAATGACCTGTGTACTGGTCTATTATATTTCCATCTTGTCCTAGGATCACTACCTTACCACTACAATCATCTGTAATCTTATCCACTACATGTATATTTCCATTAGTGGTAGTGGTTATACACCTAGGGTTATTAAATAAAGGTTGATTATGTTTATTGTGTTCATATACAGTTTCCTTATCTCCTTTCTTGTTTATTATGACCACAGCACTTCTTTTTAGTTTTTCATTATAAGCTCCAACTATAAGTTTGTTGTCACTGACAACATGGATAGCATTGGGAAGGTAAGGTGTTAAATCATAAACAGAATCAGTCAGTTCACCATTACTGCTGACTTGTTGCAACCTTGTTTTCCCTTTGATGCTCAGAAAGAGTTGATGAGATGGAGTAACTGCCAATCCATTCGCTTTAATGTCAAATTTAGATATAACCTTCAGATTGATGTCTTCAGGTTTTACTCTTTGTAACACCTTATAAGCACCCGAACTTAACCAAATCGACTGGTCAAGGCATGGACTTACGTTTGCTATTATTTCAAGTTCAGTCTGATATTCATTATTGATGACTAGGGAGATGTGTATTTCTGCTGACAAGTTCCCATCGTCTTGTAATGATCCAATGTGAGATTGGTTGATATTCCCTGGAACAAATTTTGGTGATGAACGGAAGCTTGGCTTTGTTTGCAGTTCTTGGATTTCAGTGGATTTCTCCATTTGTTTAACCCATTTGAAGAAATCAGTGGCATTGGATATGTCAATAAAATCTTGGACTTCATTTATTTTGTCTTTTGTCTGGTTTGTGAATATTGATATAGCATTAAGATCTGATTTAACTGTTGTTAAAACAGTTTCATGACTTTGATCCAATTTATTTAAGAGATCCTTGAAATATTTTTCTACTTGTTCTTTTACAGTTTTCTCATGCATAAGAATATCTAGTCTTACGCATGCATACTTTGAATTTTCTGCTGACATAAGTTTATTGAACTCATCTTTCTTTGCATTCATGTTAAAATTACTCTTCTGCATTTTACTTTGTCCTTTTTTTAGTTTCTCAACATTCATTTTGTATTCATCACTAATTTCAATCAAATCATGCTTTTTATGAACTTTAGCAACACAGGTTGGACACACGAGGACTTCACATGTATTACAGTAAAGACATGATGATTGTCCAGTATGTTCCTCACACTTTATATTGGTAAAATCCAGTTCTTCAGTATGCAATCCAATCTCTTCTCTTTTGATGATCTTATGATCAAGTGCATTTTTAAATTGGGAATGTACCTTGTCCTTGCAATGACTATGTTCCAGACCGTATGAGTATTTGGACCGTACGCGTATGGTCTGGACCGTATGCGTACTTTTTCAAAATACTCATACGGTCGGACCGTACGCGTACAGTCTGACTAATATTAAGAAGTTGTCAAAGTTAATTAGATCCATATAACAGATCAATATAACTTAACTCTCAAATAGATATAAAAAAGTTTAATTGTAATTGAAAAAAAAAAAAATATATATTTTAATGATTCAAAATATTCACGCTAATTGAATCTGTTAATCTCTTGTATTTAACATGTCGATCACTCAGTAAAATAATTGAATTATGATCACTAAAATTGAAAATATCGGAAGTAAATATAATGTGGGAGGACAATTGTTTTAAAATATTTAGCAACTTTACCAAAAAATATTTTTGCTAAGGAACATACACGAACTGCAAAAATGTAAATGTAAAAAATATTAGTACGTTACTTGTGGTAGCAAGTGTAACATTGGTTGAGAGTACCAAAATTAGGATCAAGATATACAATTAAACAAATATTAAATTTCAATTGTTCATTTGTTCATTTTATCCGTGTAATTGTAATAATATTAAATTAGTAAATCTGAAAATAAAGATTGTGATTAATGTTATTTTTTTTAAATTTAACCCATATGATCTAATAACATGTATGGTCAGCTCGTACTGGACCATACGCGTATACTCATACGGTCCGACCGTACGCGTACGGTCCAAATTCTCATATGGTCTGGAACAACTACACATCAGAATACTGCAGTCCATGCATTTCCACTGTATTGGTCTATCTGTTTCACATAGTTTACAATTAACAGGAACTTGACCTTCTGCAACTGACTGGCAGGAAGACATCTTTGTTAGGTGTCTCAGGTATTTCACTTCCTGGTTTGATCTATTTTAAAGTTTGTTACTATAAATAAGTTAAATTTCAGTGTACATGGTTAACATACTGATAACATGAAAACAGTGAGCATTTTATTTATTGATATTTTAAAATGGTTAATGATTGAGAACTCAGATAAATACAATAGATATTACATTTCACATGATTACTACAGATAAGCTGACTCTCAGAGCTAACATTAAACTATTGTTTTGAAATCACTTAATGTCCCAATAAACTTTACATAAAAGGTGTCTCATGACTTTGCCAATCATATAACATCTACACTTCTATAAATTGATGCAAAAAAGATTTACTGGATAATAACCTTTGTTAATCATAGCACCTACTAGTATATCAACCAGTCCTTCACAGAACTTACTCATTGTCTACCTTTACCCAAAGGAACAATGTTAGATTTATTATACCAATTATAACATAGTAGTCTTTTTTTTATATAAAGTGCACCTATATTAGCCAATCCTTCATGGAACCCTTGTCTACCTTAAGGGAACTACCATTTGATTATTATGGGGAAGGGGGAGGGGCTAGAATGAAATTTGAAAAAAATAGGCAGGACGGGTTTGTTGAGTAGAACAAAAGGCAGGATCACAATTTATGAAAAAAATGTTAGGATAAACTAAAAAAAAATAAAGGAAGGACAGAGATTACAATTAAAAAAAATGAAGGACAACATTTTAATCCTGCCCCCCCCCCCCCCCCTAAAAATCAAATGGTAGCTCCCTTACCCTAAGGAACAATGCAACCTTTTATTATACCAATCAAACATAGAAACATATTTGTATAAAGTGCACCTCATAACTATAAAAAAAGGGGACATTATAAGAGGAGTTACATTTTAATGACATTAAGGTGTATTTTTTAAAGAATATATTTGGGAAACTACTTTAATTGCCTTGATGACTTTTTGTTTGTTTTGGTGAAATGGTACAATATTAATTTGATTTTGAAAACAGATTCTAAAACTATCTAACTTAGAAATATCTAATTCTGATTTTTTCTTCACTTATCATGAGTATAAATATGGTATATCACATACTCTGATTTTAAACAATCACTATGTTAAAGAAATATAATACCTATATTTGCTTAATATTGCAAATGTTACCTTTGATAACTATTCATAATATGTATAACAATAATCAAAAGTAAAAATATATACTAATTTATGAAGTACATCAATGTCCCTTGGAATTATGCTTAAAGGCAGTATTTGTTTATTTCTTTCAAAGTTGCAACCTAATTAATGAATTTGTCATTTTGATATAAGTTTGATTGTGCAAACTGTTTAATTGTGGTGAGGGCTCTCAAAAAACATGTTATACTCTGCTGCATTTTTGCATCTGTCCCAAGTCATGAGCCTCTGGCCAGTGGTGCATTCAGAACTTTTTATCAGGATGTGTGCCCTGTTCCCTCCTCTCATGCTTCAGTGATTCCCTATATAACCAACCAAATTTTCCCACATAAGGGGACCCAGGACCCTTGATGAGTTATTCTTAAATGATGACTTTTGTCTATTTGGTTTTAACTTTACTCAAGTTTGTCAAGAATATTTAATTAATTATGAATGGTGCATGCAACTTGTATATGTTATAGAAATAACAATTATGTTATTTTTAAAGTAGTATTTGAAATCACAGTTATCTTCCCTTGTCCACAATTACAATCATCATCTGTTGATAGACTACTTATGATTTTGAGCTTTTTCTGTAAAAAAAACTTAGGCCTAGAATGCAAATTCTGCATATTAATGTAAAAAACTAAGAGATATAAATTGTTTATATTGAATATAAAAATCTTTTCTTCTTACACATGCATAAAGTTTGAATCAAACATGACTTGCAAGAAGTTCCATTGGTGACTGAGAAATGAAGGACTGTGGTCTCTTTTGAACTTGAACATAATACAAATTTTGGTTATTTACAACTTCTTTGTATATTTGAAGGGACAATATAAATTGTTGACATAGTGGTATCAATGTAAAATGATAACTTCATGGTTTTTTTTGTCTCAACAAAACAGAGACAAGTTTTTTATTTTCACTTATGTTGAATTATTCAAAGCTTTATGGAAAGGAAACCTTGCAATTCTTGTCAATTTGTCATCAGTCAAAAAGAGCAAGGTTAGAACTTACAACCTTAGGGACGACATCAAAAGTTCAATGAAGGATAAAAAAAAACTTAATTCATAGAGTTTTTTCACTAACCCCCCCCCCCCCCCCCCCCCCCCCCCCCCCCCCCTTACCCCCCTCTTAACTTAATTTGGGAAAAATTGATAGACCAATAAGGATATATCTAAAATTGATGTCAATTTATACAAAACTTGCAGCAATTTTATAAAGAAATGACCTATACAGTTTGATTTGCTATGACTGGGGTTCAAACTCCAAAACCTCTGTATTGGTATCCTTTTGATTAGTGTAAGTACTCAGACCACTTGACCACTTTAAAGTTTTAAAAAGAAATGACCTATACAGTTTGATTTGCTATGACTGGGGTTCAAACTCCAAAACCTCAGTATTGTTAGCCTATTGATTAGTGTAAGTGAACTGTTTAGACCACTTGACCACTTTAAAGTTTTATAAAGAAATGACCTATGCAGTTTGCTATGACTGGGGTTCAAACTCAAAAACCTTAGTATTGGTATCCTATTGATTAGTGTAAATGAACTACTCAGACCACTGGACCACTTTAAAGGTTTATAAAGAAATGACACATGCAGTTTGATTTGCTGTGAGTGGTGTTCAAACTCCAAAACCTCAGTATTGGTAGCCTATTGATCATTGTAAATGAACTGTTAAGACCCCTTGACCACTTCATAGTTATTCAAAAGAAATGTCCTATGCGGGACAGGGGTTCAAACTCCTAAACCTGTGTTGACAGGTTAATAATCAATGATAGTGAACTACTCAGACCACATGACCACTTCAAAATCATTTACAGAATTGACCTATGCAGTTCGATTTGTTATGACTGGGGTTCAAACTTCAAAACCTTAGTGTTGATAGGTTAATAATCAATGTTAGTGAACTACTTAGACCACTCGACCACTTCAAAGTCTGGTAAAGAATTGACCTATGCAGATTTGTTTCAGCTATTAACTTTTTATTTTTATTTACAGGCAGATAATGGAGATGAAGAGACACGTAAACAAGTAGACAAGTTAATGCCACAGAAAATCAAGAAAAGGAGGAAAATCCAAACAGAGGATGGGGTATGTTCTCTGCTTGTTTATGGGATGTTCTCATTTAAAAAGATATATCAAATAATTTGGGTTTTTTTTCCCCAATAGTATAACAAATATTCCATATGGTACCGGTGCTGTGACAAATTTCAATATATTTCCTTTTCCTGTTCTTCATAAACAATAAATTAAGGAATGAATTTGATATTTTTGATAAAAAGAGGAGAATGGGAATCAATGGTATTTTTAAAAATTGACATGTTATTCGAAGCATATGAAGACAAGAAGCAGTTTAACATATTCTTGAGTGGAAAATTTTATTCAGGGTTTTATTAATGATTATGAAATTATTCTAAAATTATCCTGTTTAATGTATTTGATCTTGAGGCGATGTTAGAATCAGAATAAAAAAAATTGTAAAATTAAATCTTCCATGAACCAGTTTGGTCCTGGGAATCATGAAATTTTAACTTTGCCAAAAAATACATACCATTTAGTTGAAAATTAATCTAAAATGCATTCATGAACGAAGGGCAGTCGTTTGAATGAATTGCTTTAAAGTGAAGATGTTAATTTTCCCAAATTATCAATACATCTTCCACCTTTTTCTTTCAGTCTGATGCAGGCTGGGAAGAGTACCATGATTATATATTCCCTGATGAAGAAGCTTCTCAACCAAATCTTAAACTGTTAGCTATGGCTAAGAAATGGAAACAACAAATGGAAGATGATGAGGAAAGCTGATCAATGAAAGGGGAGTGACTCATGTAGTATTGATAAGGGGAAGTAACTCATCTCACTCCATAAAATCATGATTGAGTTAGAATTTATACTTAAAAATCTTGAAGACACTGATTCATAAAGAAATCTCATTTGTTTAAAAGAAAATAGAATTCTGAATGTTAATGCTGTCAACAGTTTGGTGATAGTTTATATTGATATACGATAGACATATTTACACTTTTGTTATACAGGTATATTTTGTCTCTGATTGACCTTAGATCAGTCTCTGAATTACCATCTGAAATCAGGGGACAATCACTTTAAAAGTATGACATCAAGTATTTGAAATCGTAATGCAATATTTCAGGGGTACTTTTGTGGTATTAACTGAATTAATTGA
This sequence comes from Mytilus edulis, assembly GCA_019925275.1. NCBI lineage: Eukaryota > Metazoa > Mollusca > Bivalvia > Mytilida > Mytilidae > Mytilus > Mytilus edulis. Next base: position 80,830,578 of record CM034350.1, on the reverse strand, counting down.
TTAAGTAATGGTGGATACATCTGCATACAAGTGTAAATATGTCTATTTTATCAGCCTGTAGTAGGGTAATGACATACTTATACAATTTAAAGCCTTGAAGGTTGTTTCAGTTATAGATCATTGTGTATAATTCATTGTAAGGGTGCAACCATTTAACTTCAAGAGGGGGGTATTGTTATTTTGTCTGAGTCAGAATTTTTTTTTCATACTTTTTTGTGTTTTTCAACGCTATCAATCAATTTTTTTTTTCAAAAATATAACACAACAGGTATGGGGAAATCTGGTTTCGGAATAAAAAAAATCATCCGCTTAACCGCAGTATTTAAAAAAAATTAAATTTGGGTCCAGAATATATTTTTAAGGAAAAAAACATAACCCCCTATTGAAGTTAAATGGTCGTTCCCTAAGGCAGCTTCATTTTGAGAAAGTGCTATGACTGTAAGAGTGAGTGTAGGTTAATCATTTGTACGTATTGAAGAGTGTGAAAGTGGTATATATCTGGGAATTCTGCTTCATTTGTAAAAGTTGTGATATGATAGTTGGAGAAATAAGTGATGCAAGATTTTTATAAATAAATGAGTCTTTAACAAATTGGACTTGTTTTTAACACCCCAGCTCGGATTTCCTTAAACAGTTTCATTTTCTGGACTTTTTCAATATTTTGATCATCACACCCTTAAACATAACTGTTTTAATATTTATATAAGTTGAGAACAAATTTTATGAGATTCATACAATATTTTTTGTTTGACTATTTTTATATAATATATATATAATAGTCTCATCATCAGGTCATATGACTCATATATCATGAGGCATAATGATAGGAGTGGCCTTTGAAATGCTAAATGAAATTTCCTCCTCTACCCAACATTAACTCGTTTTCCAGTCGCAGTCCAACATCTTTCTTAGGAGTGACCATTTTCTAAGCGAAATCTCCTCTACCCAACATAACCTCTTTTTCCAGTGGCAGTTCTATAATTTCCCTCTTTTTTCCTGTCGAAGTACCTTTCCGGACCTACTTATTGTATTAATTTTCTCTATAATTTCCCTCTTTTTTCCTGCCGAAGTACCTTTCAGAACCTACTTATTGTATTAATTTTCTATTTGTTCTCGTTCTGAATTATATATGAAATATTTGCAACTGGACGTTAAGCAAGCAGGCAACAACCTATCAATCATGATTTTTTTAGATTATTTTGTGTGCACTGAAAAAAACCAATCCACTCTGATTTGTAGCTTTTGTCTGCAAATTAAAAATAGATTTAAAAAAAAAATTCTGTTCCAGCAAATATAAAGAAGAAAGAATCCATGACCCAAGTTCCTGTTAAACTGATATATTCATGTTAAAGAACAGTATAAAATTCTCTGATTAGAACGACTCTGGGGATAACTGGTTGACTTGAAATAATGTGTCTGGGTTAAGTAACATACCTTGCTGTGGATTGTTGGCTTGTGAACCAGCAGGTTTAAAATCCAAAAAAGTGTATCCGTCTAGTACAATGCAAAGTTCATACTCACATCACAACACGTTATTGTCCTGATAGGGATGTAATATTTGCAACTGGACATCTGATCTCTTAATCCATTCAACTACACTACAAAGAGGTATAGAATAATAATGAGGAAGTACAAATGTTCTGACACTGGAGACAATAAAAGTATTACCATGACATTTCTGAAAGTGATTTCTTTTCTGAGTTGCAACGGTTTCACTCGCGTAATCCACAGTATATAGATCTGAAAAGGGAGGAAATGCTTATGGGGGACTTTTTCAATTGAATTTAGGAATCGAACTACACTTTTAAAAAGACATCAGGTCAGGTGTAAGACAGATTAAGTGAATTAGGTCGAACATCCTAGACACATGATACTACCTATGATAAATTTACGTGATTTTTGTCAATTTGAGACAAAGTTATTTTGTCTAACCAGAATGCGACATAAGGGTGCTAATCCAGCGGTGTCAACATATGTGTTTGTTATATTATTAAAAGCTTCGAATCCAGAAGGAAAGAAGAAAGATCGGATAAATTGTATTGTGTATAAAGATGCCTTATTGTGAGAGTTCAACCAACCTTGGCCTCATTTTTGTTGAGTCTGCGACTTTTGTATAAAACTTTTTGTTTGTTTTTTTTCGTATTTTTGATAGTTAATGTGTGACTAATGTCTACTGGAAAATATTTCATGCATATTAAGTAGAGAAATTAAAAATCTATTCAATCTTATGGTGACTGAAAGAATGAAATTAACAGTCTCTGGTTTGTTATGAAGCATCACACCTATCTTTAAAAAATCATGTTTAAAAAGTGGTACTGTTTAGAAAACCTGTTTTTTTTTGTATTCATTGAGTTATTAAAGCAAAGGGGAGGTAAATCCATTATGAATTTAAGAAAATTATTGGTGAAAAGAATATGCGCCAATAAAAATCTTACTTTAAGTTTGGGGGAATTTTACGAATATACTTGACTTAAGAATCCAAAAGCAAATGTTTAAAACAAAATCTGAACAAAAGTTTGAAGAAATCTCAAGCTAACTAAAGGTGAAAATAAAATTATTAGTTTGAATATATTATTTGATTTTCCTTAACTATTTTACTTGTCCTTGTTCATCCTGAGATGACGAATTGGATTCAATATACTAAGTTTAAGTCCTGGTTCATCCTGAGATGACGAATTGGATTAAATATGCTAAGTTTAAAGAGAAAAACAGTTATATCAGTAGTGCTAGACGGGTTTAGGAGAGAGCTGTAGAGTTCTTTGGTGAAGATAACATTGATAAAAGACTTGTTGTTGCTTTTGCTAAGTTTAAGGAAGGCCAAAAAGAGGTGAGTACCAGTATATGATAAAATGCTACAAAAGGCATCAAATTTTTGTTTGCAGCAGGAAGGATAAATCTATTTACTTACAATAAATATTAAAGGTCTGTTATGTCATGTGACCATACATACATAATTTCTTTCCTTAATTTCCAGTAAAAAGTATGTACAAAATGATCAAAAGTTTTAAAATCAATTAAAAAATTCAATTAGTAAAACAGATTACTGTTTTTCTTAAATGCTGGTATGTATTGCCATTGACGATTAATGATGAGATAGGCACAAATTATATTGCTATAATAATTATGAAATTTTTCTCATATCAAATTTTAAGTTTATATAAGGGGTTAAGGTTTTGCCATATCACCATATGGAAACAAATATGATGAGAAACAAAAGCTAATTCAATACCAAAAAAATCTCAATTTAACACTGAGGTTGTGCCTTGAAACCCCCCTCGTGTGTGTGCACTTGACCCCAGTCTTAATTCAGTAGGATTGTCTGTTTTCCTATTGAAAGTCAGTGCTTCCTCCACCCATGAAAACTGACCGCCATGAAATAGCCCAAAAGTGGTGCCAACTAACAATCGATTTATATCTTTACATCAATGGTATGATAACAGTAATATTCAAACTGATTATTTATAAAGTTGTATGTGTATTTAGTTAGTAACATTTACAAGATGAGATTCTTTTTTTCCGGAAGTGAAGACTAATCCCTATAATTATGATGCCGGGTTTGATTACCTGAGGTTGTTAGAGGCAGATGGAAATACAGAACAAATAAGAGAAACATATGAAAGAGAGATAGCAAATGTACCACCCTCTAAAGTAAGATTATGATGAGAAACAACAAGTTATCAGGCTAAATTAGCAAAATTTGTTGATGAATTTTAATAGAAAATAGTATTTTGTCTAATTTATGTTATTTTTCTACGTGCATGCCATGTGAAAATAAATTTCTCTGAAATAGCTAGTTGGTTTACAGTGATTGGTATTGTGAAAGGGTAAAGTCTATTGTAGTAATATAGTAAATTCTATCTTGGTTTAAGATAATTTTGCAGTTCAAAATTGATGTAGTTTCAAGTACGGTAAATATTAAGCAAAAAAATGCATTTCAATGCAATAAGCTAAGAGATCTTTGCCATCAACTAAGTTCCTTCATGGACAAACTAACTTAGACATTTGCTGAAGGTTTTTGACATCGGACAGACACATGAACATACAATTGGGCCAAAGATGTGCTTTAAGTAGCTTTAATACATTCCCAAATAACACGCAAAAAAACAAGCTAGTAAAACATCTTACACTACAATACAAGTTTATTTACATTTAGTTTGCCTATGAAACTTGTACACAATGTTTATTACCACAAAACGCAGATCTAGTTTGTATTTGCTCAGCATCACTTTTACCATTGCAGAGTTATGCCCCTTTACAAATGGAATCCAAAAGGAAAAACTGAATTTTACATTTTCGTTCTCTAGCTTAAGTTTGACTCAACCAAATATTATGAAACTTATTAACAATGCTTGTTACCACAAAACTCACTTTTACCATTCCTGAGATATGTCCCTTTTTAACCATGTATGCAAGCATGAGCTCCATAGACACATTCTCCATTTATTTTTAATGTAAAAACATCTGTTTTCTAGGAGAAACGTCATTAGAGAAGATATATATATTTATGGATCAATTATGCTGTTTATGAAGAATTAGAAAATGACGATCCTGATAAAGTCAGAGAAGTGTTTAAAACATGTTTAGATGTGATACCTCATAAAACATTTACATTTGCTAAAATCTGGCTTTTATTCGCTCAGTATGAAATTCGTCAGAAAAGATTACAAGGAGCCAGGAGAGTAATGGTAAGATGTTTCGTGTTGATATTAAATTTATAGAATATCATAAGAAAAAATTGTTTTTGTATATTTTATATCAAGTTATATCAAGGTAGGCAAAATAATTTTGACAACTTTAATACCAAGTTTATCTTCATGATATAGAGCTTGTGGAAAGTTATGATAGAATGAAGATATGTGTGCCAAATTTGGTGTAATCAAGTGTTCAGTGAATTTGAAATCAATATTTCATGATGTCTGATATTTTCAAATTTTTGGAAAATAAAACTAGAATGTTTTACACTTTTTTGGAAAGTTTGCTAAAGCTTGCTATGGCTACTTTCCTTAGGTGTTGGCCTCAACTTCCAGTGAGATAGACTATCACAATGTTCTGCTCCAGGATAATGTAGTACTAGTGTTCCAATTCTGATTCTTGGATATTTTGAGTTGCTACCCATTTGAAAAGATTACAGCTTGAATAAAAAAGGAATGAATGTTCACCTACAATTCAGATGAATAACTTCATTTTGAAATGAGCATCACAAACACGACTTTGCAGCTGAAGATAAAATCAAAAGAAATCTACGTGAGACAGCCTTCCATTCATGCTCAAGTGGATCAAACTGACAACAGAAAATCATTGTCTTAATGACAATTAGTATCATAGCATCCATATAATTTAAAAGTAACCGAGTCATCATCTACTTCTTAGAATATTATAGTTCAGTGTGTCAAGACCGAGATCAAGCTAAAGACAAGTGCTGTAGAAATTATTAAAATAATTTAATAACATTTATCCATGTATTAGAAAAATGACTTTCTTAGTGCTTAACAATGCAGTGGCGGATCCAGAACTTTTTATCCTTGCAGTTTATTCCTGGGGCAGTATGATTCTTTCAGATTGACCTATAATTAACAATGTGTCGTCCTAACACAGAGGCAATAATTACTAGTATATCAAATAAATGGCTTAAAACAAAAATTTCAAATGTCATTGCCTCCATGGTAAATTACACATCAGCAACTTAAATGTGTTACAGGGTTATAAGCGTATTAAATTATAATCCTGGTACCTTTGATAACTATTATAAGCACCTCAGATCAACATTGTATGAATCTAGTGTATATAAACTTTTTATTCCCGAGGTCATACTACTATTGTTATGCCCCACCATATTGAGTTTTGTCCTTGTTTTTTCTGTAAGTGTGTCCCGTACTTGTACGTCTGTCCATACATCACAAAATTGATTTCTGTTCTCTTTCTTTAGTTTGCCTGAACCAAATTTTATGAAACTTATACGCAATGCTTATAACCACAAAACACAAGTCAAGTTTGAATTTTGTTGGCGTCACTATTACCATTCTAGATGTAAAGGGGTGAAATTGTCAGTATAGGATACCCTATCAAGACAAGTATATATACCCTAATATATAAATTTGACTTGTAGCTTTCTTCGGTTATACATTTATCAGGTGAACATAAAATAGATTTAGAAGTATAGATATATAAAACAAGAATGTGTCCATAGTACACGCATGCCCCATCTGCACTATCATTTTCTATGTTCAGTTGACCGTGAAAATGGAGTAAAAACTCTAATTTGGCATTTAAATTAGAAAGATTATATCATACTAGGGAACATCTATAATACTAAAATTACGAGGTCCAATTTGTCAGCTGTCATGGGTTAAAAACGACAAATCAAAGAATTCAATTTTATATATATCCAATATAGGACAATGGTGTTGATTAAAAATAACTCCTCTCCAGACCCTTTTGTTTTCCACATAATTAATATTGCCAATAATTAACAAGTTCCGGGTCAAATCCGATACCTATACCAATAGTATATTCACCTGTTACCAAACAGTGTATTTTCGATTTTGCTATATACTCAGGTCATAATCACAGGGTTGACACTACTAAATTCAATCATTGTCAAATTGTTCCCTATTGTAGTTTTTTAAGCAGAAAGACTTTCTAAGATGACAATACGAATACTAAAAATCTGGACTTAAAATACGGCGTATAGTTACAGTTTTCAATTTGTTAGCGGGCATGACATAAAACAGCAAATCAAAGAATTCAACTTTATTTATAACTAAATTGATAAATATAGGACAATGCTGTTGATTAAAAAATACTCCATTCCAGGACCTTTTGTTTTCCAAATAATTAATATTACCAATAATTGATAAGTTCCAGGTCAACGGGTTCAAACGGAAAGATTTTGACAGCAGACAAAACTGTGCATCTTATAATCAGCATGACTTTATCAGATGACTATCCCAATACTAAAATAAGGCTTACGCATAGTTATATACTTTAATTCAGTCACGGACCCGCGATATCACGGGTGTGTTCTAGTGTGTACTAAGTTTTCAAATTGATTGGACTTCAACTTCATCAAAAACTACCTTGACCAAAAACTTTAACCTAAATGGGACAGACTGACGAACAGACGGAAGGACTGACAAACGAACAGACGCACAGACCAGAAAAACATAATGCCCATAAATGGAGCATAAAAAGTGATTTTTTGAAATTGCTGGCGAGACTATAGTTTAGTTTGAAAAATCTAAACTGTGATTAAATACATATTTGAAATAATACTGGTCTATAATCTATTTGAAATAATACACATATACAGTTGCAAACTTTCCAGAGGTGCTATCCAGCACTTTGATTTACTTCAGTTTGTACTTATGTACAAAAATTAAGTCTGCTTATTTGTAAGTTGGTCCATGAATTGTTTTATATGACCGAAAAAAATATTTTGGGATTGTATAATGGTATAAAGTCGTCGTCTGCGTAGTCCGAAGACACATTGGTTTCCAGCCGATAACTTTAGTTCAAGTGAATAGATCTTTATGAAATTCTTTTCTGAAGGTTCAATATCAAAAAAGGAAGGTTGGGATCGATTTTGGGGATGATGGTCCCAACCGTTTAGGAATTATGGGTCCAAAAGGGGCCAAAAACAAGCATTTTTCTAGTTTCAGGATTATAACTTGTGTATAAGAATTTCAATTACTCCGAAATTGTACCACAATGTTTAAAACCACAAGTAGAAGGTTTGGATTCAATTTAGGGGGTTATGGGGCCAAAGTTTAGGAATTAAGGGCCAAAAACAAGCATTTTTCTAGTTTCCAGACAATAACTTGTGTGTAATTGTATGGATCTCTCTGAAATTGTACCACAATGTTCCATATAACAAAGGGGAGGCTGGGATTAACATTTTGGTTAATTGCCCAAAATATATAGGAATGAGGGGCCAAAAAAGGGCCAAAAAGAAGCATGTTTCTAGTTTCCAGACAATAACTTGGGTTTAAGTGTAGGGATCTTTCTGAAATTGTACAAGGTTCCATATTACAAAGGAAAGCATGGGATTGAGTTTAAGGAGTTATTGCTCCAAGGGGGGTTTCAATAATTGGGGGGGGGGTTGAAAATTTTCAAGAAGAAATCCTCGATTGCACAGTATTTGTTAGATATTTGACTACATTTATTTTGTGACAAAATCCTATATTATGTCAAAAATTTGATCACATTATCCAAATTCAGACAGTATCAAGCTTCAATATTGTGACCAAATTTACCCCAACTGTTCAGGGTTCGACCACTGCGGTCGTATAAATCTAAGCCCTGCAGAGCACCTGGTTATCAAATATTTTAATTATTTATATTCAGCCCAGACATGACAAAATTTTTATTTTTATGGATTTTACATTTATTTTGCAACAGTTAATGCCCTTGTTTCTCTAGAAAGCTGTGTAATAGTTAGGATGTTATCACACATCTTTATTGTTGAAAATACTACAATGTATATCTTTCACCTTTTAAAAAACATTTTCATAGTTTCTGGTATAACTGAACATGTTTATTTTAATTTTACAGTATGCAGAGTTAGAGACGATATTGGGTGATATAGACAGAGCAGAAGCTATTTATGAACTGGCTTTAAATCAACAACAGTTAGATATGCCTGAAGTCTTGTGGAAATCTTACATTGATTTTCAGATAGAGCAGGAGGAATTTGATAAAGTGAGATATCTGTACCGACGTTTGTTACAACGAACAAAACATGTGAAGGTAATACATGATACTATTTATATATGCTTACTCTGAAGTTTTAATTTTTTGTTTGTATTTTATTTATAAGAAATGATATGATTGGATTAACATTAGGCAATGATCTCATGAAATACTTATTCATAACCAATTTATCAAAGAAACAGCCCCTTTTATTGCTGTTCTTGATCTTACAGTTGTTTGAAGAGCATTTCAAACTACTAGTAGTAGTACATAGGAAGATAAAAATAACACTTATATAAGATTATTAGGATTTTTTATACAGAATATTAGAAACAAACATTTTGACAGACATTAAGATGTTTTAAAAAAAAATGAAAAGCACTTTTCAAAACCAAAGGAACACAAGATTTTTTTTTATTATTTGTTTACATTTTTAATGGTTTTTATTTTTGGGGTTACTTAATTTTTATCTCTATAAAAAGATTTTTAATGGTATTTTTATTTGTCTTTTAAAGTAAAACATTTCTTGTTCTGTGAAATCATATACTTTTGTAATTTTATCACTTCCTTAATTTTTGTAGTCTTATCTTATCTTACAATAATATATAAAAGAGGGGGGATCACTCCAAAATGTATTTGAAGTCAAACTAGATGTGAAGTTATTGTATCTATCATATGATTTCTTTACATAATTTTAAATGCTTAATCAAGCGGCAGAATTATCTTTGGTGTTTAAAGGCTTTGTTATAATCAGTTAGTATTCTGGCTTTTCTTACAAAGTTGAGCTTTATTATTAGATTCAACTGTTGAAATTATTATCAGAAAAACATCAGAACTTGAATTTGGTTGTTTTTTGCAGGTTTGGATAAGTTTTGGTCAGTTTGAGAAAACGACAGGAGAAGAAAATTGTATTGAAAAAGCCAGAACTGTATATAAAGAGGCAAATAATGCTATGAAAAGTGCAGGAGGAAAAGAAGAGAGACTTATGTTATTGGAATCTTGGCAGGAATTTGAGGTGAGTTTGCATATAAAATTTGACTTATAGTAGTATTATGTTTTAAATTTGACTTATAATAGTATTATGTTTTAAATTTGACTTATAGTAGTATTATGTTTTAAATTTGACTTATAGTAGTATTATGTTTGATGAAAGTTAATGTTTAAAATAAAGGCAAAAGTAGTATACCGCTGTTCAAAACTCATAAATCCATGGTTGATTTACTTATCTTGAGTGGTTTAAATATTTCATTTACAGTAATCCTAAGCCTATCAACGCTTTGGTTTTGGTTTTGGTTAGTACCACTCATGTGCACTGTGTGTTGTCTCTGGCCTAGAATTGCATTATATATTGCTAGTTTTTTGGTGGAGGCAAATGGCTTCCTCCTCTAATTAAACTGACTGCTATGATATAGCCAAGTTTGCTGACAGTCTCATTAAACACCAACCATCAATTAATCATAAGCTAACCCAGTCCAAAGGCCATTATAGCTGTTATATCCTTTAAACATTTGTACATTGGTTGTCATCTTCTAAGTTTTGAATGAATTAAAACAACCTCTGTAGACTTGAGGTAGTGAACTCAACAGGGAATTTTTGTTTCCATCTCTGGCTTGGTCAAACCAAAGATTGAAAAATTCTTCTACTATGAGGAAGCATCATTAATAAGCAAGCACAAAGACTTTCTAGTTTGAAATCTGAATAAAATGTCTGGATGTGAGGTGACATGGCTTCTTGTATGGTCTATTGGTTTTAGCTCAATAAGCCATGTGAGCTATTGCCATCACTTGTCCTGAACTTTTTTTAAACTGAAACTACTGAATCGATTTCAGACAACATTTGAGTGAATGATTATAAGGGCATCTATTATAATGTTTGTGGTCAATAAACATGGCCAACATAGTTAAAAATAGAACATATTGATAAAATGCATTAACTGTCTTATATCTTCAAAACTACTGTGAAAGTACTTTTATTTGTGGTATCAATTTTCCTGGTTTGAGCAAAAGTTACAAGTTTGTTGGTTTCTTATTCATGCATTATAGTTTTTCTGAAGAAAAAAATCAAGTGAAGAATTTGAAGCCATCAGAAATGAAGATTCTTGAAAATAATCATAATTATGTTGTTTTATAATGATTTTAGCAACATTGCAAATAAGGTGTTTATTTTTCACTTACTTGTTAGTCTTTCATTACTGACAACATTCATCAAATTTTTGATAAAATGGTTATATAAATAATGCTACGAATGTATATTGGATTTTAGAATTAATTGTTATGAAATAAAAAAAGGAAGCCAAATATGATTTTTTTTTGGTATGAGGAGATAAAATGAACACTTCATTATTGCATATTGCCATCAGAAGACTGACCTTCATTGATCAAAACTAATTTTCATGAGGATTAAAAGGTTAAAAGTTGTATACTTGTTAATCTTAGGTTTTGAATGCTGAAATGGGTATAATCCTGTCTGAAATTATAGTTTGTACTGTGTTTGCTAAAATTGGATGTATTCTCTAGATTCAATGCCTGTAACCATGTAATCAAACCAACATGGGGATCTTTCCATGCCTTGATTTGGACAACAGCTGTTAAAATTTGTTGGACACTTTTAAATTCATCGATAAAGCAATCAACAAAAACCACATAATTGTTACCCTCAAATAAAAGTACTTCACAGTATATTAAAGAGGGAAAATCTGACAGGGGCATAAATGCTTAGAATGTCAAGATCTATCAAATTCCTGTCGGCACCAAAATTACCAGATTGTCCTTTAATGTTGTAAATCTGTAAACAGCAAATATATTCAGAAATACTATGTATGTTTTGTGTTTTAATCTAAAAATAATCTAAATTATATGCAAAAATGTCACACCAACTGAAAAATTGAATGACCATTTTTGTCGAGCCTACATAGGGATAGTGATCTGGCGGCGGCTACTGCTGCGGCAGCTGCGGCATTAGCTAACTTCTTAAAAGCTTCATATTTTAGAAGGTGGAAGGCCTGGATGCTTCATACTTTGTATATAGATGCCTCATGCCTTATGTTACGAAGTTTCCGTCAGTCACATGTCCTCATTTTCATGGTTCAGTGACTACTTGAAAAAAAGTTAAGATTTTTTGTAATGTTAAATTCTCTCTTATTATAAGTACTAGGAACATATGTGCATACCTTGCAAGGTCCTCATGCCCGTCAGACAGTTTTCACTTGACCTCGACCTCATTTCATGGATCAGTGAACATTGTTAATTGTTGGCGGTCAAGTCCATATCTCAGATACTATAAGCAATAGGTCTAGTATATTTGGTGTATGGAATGATTGTAAAGTGTACATATCTAGCTGGCAGGTGTCATCTGACCTTGACCTCATTTTCATGGTTCAGTGGTCAAAGTTAAGTTTTTGAGTTTTGGTCTTTTTTCTAATACTATATGCAATAGGTCAACTATATTTGGTGTATGGAAATATTTTATGATCTATATGTCAGTCGCGCAGGTCAACTATATTTGTTGTATGGAAAAATTAATAGCTGTACATGTCTGCCTGGCATGGTTCATCTGACCTTTACCTCATTTTCATGGTCCATTGGTCAATGTTTAGTTTTTTTGGTTAATGTTAAGTTTATGTGAGTTGTAATAAAGCTTTATATTTATGACTATCAGCATAATATCAATGATTATTGAAGAAGGCAAGACATTTCTGCATGTGCACTCTTGTTGACTTATTTTCTTGTCCATCCTATACTTTTTAAAAGATTGCTCTTTAAGGGGGATGTGTCATTTGTTCACTATCTAACATGCATTAAGTACTCCAAATTATAGATTTAACTGTTTATTAAACAGGCATCCATATTTCAACATATAGTTCATAATTTATTAGTTCATATGATACAGATTAGAATAATATATAATTCAAGATATAAGATGTCATTCTAAAACTAACTTAAAACTATGAGACTTATTATTATATTTAATTTGACCGCCCTCTTGCATTTTACTTGATATTCTAAATTTATCTTTATCCTGAAACTCTTGGCAGTTTAAATACCAATTGCAATTGCTTATTTTGATAGAATGTATTATCTAAATAATCCTTTAAGGGCATATCATACAGCTTTGATCCCACTGTAATTTTTTTTACTAAATGTTGCTTGTATACAAGCCCTTTTGTTTTAACCTAGTCAATTCAAATATGTAATACAAAATTTACCTTAATATGCTACTTTTAGAGATTTTGTTGTATATTTATACAATTTAAAAAAAATTGTCAGTGATTTGTTCATTAAAATTGGTCAATGTACTTGTTTTCAAGCTAATGATTAAAATCAATCGCAAAGATGCATATTTCCATTTCCATTGTCAATGTCACATTTTGATGTCATGGAAAAAAAATCACATTTTATGTAAGCAATATTATTACCTCCCATGTAACTGTATGTTGTGCCCCTTTTATCTCAAGAAGTGTTCAATAACATGTGAAATAAAAAATTAATAAATTTTCCAAACTACTGCTACAAAAGTCAACACTTATTATTTACAACTTAATTCTAAGCATGCAAACCTTATTTAAAAAGGGAAATAAAATATTCAAAAATATTCAAAATGAAACACTACATACTATTATATAAATTTACACAACTATATTTCCCTCATGCTAAATAAAGTATACAGATGAAAAATAGTATAAAATTTTATGAAATAAAATAAAAAAACATTTAAAAAAACACAATAATCAAAGTCTCATTTTCATGAAGCAAACTGTCATGTTAATACATGTATCCATTTCTGTAATTGACATCAGTATAGATTGTACATAGAAATTGAATGTTCAGATAAATAGTCTAGTTCACAAAGCATCTAAAATGTATTTAGCAACGAAAGGTTCATAATTCTGCTCGGTTTCCACTAGCACACTGCAATTATCATCAGTTCAGAATAGGTATGTGTCCAATAGGTTAACAAAATTGTCATAGTTCTTCATCTTAATTGTTCTAATAAGTAACAATTGTGATCAGTTCAGCATCTTAGTATTTTGATATAAGAATAGTTTGTGTCCATGAAATATCATCATAAGGCATTTTTCAAATGTTTTTCCTTTCACTATTATTTACAGTTCTCCAGTCCCAATGTTCAAAATGTTCTAATATGCATGATAAAACTTAACTATAAAACTATTAATATGAAACTTATTTACTTTCCAAGTATATCAAATTATTTTGCCCTAAAATGGCTATTTGATTGTCATTTTTCAAAATCAATTTTGATTTGCACAGATTTGATCACATTTACTTTTCATTAAAGGATTAAAATCCAAGTTCCCAGAACTGCACTATACATTAACCGTGTTTACCTAAATCCTTGGTATACAGCATATCAGTGTATTTCATTTCAAATACTTAGAATACCCCATGATGCAGCCAACAATCATTTAATCAATCATATATCACTGACAAATATGTAAAAAAGTTAGGAAGATATACATTAGCGCATGATAAAGAAAAGACAAGTAGTATATGGTTTAAGATGAGTTATTATTTCCCAATTTGAAGTAGATGGCTTTTTTCCTCACAAAATAGGTTCATTCATTTATCATTTGTATTCTAATAGCTACAAATGTAGGGAATGCTGCATGTTCTAAATTTTTCTCATCTTCATCTGATGTGAATATTTTTTCTTTAAAGAACAATATATACAAATACATATTATACTAATGAATTGAATCAATCAAGTCTAATATACATACTGAATTGGTGGGTTTCTAAGATGAAAAGTGTTATTTTTTCAACAATAATAAATAGAAATATATATAGATTGAAACCATTAGAGATTTAAATTTAAAACTATAGGTCTTTTTGTCATGTATTATTATAAATGGATTTAGAAAAAAAAAACTTTCAGAAAATTTTAAATTTAAGCCTCAATTTCTTTCTTAAGAACTAGCAACAAGGATAGAAATTTGATGAACTCATTTTTTCTGCCAATTTGATTATGATTAGTTACTAAAGTTACATACAATGATTTGTTCTGGATAAATCAATGTTTTCCAGCCATTTTGATTATGATTAGTTAACAAGGTTACATGCAATTTGCTCCATCATTTCATATATTAAAAGAAAATAATATATATGGTTTCTTTGAATATTAATATGAATACATTGAACCAATTGTATTGACTTAAATCGGCCTGCTAGAACCTTGTTTTTTCAACTGATGTCAATAATATAAGATGTTTTGAAAAATATATACAAAGTACAGTAATTTTTTTGGTAATCTGAACATGCATTTATTAATACATAGAGATGTTTAAAAATGTTTAAAAAAAGTAAAACACTAAACTGTCTATATATAGATTAATATACATATTATACTAAAACTGAATCAATAAAGTCTAATATACACACTGAATTGATGGGAATTCCAAGATTAAAAGTGTAACTTTTTCAACAATTATAAATAGTAATATATCTCAACCATTAGACATTTAAATTTAAAACTATAGGTCTTTACTTCTTTATCTTTGTGACCTGCACATTGGTTTCAATTTCTAGAAATGATTTTACTAATATTAAAACTTTGAATATGTGGATACTACATGTGTATTACATATGATATAAACTCTTTATCTTTTGTTTAAAATAGCATGTTGCCATCTTAATGTTTTTTTTGGTTTTCTTTTCTTGTGTGTGTTGTTGTTTTGCTGCCTTGTTGGTGTAAACCTCCCAGTATACAGTATACCTATATAATTATTAAAAACAATGACAATGGATTGTACTGATGTGGCATATACAAAACATTTTCTTAATTGTTTAAAACAATATATCTGTCTCATAAGTCCTTGATACATGTATATGTTCCTTTTTTAGCTCACCTGGCCCATAGGGCCAAGTGAGCTTTTCTCAACACTTGGCGTCCGTCATCCATCGTCCGTCGTCGGTGTTAACTTTACATTTTGAACTTCTTCTAGAGAACCACTGAATGGAATGAAACCAAACATGGCATGAATGTTCCTTATTATGTGCTGACCAAGTGTTGTTACTTTGTAGCCGATCCAACATCCAAGATGGCCACCAGCGGGGGACTTAGTTTAACATAGGACCCTATGGGAAATGCATACAAATGACTTATTTTAGAGAACCACTGAATGGAATGAAACCAAACATAGCATGAATGTTCCTTATGAGGTGTTGACCAAGTGTTGTTACTTTGTAACGGATCCAAGATGGCCGCCAGCGGGGGACCTAGTTTAACAGGACCCAATGGTAAATACATACAAATGTCTTCTTTTAGAGAACCACTGAATGGAATGAAGTCAAACATAGCATGAATTTTCCTTATGAGATGCTGACCAAGTGTTGTTACTTTGACGCCGATCCAACATCCAAGATGGCCACCAGCAGGGGACTTGATTTAACATAGGACCCTATGGGAAATACATACAAATGTCCTCTTTTAGAGAACCACTGAATGGAATTAAACCAAACATAGCATGAATGTTCCTTATGAGATGCTGACCATGTGTTGTTACTTTGTCACCAATCCAACACCCAAGATGGTCGCCAGTGGGGGGACTTAGTTTAACATAGGACCCTATGGGAAATACATACAAATTTCTTCTTTTAGAGAACCACTGAATGGAATGAAACCAAACATAGCATGAATGTTCCTGTTGAGATGCTGACCAAGTGTTGTTACTTTGTAGCTGATCCATCATCCAAGATGGCTGCCAGTGGGGGGCTTAGTTTAACATAGGACCCTATGGGAAATACATACAAGTTTCATCTTTTAGAGAACCACTGAATTGAATGAAACCAAACATAGCATAAATGTTCCTTTCCTAATGAGGTGCTGGCCAAGTGTTGATACTTTGTAGCAAAATTTTATCTTTTTTTATATGATTTCAAAAACCCAGGTAGAGTCAGGTGAGCGATACAGGCTCTTGAGAGCCTCTAGTTTTCATTTTTATGTTTCAGTTTTCAGATGATATGCAAAGTTTTTGCCTTTTTTCTTAAGTTTCTGTCAAAGATATGTTTTGAATATATTAGAATCCTGCATAGTTTATTTGATATAGCTTTGCTTCTTTAGTTTGACTACCTGCAGTCCTAGTGCATTCTATATAAAGGTGTCCAGTTGTGTTGATGGCGAGAGAATATGGAAATGTTATTCCTATTTTCTTTGTATTGAAATATGAAACTAAATGACCATTGTCATTGAGGATGTGCAAGATATGGGTATTGCGATCTATCACAACAACATTGTCATCAGATGTTGACACAATGGAAACTGGTTTGAATGATATACTCTTATTGATGGTTAAATCACCTGTATACTCATTTATTATATGTCCATCTTGTCCTAGGACTACTACGGTACCACTGTGGTCAGATGAAATCTTATTCTCTACAAGTATATTGCCATTACTGGTACTTGTTATACCCCTGGCAAAAACAAATAAAGATTGATTATATTCATCATGTTCAAACACAGCCTCCTTGTCTCCTTTCTTGTTCATTATGATCACAGCACTTCTTTTTAGTTTACCATTATAAGCTCCAACAATGAGTTTATTGTCACTGATAACATGGATAGCATTGGGAAGAAAAGGTGTTACATCATAAACAGAATCAGTCAGGTCACCAGTACTGCTGATTTGTTGTAACCTTGTTTTCCCGTGAACAATCAGTAGGAGTTGATTAGATGGTGTAACTGCCATTCCACACACTACATGAATGTTAAATTTAGACATCACATTCAGATTGGTTCCTTCGGGTTTTACTCTCTGTAACATTCCAGAAGTACTAGAACTCATCCAAATTGACTGGTCCATGCATGGACTTATAAAAGCTATCATCTTAAGTTCAGTCTGGTATTCATTATTGATGAGTAGGGAGATGTTTGTTCCTGCTGACAATCTCCCATCATCTTGTAATGATCCAATGTTTGATTGGGTAAAATTACCCGTAACAAAGTTTGGTAATGCACTGTAATGTGGCTTTGTTTGTGGTTCTTGGATTTCAGTGGATTTCTCCATTATTTTGACCCCTTTGAAGAATTCAGTAGCATTGGAAATCTCAATAAAATCTTGGACTTCATTGATTTTGTCCTCTGTCTGGGTTGTGAATAATGATATAGCATTAAGATCAGATTTAACTGATGTTAAAACAGTTTCATGACTTTGATCCAATGTAATTTTGAGTTCCTTGAAATATTTTTCAACTTGTTCTTTTACAGTTTTCTCATGCTTAAGAATATCTTGTCTTACATTGAAATACTTTGAATTTTCTGCTATCACAAGTTTATTGAGCTCTTTTTTCTTTGCATTCATGGTCAAATTACTCTTCTGCATTTTACTTTGTCCTTTTTTCAGTTTCTCAACTTTCATTTTGTATTCATCACTTATTTCAATTAAATCATGCGTTTTATGAACTTTAGCAAAGCAGGTTGGACACACAAGGACTTCACATGTATTACAGTAAAGACATGATGATTGTCCAGCATGTTCATCACACTTAATATTGTTAAAATCCAGTTCTTCCCTATGTAATCCAATCTCTTCTCTACTGATTATCTTGTGATCAAGTGCATTTTGGAATTGAGAATGTACATTGTCCTTGCAATGATCACACATCAGAATACTGCATTCCATGCATTTCCACTGTATTGGTCTATCTTTACATAATTTACACTTAACAGGAACTTGACCTCCTCCATTTTTTTGTTCTCCAACCGACTGGGAGGAAGCCATCTTTGTTAGGTGTGTCCCAAATATTGCACTACCTTGTTTGATCTATTTCTATGTAGCTACGTATGTAGTGAAATAAAAGCACTGTTCCTTTGCTTTTTGTGTTTTCTTTTGTTTATGTACTGTTTTTGTTTATATGGATAGAAACTTCATATCCTTTCTTTTATATTAAGTTAAATACCCATTTTACTTAATGAATATACTTGTAACATGATTATGGTGAGCATTTAATTTTTTGATTGTTTAAAATTGAAATTTATGATTTAGAACAGTGATAATTATACAATATTATATATTTTATTTCACATGATTACAATAGTTTTCTGCAAATAAGCTGAGCTTAACAGACTTTTTGAAATCACTTAATGTCCTTTTTAAACCTAAAAATAAAATGTTTTTGGAACCACTTGGACAATTACGGTAGGAAAATTAATAAAAAAATAAAGAAAAAAAATTCAGGAAAATTTCCAGAATTTTGCATTCTACTAATGAACTCAGCAGAATCATTAACTTTTTTTTTCAGATCTACTTCCGTTTCTGGT
The DNA here is from genome assembly GCA_019925275.1 of Mytilus edulis. NCBI lineage: Eukaryota > Metazoa > Mollusca > Bivalvia > Mytilida > Mytilidae > Mytilus > Mytilus edulis. Next base: position 80,811,615 of record CM034350.1, on the reverse strand, counting down.
TTTCAGATCTACTTCCATTTCTGGTCTTGTTGGCATGAGACTTTGAAAAAATGTATATTTATCAACATATCAACCAATATAGGAAGGAATTCAACACCCAATCATTTTTAATTATTGTTTGACATGAAAAAACGTTACCTGATAACAGTGTTTCTTAGATTACATTGAATATGACGTCATAACTTAAATAACGTCACAACTAAATCCCTAACAACAGAACCAATATCGGAAAAGTTATGGTATTTCCGTTTCTTTTACCAACATGTTGGAATTAAAAAGAAAAATTAATACAGACTTCGTCCCAATTCACAGGTTATGCCTGCCTCATATTAAACCTATGTTGGATTTATGTCTTATAACCTTACCGACTAACTGACATTTACATTGTAAAATATAAGGTTAAAAAGATTTAAAATACCTTTGTAAATCTTATCATCTTATAAGCCAATATTTTAATGGACGATGTCGTTGTCTTTACCGAAAGAAACAAAGTTAGCTGTTTATACCAAAAGAACATAGAAGTATCTTTATAGTATGTCCACCTCCATATCAGTGCAGAAAAATGGGACATTTAAAATGGATTTTTTCCTTTAAATGGGGAACTGTCTATTAAAATGACTGAATCCTCCTAATGGCAGATTAAAGTGGTAATTTATTTAAATGTTTACCTTTTATGTTAATTTTTGACAAGTGAGCAATTAATGTCCTAAGGAGTCTCTTGTTTACCTACCAAATTTGAAAATTTGACCCAGCATGTCTGTCTATTACAAAACAGAGTGCTTTCATGTGACATTAACATCTCACAATCCTGAATATTGTATTTACTACTTTGCAATACAAGACCATCAGTAAGTCAATTCCTTTATTTTAAGCATTCATGGCCAAAAGAACAATGTGAGCTATTACCACCACTTGGTGTCTGATACATTCAAATGTTTACCAATTTCAACCAAACTTGTGTTGTGCTGTATCACAGCTTTCCAATGTTAGTGGAGGTTGAGTGCTTAAAATCAAGTTTAAGCCCACCTCAGTGCTTGTCAAAAGTCAGAAGCCTGTAATTCACTTCTTATCGTTGGTAGATGTCTAGCATATATGTTATTATGCCCCACCAACGATAGTAGAGGGGCATTATGTTTTCTGGTCTGTGCCTCCGTTCGTCCGGGCGTCCGTTCATCCATCTGTGCTTCCGTTTGTTCGGTTCAGGTTAAAGTTTTTGGTCAAGGTAGTTTTTGAAGAAGTTGAAGTCCAATCAAATTGAAACTTAGTACACATGTTCCCCATGATATGATCTTTCTAATTTTAATGCCAAATTATAGTTTAGACCCCAATTTCATGGTCCACTGAACATAGAAAATGATAGTGCAAAGTTCAGGTTAAAGTTTTTGGTCAAGGTAGTTTTTGATGAAGTTAAAGTTACATCAACTTGAAACTTAGTACACATGTTCCCTATGATATGATCTTTCTAATTATAATTCCAAATTATAATTTTGAGCCCAATTTCACGGTCCACCGAACATAGAAAATGATAGTGCGAGTGGGGCATCCTTGTACTATGGACACATTCTTGTTTGGTACATTATATTGTATGAATTAGGTCTAATTTTTGTTTTCATGCAGTTGCCTTACATAGCTTACTATGTAGTAGGTTTGTTTATAAATATAATGAACCTTCTGAATTTAGATTTAAATACATATGCATATAACACTAATGAACTTAATCAATAAAGTCTAGTGTGAATACTGAACTGCTGGGAATGTAGCAGGGGTGTTACCCCCAATTATCTAGATATGGTGTTTCTCCTATATGAATATCAATTAAGGGGTATGTGCCCTTTGTTCACCAGTAAGAATGATGTACTCTAAAATATAACTATAATTGTTTATTAACTAAGCATCCATATTTCAACACATAGTTTATATGATACGGATTACAAAAGTATATATTTCCAGATATAAGATGTCATTCTAAAACTAATTTAAAACTAAAAACATAATTTTATACTTAATTTTACTGACTCTCTAGCCTAAATCATCTTAAGTTGTCTTCATCATCATTGACCTTTTAATTACCAAATGCAATCACTTAATTTGATAGACAGTATTTATCTAAAAATTCCTTTACCTCTCAAGTAATGGCCAACAACATGTTAAATAGACAACTAAATACTTTTCTAAACAATTGCCACACAGATCAACACCTCTTTTTAACTGAAATATAAGCAAGCAAATCTTACTTTTATCAATCCTAATCCTTGAAAAATTAAAAATACTGTAATTAATTCAAAATGCTACTTCAACAACTTTTTGTGAATTAACACTTCTATATTTCCCTTTTGCGTTACAAAATATCTGGTCTTAAACAAGTCAAAAAGATTTGGTTCCAAGATAGAAAAATAGCATTTATCAGGGTAACCATAAGAAATTTTTAGAAATACCAGTTAACAAAACATAATTATCATAGCTAATGTTCATTCCATTTCACACAGCATACTGTCATGTTATATATGTTCAAAGTTAATATCCATTTCTGTCATTGACATCAGTTAGATTGTTAATAAAATTTGAAAGGTCTGGTAAATAGTCTAGTGACTCTATTTCAATAATCATCAGAAGTATTAAGAAATGAAAGTTTATTAAAATTCTTCATGGTTTCTGCTTTCAGTTAGTGCACTGCAATTATCATCAGTTCAGAATAGGTATACTAGTATGTCAAATAGGTTAACGAAATTGTCATAGTTCTTCATCTTTATTGTTGATATAAGTAACACATGTGATCAGTTCTGGTGTCCATGAAATATCATCATCAAATGTTCTTCCTTTCACTATTATTTACAGTTCTCCAGTCCCAATGTTAAAAATGTTCTATTATGCATACAAAACTTAAATTATAAAACTATTTACATGGAAACGTATTTATTTTCCATGAATTTGAAATTATTTTGCCTTAAAAATGGCTTTATTTTGATTTGCACAGATTATTACATTTCACTTTTCACCAAGTGATTGTGATCTATGATACCTAAATTGCACTATAGCTAATTCCTTGGTATATAACATATCAGAATATTTCATGTTAAAGGCTAAGAATACATTATGATAGCCTCGATGTGACTAACATATTAAGCATATACATGTATACCTTTATATGACTGCACAAAATATTATGAACTCTAGTATTGCTTTTGTGCAATGGACATTTGGTGCATAAAGTACCAAGACACAATGAAATCTTCTTATTCCATTTATCACTGAGAAATATGTACAAAACTTCGGAAGATAAACATAATCTCATGACATCATAAAGAAAAGACGAGCAGTAAATGGTGTAATCTCCCAATTTGAAGTAGATGACTTTTTTCCTCACAAAAAAGGTTCATTCATTTTTCCTTTGTATCCAAACAGCTAAAATTGCTGGCAATGCTGCCTGATGCAATTTTTGTTTCAGATGATTTGAATTTTTTTTATCTATTTTCTCAGGTTTCTGCAAATATATGTTTTGAATATATTAGAATCCTGCAATGTTTATTTCATATAGCTTTGCTTCCTTAGTCTGACTACCCCCAGCCCTAGTGCATCCTATATATAGTTGTCCAGTTGTGTTGAAGGCAAGAGAATATGAACATTTTATTCCTATGTCCACTGTATTGAAATATGAAATCAAGTGGCCATTATTATTGAGAATGTGTAAGATGTCAGTATCCAGGTCTGTCACAACAACATTGTCACTTGGTGATGTCACAATGTTTACTGGTGTGAATGGTTTAATCTTATTGATGGTTGAATGACCTGTGTACTGGTCTATTATATTTCCATCTTGTCCTAAGATCACTACTTTACCACTACAAACATCTGTAATCTTATCCACTACATGTATATTTCCATTAGTGGTAGTGGTTATACACCTAGGGTTATTAAATAAAGGTTGATTATGTTTATTATGTTCATATACAGTTTCCTTGTCTCCTTTCTTGTTCATTATGACCACAGCACTTCTTTTTAGTTTTTCATTATAAGCTCCAACTATAAGTTTGTTGTCACTGACAACATGGATAGCATTGGGAAGGTAAGGTGTTAAATCATAAACAGAATCAGTCAGTTCACCACTACTGCTGACTTGTTGCAACCTTGTTTTCCCTTTGATGCTCAGAAAGAGTTGATGAGATGGAGTAACTGCCAATCCATTCGCTTTAATGTCAAATTTAGATATAACCTTCAGATTGATGTCTTCAGGTTTTACTCTTTGTAACACCTTATAAGCACCAGAACTTAACCAAATCGACTGGTCAAGGCATGGACTTACGTTTGCTATTATTTCAAGTTCAGTCTGATATTCATTATTGATGACTAGGGAGATGTGTATTTCTGCTGACAAGTTCCCATCGTCTTGTAATGATCCAATGTGAGATTGGTTGATATTCCCTGGAACAAATTTTGGTGATGAACGGAAGCTTGGCTTTGTTTGCAGTTCTCGGATTTCAGTGGATTTCTCCATTTGTTTAACACATTTGAAGAAATCAGTGGCATTGGATATGTCAATAAATTCTTGGACTTCATTTATTTTGTCTTTTGTCTGGTTTGTGAATATTGATATAGCATTAAGATCTGATTTAACTGTTGTTAAAACAGTTTCATGACTTTGATCCAATTTATTTAAGAGATTCTTGAAATATTTTTCTACTTGTTCTTTTACAGTTTTCTCATGCATAAGAATATCTAGTCTTACGCATGCATACTTTGAATTTTCTGCTGACATAAGTTTATTGAACTCATCTTTCTTCGCATTCATGTTAGAATTATTCTTCTGCATTTTATTTTGTCCTTTTTTCAGTCTCTCGACTTTCACTTTGTATTCATCACTAATTTCAATCAAATCATGCTTTTTATGAATTTTAGCAACACAGGTTGGACACACAAGAACTTCACATGTATTACAGTAAAGACATGATGATTGTCCAGTATGGACAGCACACTTAATATTGGTAAAATCTAGTTCTTCAGTATGCAGTCCAATCTCTTCTCTTTTGATGATCTTATGATCAAGTGCATTTTTGAATTGAGAATGAACATTGTCCTTGCAATAGTCACACATCAGAATACTGCAGTCTATGCATTTCCACTGTATTTGTCTATCTGTTTTGCATAATGTACAATTAACAGGAACTTGACATCCTCCAACGACTTCAGAGGAAGCCATCTTTGTTAGGTGTGTCAAGTATTCCACTTCTTGGTTTGATCTATTTTTAAGTTTGTTACTATAAATAAGTGTAATTACAGTGTAGAAAGTTAGTGTACTGATAACATGATAACAGTGCGCATTTAATTAATTGATTGTTTAAAATTTAAGTTTATGATTGAGAACACAGATAAATACAATATGTGTTACATATCACATGATTACTATAGATAAGCTGACCTAAACTGACGTTTTGAAATCACTTAATTATAATATCCCATTTAAACTTTACATGAAAGGTGTCTCATGACTTTGACAATCAACAGACATCTTCACCACTAAAAACTACTTGTGAATGACCTATGTTAAACATAACCTACCTTAACCCAAAGGAACAATGTTAGTTTTCATTAAACTAATTAAATATAGTAGCCCCTTTTATGTAAAGTGCACCTCATAAGTATGATAAATGGGACATTATCAAAGGAGTAACATTCAGATGACATAGCTGCCAAATTAAAGAACTTATTTAGGAAATTACTTTAATTGCCTTGATTACTTTTTACTAGTTTGGCACAACAGTACAACTTTGATTGATTTTAGAAACGAATTCTAAATATATCAAACTTAGAAATATCTAATTCTGATTTTTTTAAATTTTTATGCCCCACCAATGGTTATGTTTTCTGGTCTGTGTGTCTGTCCATTTGTTCGTCTATTCATCTGTCTGTCTGTCTGTCTTCAGGTTAAAGTTTTAGGTCAAGGTAGTTTTTGATGAAGTTTATATGCAATCAACTTGAATAAAGGCAACAGTAGTATACCGCTGTTCAAAACACATAAATCCATGGACAAAAAACAAAATCGGGGTAACAAACTAAAACCGAGGGAAACGCATTAAATATAAGAGAACAACGACACAACACTAAAATGTAACACACACAGAGGTACTGGGTACACATGTTCCCTATGAGATTTTTAATTTTAATGCCAAATTAGAGATTCGTCACTTTACACAAATGCCAAATGATCCTTGGAGGATTTCTAAAGGATTTTTTCTTTTAAATTACACTAAATAGGTTTTGGCAATTATCTCAGAAACAATTTTTCAAAGTTGGAATTTATCTTTGGCAAAAATGATATTAGCACTGCAAAAGTAAGATAAATATTATGATGACTAATCCTTATTGCTCTGAAATGATTACTTTTGACTACAGTCATTTGTTTAACTTAACTTTGCTGCAAAAATGATCAGAAATACAAGATTTGCAAAATGCCTTTATAATTGTAACCATTTGATGGCTCCTTCTGATAGTTATTGCCCTTCAATAAAGATTTCTGTACTCATTTTTGAGGTCAAGATGCATTCATGCAATAAGAACCCTTATATGACAGTTTCCAAACTTTATCAATACTTTTGAGGAGAAAAACCACATTCTATTCATCCTATCACTGAACATTACAAGAAATTTACCAATGAAATATACTCAAATTATTGATACACAAAATGATGTGTATGTATATAGCCATACTTTTAATTAGATTAACTGTACATGATGCATGAATCTAGCTTTAGTTCTGAACGTGTTGAAGAAGTATTTGAAATCAGAGTTATCTTTCCTATTCCACAATTATGTTATCTAGTATTAAATTCTGGGACCATTTATAATAATCACTTCAGAAGGAAGTTTAGTTCACCAAATATATAATGCTACAAAAAAAGCAACCCATGGGTTAAAAGGTTAAATATTATTATTAAAAACTTAGGTTTATCATATTTGTTAAATGTTAACCTTACTATTAAACCCTTTTTAGCTCACCTGGCCGAAAGGCCAAGTGAGCTTTTCTCATCACTTGGCGTCCGGCGTCTGTCGTCGTCCGTCGTCGTCGTCGTCCTGCGTTAACTTTTACAAAAATCTTCTCCTCTGAAACTACTGGGCCAAATTTAACCAAACTTGGCCACAATCATCATTGGGGTATTTAGTTAAAAAAATGTGTCCGGTGACCCAGCCAACCAACCAAGATGGCCGCCATGGCTAAAAATAGAACATAGGGGTAAAATGCAGTTTTTGGCTTATAACTCAAAAACCAAAGCATTTAGAGCAAATCTGACGTGAGTAAAATTGTTCATCAGGTCAAGATCTATCTGCCCTGAAATTTTTAGATGAATCGGACATTCCGTTGTTGGGTTGCTGCCCCTGAAATGGTAATTTTAAGGAAATTTTGCTGTTTTTGGTTATTATCTTGAATATTATTATAGATAGAGATAAACTGTAAACAGCAATAATGTTCAGAAAAGTAAGATCTACAAATAAGTCAACATGACCAAAATGGTCAGTTGACCACTTTAGGAGTTATTGCCCTTTATAGTCAATTTTTAACCATTTTTCCTAAATCTTAGTAATCTTTTAGAAAAATCTTCTCCTCTGAAACTACTGGGCCAAATTTAACCAAACTTAGCCATAATCATCATTTGGGTATCTAGTTAAAAAAATGTGTCCGGTAACTCGGCCAACAAACCAAGATGGCCGCCATGGCTAAAAATAGAACATGGGGGTAAAATGCAGTTTTTGGCTTATAACTCAAAAACCAAAGCATTAAGAGCAAATCTGACAGGAAGTAAAATTGTTGATCAGGTCACGATCTATCTGCCCTGGAATTTTCTGATGAATCGGATAATCGGTTGTTAGGTTGCTGCCCCTGAATTGGTAATTTTGAGGAAATTTTGCTGTTTTTTTGTTATTATCTTGAATATTATTATAGATAGAGATAAACTGTAAACAGCAATAATGTACAGCAAAGTAAGAACTAAAAATAAGTCAGGATGACCAAAATAGTCAATTGACCCCCTAAGGAGTTATTGCCCTTCATAGTCAATTTTTAACAATTTTCTTAAAATTTGAAGATTTTCAATAACATTTTCCACAGAAAGTACTGTTATAGATAGAGATAATTGTAAGCAGCAAGAATGTTTAGTAAAGTAAGATCTACAAACACATCACCATCACCAAAACACAATTTTGTCATGAATCCATCTGTGTCCATTGTTTAATATGCACATAGACCAAGGTGAGCGACACAGGCTCTTTAGAGCCTCTAGTTTGGATTTATAAAACAAGGAATAATTGACCAGGGTTTTCAGGAACACAACATGCAAATATTTCAGCATCTCCTAAATTAACATTTTTCAAGTGTTTACAAAATTAGTGAACGGGCAGGTTATGTTGATGCTTTAAGAAATAGATCAGATCAATCATCATTGTGTAAATTAAGAGTTAGTGCTCATAACCTTGCCATTGAAAGTGGAAGATATTTAAAGTGCCCAGATATCAAAGAATTTGTGAAATCTGTAAAAGTGGCGAAATTGAAAATGAACAGCATATGCTGCTTCACTGCAGAGGTTACTCCAGTATTAGAGAGACTTTTGTATTAAAAATGTTCAAAAGTACAGTAAAACATATAACCACATTGTGCGATGCAAATAAATTAAATCTTATACTTAATAGTACATCTTATACCGTTATACGGCACTAACTATCTTCCTCTTTTGTAACAAATTGTTTAAATGCAAGAAGTAATCTATTGCAATAGATTTTCATTATACCTTTAATTTTTTACACACATATATATAATTGTTTGTATTTTACTACCATGTATTGTAAATTGTTTATCCATTCGGTCATTACCATTTATTGTAAATGTGTTTGTGCCAACAAAATATTGTCTATTGTCCATTGTCTATTATACGTATACCTTGCATTCAAGTAATTTTTTTCTGAAAAGACCAAGGCCTAGAATGCCAATGTTGCTCTTTTAAGGTGAAGGACTTTGAGAAAAAAATGTTTATAATTTAAAATTTATAAAGATGTTTTCTTCTCGCACAATCATGAAAAAGTTTGAACCAAACATGACTTTTCAGAAGTTCCATTGGTGATTGATAGCTAAAGGACTGCAGTCTCCTGTAAACTTTAAAACATTATATTAATTTTGGTAATTGAAAACCTCATATTAAAATTTAATTGACCATAATAGACTGTTGACATAGTTTCTCATTTAATGTCCAAACAAAATAAAGAATTTTTGACAATTATCTGTCGAAACAGCTTGTCAGAACACACAACCTCAGTGTTGATAGGTTAATGATCAATGTTATTGAAGTATTTAGACCACTCAACCACTTCAAAGTCATGTATAGAATTAACCAATGCAGGTTTGTTTCACCTATTAACTTACTATTCTTATTACAGGCAGATAATGGGGATGAAGAGACACGTAAACATGTAGACAAGTTAATGCCACAGAAAATCAAGAAAAGGAGGAAAATCCAAACAGAGGATGGGGTATGTTCTCTGCTCATTAATGGGATGTTCTTCAAAAAAATTAATCAAATAAATATTTTAATTTAATTTTTCTATTTGCAACAAAATATTCCACATGGTCAATGTCAATGTTTTTGAAACCTTTTCTTCATAAACTATAAGATCAGAAGTAAATGGAATATTTTTAATAAAAGGGAGGAAATCATTTTACTTTGAATTGAAATTATTTGCAAAGATTTTATTTTTTTCTATTTTTAAAATGTTTAAAAAAATTATCCTGTGGCATGTATTTGATCTTTAGGCAAGTTTAGAATCAGGGTCAAGAAAAATATAAAAATGAAATGAACCAGTTTGGTCCTAGGAATTCTGAAATTTTAATTTGGCCTAAAATAAACCACATTATGGGATTTTCTTCTTTTTTTTTTTTTTTTATCTCAAATGTATTTATTATCCTCAATAATAAACACATGTCATGATATGCATTCAAAGACGAAGATATTACTTTCCCCAAATTATAAATACATCTTCCACCATTTTCTTTCAGTCTGATGCAGGCTGGGAAGAGTACCATGATTATATATTCCCTGATGAAGAAGCTTCTCAACCAAACCTTAAACTGTTAGCTATGGCTAAGAAATGGAAACAACAAATGGAAGATGATGAGGAAAGCTGATCAGATCAGTGAGGGGGAAGTGACTCATGTAATGATAATAAGGGGAAGTGACTCATCTTACACTGTAAAATCATGATTGACTTGGAATTTATACTTAAAAATCATGAAGACACTGATTCATCAAGAAATCTTAATTTGTTTCAAGAAGACATAATTCTTAATGTTGAAATGTTAATACTGTCAACAGTTTGGTGATAGTTTCTATTGACATAAGATAGACGTATTTACACTTTTGTTATATAGCTGAATTTTCTCTCTGATTGACCTTAGATCTGTCTCTGAATAACCATTTAACGACTTGAAACAATCATTTTTGAACTATAACTTCAAATATTTAAAATTGCAATATTTTCTTAGATCTGTCTCTGAATAACCATTTAACGACTTGAAACAATCATTTTTGAATTGTAACTTCAAATATTTAAAATTGCAATATTTTTGTAGTACGTTTGTGGTATTAAGCTATGGCGGACATATCTGCATACAAATGTAGATATGTCTATTGTATTCTTCAATAGGATAATGACATACTACTACAAGTTAACATCTGAAGGGTTGTGTCAGTAATAGATCATTGTGTATAATTCATTGCAAGGCAGCTTCATTTTGAGAAAAATGCTTTGACGGAAAAGAGAGTGCTGGTTAATCATTTGTACGTATTGAATAGATTAGAGTGAAAGTGGTATATATCTGGGAATTATGCTTCATTTGTAAGAGTTGTGATATGATAGTTTATATTTGAGTGATAAGTGATGCAAGACTTTTATAAATAAATGAGTCTTTAACAAATTTGACATGTGGTCTCTTTTTTAACACCCAAATTATGATTTCCTCAAAAGTTTCATTTTCTGGACTTATGCAAAATTTTATTTAACACTCACACAGTTTATTTGAAAGGTTTATTTCTGAGGCTGAATTTAGATAATAGTGTATGAAGTTTTTTTGACCCAATGGCTTTTTTTCAAACGAAAAATGACAGAGATGTTCTATGTCTACCTTAGTGATCTTACTTTGGTAGCAGTTGGCTAACCATCTGAAACGTAATTGTTCATTGAGACAATGGAATTTAAAAGTATCAAAAATATTTTACAAGGATGACTGAACCAATTAAAATAAAAGTTTGCAAGAAGGCTCAATTTTAGATACTTTTCCAATATTTTACTTTTTCTACTGATTGTTGACTACCTTTACCTCCTGGAATAGGTTGCTTAGATCTTAACACAAAATTATTCGATCTACTCAAACATAAAAGGTTTATAAAGTGACATTCTTTTCCTGAGGATCTGAATGAGTTTTACAGAAAGGACAGTAATGGCCCAATACAAGTAAGAACAGAAAAAGGGCAAAAAATATCAAAAAGGAAAACAATGGCACAAAAAACAAACAATAAAGAATACATGGACATTTGTAACTATCAAAATTGCATGCATAGTAAACTTATATCATGTAGATAACATTTACGGTTGCCTATATAATGAGACATTGTAAACATTTTATCATAACCAGTCTTGTATGTGTGTCTATATCCAAATGTCCACACTGAAAAAGATCTTTTCAGTTCAACAAACAGTTGCTAAGATCTGGACATCAATGGAACAATGTATACCAAGAAGAGACATAATGACAGTATATGTCTCTATCCTAATGACCCAATTTTGTATGGACCTTGTTACTTCTATTAAAGACCCATGATGGATATGCTGCGCTTTCTGCACAATGAGGGATCCATGCAATATCTTTCTGATGAGTAGCCTTTTGCTAAGTAAAAATCCCTCCTCTACACAACATAACCTCGTTTTCAGTTGCTGTCCAATATCATTTTTATAAGTGGCATTTTGCAAAGCAACATTACCTCTACCCAACATAACGTTGTTTTTCAGTAGCAGTCCTAATTTTCTTTTTTCCCCTGTTGAAGTACCTTTCAGAACCTACTAATTGTATGAATTTTCTATTTGTTCTCGTCCCGAATTATATATGGAATATTTGCCACTGAACTTTAAGCAAGCAAGCAATTACTAATCAATCATAATTTTTCAGATTAATTCCTGTGAAAGAAAAAATCAATCCACTATGTCTCAAGCTAATCTGTGCAAATTAAAAATAAAATTTAAAAAAAATCTGTTCCGACAAATATATTAAATAAGGAAGAATCCTAGACCTAAGTTCCTGTTAAAATGATATATTTATGTTAAAAAACAGTATAAAATTCTCTGATTAGAACGACTCTGGGGATTAACCAATCATGTTAGAGCTGACGTTTTCTTTCTCTCTGGGAACTACTTCAAAAATTACAATATACCTGTTTCACCCAGCGATATCATGTTGACAAATTGTGTATTGTCACTATGTCAGAAGATAATTTGCTTAATAACACATTCCTCAGGAAATGGGAATATATTTGTATTTTACCATTTTGATGAAACACTATCTAGTGGCTTCTTGACAGCGAACTTGCATAGAGAGCAGAAGGCCTTGGGTTGGACCCACTGCTTGGTCAAAGTGAAAATTTAAGAATTTGCATTAGCTGTTTCTCCACAAAACACTCGGCATTCGAGGGGTAAAAGTCACGACAGGTCCACACAGAATCCAAGCAAGTGACCCAGTACCAACGAGAGATCTATCGCCAGATGCAGGATAAACTGGTTGACTTATGGGACCGGCTAGATACAACACACTGAAGACCTCAGAGTTCCTCAAACAGATTGGGTATATATACGCACCCAAATCATGTGTCTGGGTGAAGAAACATACCTTGCTGTGGATTGTTGTCTTCTGAACTAGCAGGTTCAACATCCGAAAAAAGTGTATCCGTCTAGTACAATGCAAACTTCATATTCATATCACAACACGTTATATATTGTCCTGATGCAAATGTAATATTTGCAACTGGACCTCTGATCTCTTAATCCATTCAACTAACATTACAAAGAGGTATAGAATAATAATGAGGAAGTACAAATGTTCTGACACTATAGACAATAAAATCATTACCATGGCATTTCTGAAAGTGATTTCTTTTCTGAATTGCAACTCACTCACATAACCCACAGTCTATAGTTCCAAAAAGGGAGGAAATGCTTAAGGGGGGACTTTTTCAATTGAATTTAGGAATCAAACTACACTTTTAAAAAGACACCAGGTGTAAGATAGATTAAGGTTGTAAGATATAAAGATGCCTTATTGTGAGAGTTCAACTGACCTTGGCCTGATCTTTGTTGAGGCTGCAAATTTTGTATATAACTTTTTGTTTGATTTTTTTCTTATTTTTGATAGTTAATGTGTGACTTATGTCTAATGGAAAATATTTAATGCATATTAGGTAGACAAATTAAAAATCAATTCAATCTTAGACCCCCCCTCCCCATCCCCCCCCCCCCCCCCCCCCCCCCATCTTATGTCAAGTGAAAGAATGAAATTAACAGTCTCTGGTTTATATATTTTTATAATGATGCATTACACCTATCTTTAAAAAAAATATGTTTAAAAGAGTGGTACTGTTTAGAAAACCTGTTTTTTTTTTGTATTCATTGAATTATTAAAGCAAAGGGGAGGTAAATCCATTACGATTTAAAAAAAATTATTGGTGAAAAGAATATGTGCAAATAAAAATCTTACTTAAAGTTTGGGGGAATTTTACAAATAGACTTTACTTAAGAATCCAAAAGCAAATGTTTAAAACAAAATCTGAACAAAATTTTGTAGAAATCTCAAGCTAACTAAAGGTGAAATAAAATCATTAGTTTGATTTTCCTTAACTATTTTACTTGTCCTTGTTCATCCTGAGGTGAAGAATTAAATATGCTAAGTTTGGAGAGAAAAACAGTTATATCAGTAGTGCTAGACGGGTTTATGAGAGAGCTGTGGAGTTCTTTGGTGAAAATTACATTGATGAAAGACTTGTTGTTGCTTTTGCTAAGTTTGAGGAAGGCCAAAAAAAAGTAAGTACTGGTAAACCAACACTAACGATATATAAGACTTACAGGGTCAAGAATTATATAGCTAGGTTATAGTTTAAACATATTTTATTTTTCAAAATGACAAATGGATTAGACACAAGTTTTAGCTAAGTTGATGTACTGCATACACATTTCATGCTCATGGTCACTTCTGTTCTCCTATATAGTGAGAGGTTCCAATTAAGAGAACTGAAATAATGAACCAGAAGAAATTAAAAAATTATCATAGTTGAATGTCCATTGAAAAATATCTTTGCCCTTTGGTTTCTGGTGGATAGATGTATCATTGACAATTTGACCACATCTCCTTAGTTTTTCAAATAAATTTCAAAAATAAATAGCTGGTCTAAAGTGCATATTGTAATAACACCAAAATTTAAAAAAAACAAAAAAACAATCAGAACTAAGTGAAATAAATTATTAAGCCTTTGAACTCAAACATCATAACTTAATGTCTAATAAAAGAAATTCTGATTGAGGCTATGAGAATGAAATGTTATATAGTATTTTGAACATCAGCTAGAATCGTCAAATTTAAATAAATAAAAAAAAACAACAATAAAAGCTAATAGATAGAAAATAGCAGCCAAATATTTAGATCTTATTTTGTTAAGGGTTGTTGCACTGAGATAAAAATAATTACTATATTCTAATATGACATAGTTTTTATTCTCTGTCCAACATTTATATCAGCTGTTTAAAGTCATATGAAACGAGTGACTGGTGAAAAAATATGTTTATCCAATTCTTGAACTAATGCATGTATATATCATAAACTTAGTCTTCTGTGCACGCTTTTATCATTTTTTACGCAAACATATGGTATAATCATCAAATTGTTTTTCACTCTGTCTGTTATGATGTGAAAATATGGCAGCTTCTTAATTGTCGAGTTTTGAAGCTGTAGTTTTCCGATTTTCACTTTATAAATAGTAAACCCTCAACAAAGAAGCATGGGTATTGAGCACGTTTACAACATGTACAATCAGATAATAGTTTATTTTAATGACAGATTCATGCATATTGCGATCACCAGATTTTTACGAGAAGGCTCATGCTAAGGTCACTTGCATACGGAAAATATGTCAGCAAATTGCTTCCTGGAAGCAAGCAATTAAAAAAAAGAAAACTTCTTCTAAATATGGACTAATTAAAAAAAAATCTTCAGAAAAAAGTATATGTACATAAGTTTAATAATGAAAACTATCTATTTAGTTATAAAAAACATATGCATCATTGTTTTTAATTTGAGGTTTCATATGACTTTAAATGTTATTCATTTTCAGCATGAGAGAGCCAGATTTGATATACAAATATGCCTTAGATCATCTTCCCAAAGATAGTTGTCAAGAAATCTACAAACATTATACCGTCCATGAGAAGAAGTTTGGTAGTCGTGCAGCTATAGAGGATGTTATTGTCAGTAAAAGAAGATTTAAATATGAAGAGGTATGGATTTCAGTACACATTGGACTTATGAATATAGATTGAATATGATCTATTCAAACTGTGTGCTATGACACGCATGACTGCTGTTTGTGTTTTTTTTTAACTTGCATGCAAGACATTTGCAAAAAAAGACTATAAATAAATCTGATCTACCCACCCGCCACCCAGACAATTATAAATGAGAATTATAGTGCATTATAGTGTGAAAAGTTGCTCTGATACCCTCACCCATGTATTATTAATACAATGTGCCTTCCAACCCCCCATACATTTTTTTCTTGAATAGCCCTTACCAGAAACACTCATTTTGTTGCTTTTATTTGTAACAAGAACTATCTTTAAAAAAGATATCCGGCGTATTTAAATTTGAGTGAATGTTTAAAACTATCATTTCGATAACCTTCAGAAGCACAAGGATACCATTTAAATAACGTTTTCTCTGTTTGTGTTCAGTATTCTCGGTCATCGTATCTTTCTGTTTACATTCACCAAAACCCCACGGAAAATATCTCACATGCATAGGTGCGTTCACAAAGTTTACACTAAAAATTATATAATTGTCCCGAAAACAGCTGTCACGGATGCAAAGAGCTATTGGAGAAACAATCATTTTAATAAAAATATAAATCTTTGTAAGATCTAGTCAAATATTCCTAGTTTTTTCACTTGCTTTCCATTACGATATAATTAACGAGATGTTTTTTCAAACACAACCAAATCACCCACCATGACAGCATTTTGTCCAATCACAGAAAGGATTTTCGAGCATGCGTATTCTGTTGCCATAGTTAAGCGTCCTTAAGTTCAAAGGGCACAAACCGAAATTATACCGACTACGTCGGAAAAAAAATGTACACCAAAAGACTATACATAAATCTGATCTATGCATATATTGGTGATGATCTGTTTTGTTACCAAAAACACTCATTTTGTTGCTTTTATTTGTTAAAAAGATGTACACCAAAAGACTATACATAAATCTGATCTATGCATATATTGGTGATGATCTGTTTTGTTACCAAAAACACTCATTTTGTTGCTTTTATTTGTAAAAAAAATGTACACCAAAAAACTATACATAAATTTGATCTATGCATATATTGGTGATGATCTGTTTTGTTACCAGAAACACACATTTTGTTGCTTTTATTTTTAAAATAAAGAATGTACACCAGACAATTAATTATAAGTTATGTACAAATTCAATTGTTACCATGATTCTTCAATTAATATCAAAAATATGTTTTATAAATATACAGTTATACGAGAAACAATAGCTCACACGATACAAATTTGGAATTGAATACTGTAAATTCAGAAATTTTTGCAATCATTCATTTTTTTGGAACTGTTAAACAATGAATGAAATTGTGAGATTAATTTATGCTGTATCAGCAAATACTTCCTACATTACAAGATATGTTTCTATTTTTCAGGAAGTGAAAACAAATCCCTATAATTATGATGCCTGGTTTGATTACCTGAGGTTGTTAGAGGCAGATGGAAATACAGAACAAATTAGAGAAACATATGAAAGAGCCATAGCAAATGTACCTCCATCAAAAGTAAGATAATGAAAAAAAATATTTAGTCAACAATAAGAAAAATCTATGTTCAAAATACCTGCAATCAATATTGTATTTAAGATAAGCTAATGATCACTTAAGATATAATTATAATTTGTGTAGAATGATGAAAAGTTTTGCCGAGATTTATGGAATTAAATTACATAATTTTTCATGCCCACCTACGATAGTAGAGGGCCATTATGTTTTCTAGTCTGTGCCTCCGTTTGTTCGTCCATCCGTCTGTCCCACTTCAGGTTAAAGTTTTGGTCCAGAATGTGTCCTCAGTACAATTTCAAGGTCCACTGAACATAGAAAATGACAGTGCGAGTTGGGCATTCGTGTACTGAGGACACATTCTTGTTTCTTCATGTTATACTCTATGTTGATTATAACATGAGTTCTAGTGGTCAAGAGACAGCCTTAAATAATAGATAAGACTATGTGTTTTCACAAAATTTAAAGCTACAAATCACCCAATCTTAAAAAATCTGCCGATACTTTTAACACATACTATTAAAGATCACTGTAAACACCCAATTCCTTGGAGAACAAAAGCATTAACACTACAACTGACAAAGCTTTTTAATGGGGACAGTCATGGAAATACAGAGACCAAATATGCAATTTGAGCAGTTTACCCTATTAAGAATTTCTACTCAGAAAGATGTTTTTTTGGGTATTGTAAATTAAAATCAAAAGTTTCCAACAATATTTTTACTTTTCAAATTTCTGTTTTCTAGGAGAAACGCCATTGGAGAAGATACATATATTTATGGATCAATTATGCTGTGTATGAAGAATTAGAAAATGACGATCCTGATAAAGTCAGAGAAGTGTTTAAAGCCTGTTTAGATGTGATACCTCATAAAACATTTACATTTGCTAAAATCTGGCTTTTATTCGCTCAGTTTGAAATTCGTCAGAAAAGTTTACAAGGAGCCAGGAGAGTGATGGTAAGATCTTAGTATTGATATTCTATTTATATAATTAAATTCATAGAATTTAATTAGTAGAAAGTGTACTTGTATTTTTTTATAATAGAAATTGTATAAGTTTTATAAGTAGTTTGATAAAAAATCAAATGAATCATTTTAAAAGAATGTTTGTTTTGGAAAATTTGTTTGTCTGAAAATTTCAATCATCACCAAAATCTTTCCCAACCACTAATCTGAAGACTAGTATTCTGATATTTTTGTGATGTATCTTAACAAAAATTTGCACTTACTAGTCCATAAAAAAAGTATTACTAATGTATATTTTTGGACTAGTGGCTACAGGTGCAGACTGAAATTTTTAAAGACAGATAATAATGTTTTTGAATCATTAAGATTAAAGAATAAATTTTAAAAAAGGAAAGAAAGCATCTGTAGAACAAGGTATCAATTTAAAATATATATTTATTATATGTCTTGTAAACTTTCTTTTAAGGGTACAGCTGTAGGTAAATGTCCAAAAAACAAGTGGTACAGAGGCTATATAGAACTAGAATTACAGCTGAGAGAGTTTGAAAGATGTAGGATATTGTATGAAAAATTTCTTGAATTTGGACCAGAAAATTGTACAAGTTGGATCAAGGTAGGCAATATAATTTGACAACTTTAATACCAAGGTTATGTTCATAATACAGAATATTGAAAAAATTAAGATGAATGAAGATATTTGTGTCAAATTCAGTGATTTCAAGTGTTAAATTATTGAAACTGCTATTTCGTGATGTCTTTAAAGAACATATGGTCCTAGATATTTTTGAATAAAAAAATCTAGAATAGTTAAAATGTTTTTTTTTTACTTTGGTGTATACTTATGCATTCAAATTGATTTTGCTTTCTTTGTTGGTCCATTAATTCTTTTTATGCCCCACCTACGATAGTAGAGGTGCATTATGTTTTCTGGTCTGTACATTTGTTCGTCTGTCTGTCTGTCTGTTCGTCCGTCAGTACGTCCGTTCGTCCCGCTTCAGGTTAAAGTTTTTGGTCAAGGTAGTTTTTAATGAAGTTGAAGTCCAATCAACTTGAAACTTAGTACACATGTTCCTTATGATATGATCTTTCTAATTTTAATACCAAATAAGAGTTTTGACCCCAATTTCACGGTCCACTGAACATAGAAAATGATAGTGCGAGTAGGGCATCCGTGTACTGGGGACACATTCTTGTTACTTAAGATGTTAGATTTTTGTAGTCTGCCCTTGTTTCTCCAGAAATATGAGAACAGTTAGGGTATTATCACTAATCTTAATAAATATAATTGTTATGCTCATCTTTTGCTTTCATTCCTCTTTTATAAACACTTTTTCATAGTTTCTGGTATAACTGAACATGTTTATTTCAATTTTACAGTACGCAGAGTTGGAGACGATTTTGGGTGATATAGACAGAGCAGAAGCTATTTATGAGCTAGCTATAAATCAACAGCAGTTAGATATGCCTAAAGACTTGTGGAAATCTTACATTGATTTTCAGATAGAGCAGGAGGAATTTGATAAAGTGAGAAATTTGTACAGACGTTTGTTACAACGAACAAAACATGTGAAGGTAATACATAATACTATTTATATACAACTCGTCTAAACATCAAATAAATAAATACTATTTATATATACATACATAAATGTTTTTTTTTGTGTTTTATTAATAAGAAAGGATGTGATTGGATTGACATTAGGCAATGATCTTATGAAATACTAATTCATAACCAATAAAAGTGACTGTTCTTGATCTTGCAGTTGTTTGAAGGGCTTAGTTGATGAAATAAAGATATCAACAGTACATAGGAAGATGAAGATATCATTTATAGTGTATTTTCATACAAGATTATTAGGGTTTTTTTTATACAAAATATTAGAAACAAATATTTTGACAAATGTTAAAAAGTTTGAAAATTAAAACTGAAAGAGCATTTTAGAAAACTGAAGGATCACAAGAAATGTATTTATATTTGTTTTACATTTTAATAGTGATTTTTTATTTGGGGGGGGGTAACCTAATTTTTATCTGTATAAAAAGAATTTTTTAAATTTAAAAAAAAAAATTTTATACTATAATATTTTTTGTTTCAGGAAATCATATACTTTTGTTAATTTTTTTGCTTCCTTAATTTGTGTAGTCTTATCTTACTATAATATATAAAGGAGGGGAGATCACCCAAAATGTATTTGAAGTTAGATCTCAAGTAATTGTATCATATGATTACTTTTTAAAAATTATTTTAAATCCTTGATTAAGCGGCAGAATATATCTTTGGTGTTTTAAAAGCTTTGTGATAATCAGTTAGTATCCTGGATTTTCTTACAAAGTTGAGCTTTATAGTTGGATTCAACTGTTTAAAAAACATCAGAATTTGACTTTAATTGTTCTATGCAGGTTTGGATAAGTTTTGGTCAGTTTGAGAAAACAACAGGAGAAGACAGTTATATTGACAAAGCCAGAACGGTATACAAAGAGGCAAATAACGCTATGAAAAGTGCAGGAGAAAAAGAAGAGAGACTTATGTTATTAGAATCCTGGCAGGAATTTGAGGTAGGTAAAGGAGTAGATCCGGTAAGGGCCGATTTTGTCCTCAAATTTCAGGTTCATCTAACGAAAGTTTTTAGACACTTTTAAAACACTTAAGTGTCTATTTCAATTGATTCGATTAGTTTATGTGAAAGATTTTAACTGATTTTGTCATTAAAAAACGCTCTGATTCAAGCTTAAATATGAAAAATCTATCAAATATGCCAGAAAACGTCACTTTTCTGATGATTTTTGTCAAAAATGAAAGTGGCCGCATCCGTGTTCATCCTCAACCTTTATATATGTTTTGTATTATCATCAAATACAACTTACATTTCAATATTATGAATGAACACGAATGCGACCACTTTCATTTTAGACGGAAACTGTCTAAAAATTAACCAAAATGCTAAAATTTAGAAGATTTCAGTAATTTAGCATGACTTAATGATGCTAGAACGCAATATTTGTGCATTGTATTGTCAAAAATAGCTTATATTTATGTAGCAGAAGCATTTTACTTTCCACAATATAGCTTAAAGATTACATATTCACAATTTTCTAAAACTGCTATATTTTGGGGCCAAAAAGGGGTCTTACTGAACCAACTCCTTTGCTTGTAGAATTTGACATACAGTAGTATTCTGTTTTTATAAATTGATTTACTCTGACATCTTAAAGCTATAATACATTGATTTACTCATGTTAAAGCTTTAATATAGTGCTAAACTTGTTTTAAAGCTTTCATAAAGAGATTTACTTATATCATGTATATTAAAGCTAGCTGGCAACTTCGTTATGGAGTTGTCGTAGTATTTCATTTACAGTTATCACTAGCCTGTCAATTCTGAGGTTACGGTTTGAACCACTTTTGTGCCTTGCGCGTTTGACACTTATCTTAATTGAATTGAATTGATAGTTTTTTTTTGGTGGAGGCAATCTGCTTCCTACACCAATAAAAACTGGTCTCTATGGTATAAACAAGAGTGCTGAAAGTTGCATTTAACACCAACAATCATTCAATTGTAAGCTAATCTAGACCAAAGGCCATTAGAGCTTTATCATTTTTTTTACATTCGTACATCTTCAAAGTTTTGAATGATTCAAAACTGCCTCTTTGGCAACATGTTAGCAGGAATTTATTGTTTCCATTGCCTGGCTTGATCAAACCAAATACTGTAAAATTCTACTTCTACCAGTAAGCAGCATTAAGAAGCAAGCACAAAGACTTTTTAGTTTGAAATCTGAATAAAATGTCTGGTTATGAGATGACATGGCCTCCTGTATGCACTCTCATTTTTAGCTTAACTGGCCCAAAGGCCATGTGAGCTATTGCCTACTTGGTTTCTGTGGTGGTCGTTCATTCTCATACACTTTTTCAAAGTTTTTTTCCTCTAAAACTACTAAACCAATTTCAACCAAAATTGAGTGATTAATCCTACGGTAAAGTTTGTGATCTACAGACATGGCCACCATGGACAATAGTTGAACAAATTGTTAAATAGAGGCAAAAGATTCCGAAGGGACATTCAAACTCCTAAGTCAAAAATATACTGACAACGCCATGAGTTAAAAAGAAAAAGACCAACAGTACACGAAACACAATATACAAAACTAAAGACTCAGCAACTCAAAATCCACCAAAAAATTCAAAAATGTCCATAAAGCCAAAACCATTGGATGACTACAAAATGAGTTGTTGTATGTAAATGACAAATTTTGACTAATTTCATTGTTTTTTACTATCAACTCGAAAACTATGATAGACAGGTAAAAACTGTGAACATCAAAAATAATCAAAAAAACAAGATCTACAAAAATGTCACACCAACTGAAAAAATCCATGACCCCAGCCTTAAACTATGATTTTTTAATAATTTTCTTGTCCATCTTTTACTTCTTTTCAAAGATCTTCTCTTTAAGAGGGATGTGTCATTAGTTCACTAACTTACAAGAATAAAGAACTCCAAAATATAACTATAATTGTTTATTAAATAGGCATCCATAATATTTCAACATATAGTTCATATGATACAGATTAAGATAATACATAGTTCCAGATATAAGGTGTAATTTTAAACCTAAAAACTAAAACTATAAGACATGATTTTATATTTAAATTGACTGTCTGTATGTTTTTACTTATATAAGTTTAACAGTATTTTCAAAATATTGACCTTTTAATTACCAAAGACATGAATACAGTTGTTTAAATTGAAATAAAGTATTTATCTAACAATTTCTTTTAAGGGCACACAAAAAGCTTTGATCTTTTTTGATATTTTTTTTTACGAATATTGGCATACAAGTTATTTTTCAAGTCAATTCCAATGTGAAACAGAAAAATAGATACTTTTAAGTTCTTCTTTTAGAGAAATATCGATTTTAAATTTTAGAAATTTACTAAAATTTTTGGTTTCTTGGAAATTGTTGTCATTTGGAAAGACATATCTCACCTTTGTGTTTCGAAAGATAATCCAGCTGGTTAAAAAAATATCTTGTGGACAAGTATGCTCTAAATTTATGAAACAATGCATTGGAAATAAATCATTTAAATTTTTTTTCATGATTAAATAAAAAAAAGCTGAATGTTTTTGTTGTATTTTTATCTACTGTAAATTCAAAAATTATAGGTATGATTTTATAAGTGCGACAGGTTTATAATCAAAATGATTGAATCTCCCATTTACAATTTTTTATATGAATTAAACAAAGTTTTTCTCAATATTTCAAAAATTAAAATCGCAATAATCAATGCACACGGTAAATTCTGTATATACAGTAAAGTCAGTAATTTGAAATAAATTATCTGTGATTTGTCATAAAAAAATGGTACATTTAATCTAAATTGACATTTTAAGGAAGAGGGGTCCATGTACTTGTTTTCAAGCTAATGCTTATTGTCAGTCCCATATCTCACATTATAATGTCATGAAAAACAATATTTATGTTGGCAAAGTTATTACCTCCCCTCTGACCATATTGTATATATGCTTCTTATATCTCAAGTAATGTGAAATAACAGTTAATTTCTTTTCTTAACTACTGCTATCAAAATCAAAACCTACTATTTACAATTTAATTCTAAGCATGCAAACCTAATTTTTAAAAAAAGTAATCGAAATACTGAAAATTATTCAAAATGTAACACTACAAGCTTCTATGGGAATTAACACTACTATATTTCCCTCTTGCTAAAAAAAAGTATGAAAAATAGTATAAAACCTTAAGAAATGAGAAAAAAAAACATATTACAAAACACAATAATCAAAGATAATGTTCTCATTTTCACATAGCATACTGTCATATTGTATTTTATGTTCCAAGTTGATATCCATTTATGTAAGTGACATCAGCATAAATTGTACATAGAAATTGAAAGTTCAGATAAATAGTCTAGTTCACAAATCATCAGAAGGTACATGTATATAGTAACTAAAGGTTCACAGTTCTGCTCAGTTTCCATTAGCACACTGCATTTATAATCAGTTCAGAATGGGTATATCTCCAATAGGTAAAATAAAGTTGTCAAAATAAAAAATAGTTTGTGTGCATGAACTATCATCATTATTTATTCAACAACTTGTAACAACTTTTCAAATGGTTGTCCTTTCACTATTATTTTCAGTTCTCCAGTCCATGTGTTATAAACTTTCTATTGTTATGCATTTCCTATTATATAAAACTTTTAAATTATAAAACTATTTACATGAAAACTTATTTTCTTTCCATGGATTTCAAATTATTTTGCCCTATAAATGGCTCTATTTTTTATCACTTTTCATAAGAATTAACTTTGATTTCCACCGAATTTATCACATTTCACTTTTCACAAAGTGATCAAGATCATTGATTACCAAATTGCACAATATCTAATTAATCCTTATACAGCATATCAGAATATCCATTTCAAATGCTTAGAATACACTTGGATACATACTTATGAATACCTTATTACCTATGTATGACTTTATTAAATATTATGAACTCTACTATGGATTTTACTCAACAGAATATTTGATGCATACATTACCCAGACACAATCAACATATAGTTCATATAATACACATTTAAATAATATATAATTCCAGATATAAGGTGTCCTTCTACCATATTACATAAAAATCTAAATTTATCTTTTTTATATCATCAAACTCTTGACCTTTTAATTACAAAATACAAATGCATAATTTGACAACATGTATTTATTTAAGAATTATTTAGGTCTCAAGCAGAGTTGTCAATAATGTGTGAATAAATAATGAATGGCTTTTCTAAAAATACTGCTACTAAAATTAATATATGCTGTTACAACTTAATTATAAGCATGCACATGCAAGCTAAATCTTTGTCAATCCAACTTATTGAAAAAAATTAATATAATGAAAATTATAATGCAACTTACACTATTAATCTAATAGACAACTTTCGAGTTCGATGCATTTCCGTCAAAAACTCTGGTTTTAGTGAACGTCATTTGTGCGTTTAGGGGCGTCGTCACTTCCGTTTCAATGTTGAGCGAGTGGTTGGAAAACTATAATTCTATATTGTACGAATTATTCAGCAAATTAAATTCTCAAAATTGACAATCAGCACTGCTGTCATTAGGGAAATGTCATAAAGTACCTACAGAACAACCATTATTTCTAGTTTATCCTGCACAACGACGATCACTAAGACGCTTGATGAACGTAAATAGTGCAGGGATACAGGCGATCCCCTCTACCTGGTAAATGACGTCATAAAGGCGCGCATAATTGACGAGTTTTTGCCGGTGACGGATGAACTCGAAAGTGGTCTATTGGTTTAAAAATGTTAATGAAAATTATATTTCTACAAAAATATCTATTTTATAGTAGGTTCAAAGTTTGAAAAAAAATAATATAATGAAAATTATAATGCAACTAACACAACTAATCTAATTGGTTTCAAATGTTAATGAAAATTGTATTTCTACAAAAATTCCTATTATTTAGTAAGTTTAAAGTTTGAAACCTAAATTTTTAATGCTTTTTGAATTATCAATAGTATAAGCAACTATTTCTAAAAATGATCTTATTAATATAAAAACTTTGAACATGTGGATACTACATATTTATTTATTTACATATGATATAAATATTTATGTTAAAATAGCGTGTTGGTAGCATGGTTGATTTTTTTTGTGTTGTTTTGCTGCCTTATTCTAGTATACATTCCAACTGGTATAAAGTATACCAAATAAAAGTATTGCAAACAATGATAATGTATCTTATTATTGTGACCTATTGTACAAAAAGTTTCCTTGATTGCTTAAAACAATATATCTGTCTCATTAGTCCTTGATATATGTTCATATTGCTTTTAATGTCTCAGTTTTCAGATGATATAAAAAAAAATGCCAATTTTTTTTATATCTATTTGAAAGATATATTTGAATATTTTAGAATCCTGCATAGTTTATTTCATACAGCTTTGCTTTTTTAGTTTGACTACCTACAGCCCTAGTGCATCCTATATACAACTGTCCAGTTGTGTTGATGGCAAGAGAACGTGGAAATTCTATTCCTATGTCCTCTGTATTGAAATATGAAATCAAATTACCATTGTTATTGAGGATGTGCAGGATTATGGTATCAAAATCTATCACAACAAGTTTATCACTTGGTGTTGTCACAATGTCTGCTGGTTTGAATGGTTCACTCTTATTGATAGTTGAATGACCTGTATACTGGTTTATTATATGTCCTCCTTGTCCTAAGATCACTACTTTACCACTGAAATCATCTGAAATTTTATCCAATACATGTATATTGCCATTACTTGTAGTGGTTATCAACCTAGAGTTATTAATTAAAGGTTGGTTATGTTCATCATGTTCATACACAGTCTCTTTGTCTCCTTTCTTGTTCATAATGATCAGAGCACTTCTTTTTATTTTACTATCATATGCTCCAACTATGAGTTTATTGTCATTGTTAAAATGGATGGCTTTGGGATAGAAAGGTGATACATCATAAACAGAATCAGTCAGATCACCAGTACTGCTGATTTGTTGTAACCTTGTTTTCCCTTGAACACACAGAAGGAGTTGATTAGATGGATTTACTGCCATACCATACACTCTAATGTTGAATTCAGACATCACCTTCAGATTACTTCCTTCATGCTTTACTCTCTGTAACATTCCATATTTACCAGAACTTGTCCAAATTGACTGGTCAATACATGGACTTACTAATGTTATCACTTCAAGTTCAGTCTGATATGTATCATTGATGACTAGGGAGATGTTTATTTCTGCTGACAAGTTTCCATCATCTTGTAATAATCCAATGTTTGATTGGGTAAAATTTCCTGGAAAAAATTTTGGTGATGAACTGTAGCTTGGCTTGGTTTGCGGTTCTTGGATTTCAGTGGATTTCTTCATTGTTTTGACCTCCTTGAAGAATTCAGAAGCATTGGTTATCTCAATAAAATCCTGGACTTGGTTGATTTTGTCATTTGTTTGGTTGGTAAATACTGAAATGGCGTTCAAATCTGTTTTGACTGATGTTAAAACAGTTTCGTGGCTTTGATCAAATTTATTTATGAGTTCCTTAAAATATTTTTCTACTTGTTCTTTTACAGTTTTCTCATGACTAACTATATCTTGTCTTACTTTTGAATACTTTGAATTTTCAGCTGATACTAGTCTATTGAGCTCATCTTTCTTTGCTTTCATGTTAGAATGATTTTTCTGCATTTTACTTTGACCTTGTTTCAGTTTGTCAATTATTACTTTGTATCCATCACTAATTTCAATTAAATCATGCTTTTTATGAATTTTAGCAATACAAGTTGGACACACAAGGATTTCACATGTATTACAGTAAAGACATGATGATTGTCCAGCATGTTTATCACATTTAATATTGGTAAAATCCAGTTCTTCAGTATGCAATCCAATCTCTTCTCTACAGATGATTTTATGATCTTGTGCATTTTTAAATTGGGAATGTACCTTGTCCTTGCAATGACCACACATCAAAATACTGCAGTCCATGCATTTCCACTGTATTGGTCTATCTGTTTCACATAATTTACAGTTAACAGGGACTTGACCTCCTCCAAACGGTTGAGAGGAAGCCATATTTGTCAGGTGTGTCAGGTATTTCACTTCCTTGTTTGATCTATTTTGGGGTGTTAAGATCAACAAGTTAAATGCCCTTGTACTTAGAGTTAATATACTGATAACATGATAACAATGAGCATTTAAATCAGTGATTGTATAAAATTTAAATTTAAATTTGAGAACATCGATTATAATACAATAGATATTGAAATTCATGTATTTAGAATGGTTTATATCATTTTCTACTAATAATCTCACATTAACTGACCTTTTGCAGTCACTTCTTGTCCTTTTTATTTATTAGATACACCTTGAAGGTGTTAGCCCAGATGGGTGTATCAAGTTTACACCAAGATATTATTGTCAATGCAGAATGAGAATTTTCAATAATTTAGGAGGGGTGGGGATGGTGGGGTCTTTTCACGATTTTTTAAAGATCATTATGTTATTGAAAAGCAAGATACTGTGGATTCATTAATATTCGTTGGATACCATATTTTGGGGATTTCGTGGCTATAGGCGAACCACAAAATTAAATGTTCAATGGATGACAAATTGTATAAAGGCTTGTATAATGACTGCAGCAAAATCACAAAATTAAATGACCACAAAATAAATGAATCCACAGGAAATGGAGTGTACCCAATTCATTTAACAACATCTAGGTGCAAAAAAACATATAGCCATTATGATCATTGCCAAAAAACTCAGTTCAAGTAAGAATTTGTAATAATTTTCCTTGTGGTTTTATTTATTTAATTAATTCCTACACATTTAAAAAAAAAAAATCAAAAGACTAAAAACAACACCAACTTATTGTAATTTTGTCTGTTACTTTGTTAGTTTAACCATTGAACTTATTAATGAAGTACCACAATGTCCCTTGGTTTTATGCTTAAAACTTCTTGTAACCTTACTAATGCATTTTTCACATTGATACACATTTGATTGATGCACACAGTTGGGTATAGTTATCTATTGAATAGATCATCTCAATTTAAAATGTAGCAATCGATTCTTTGTGGAATAAAGTGGAATGGAATAAATCAGTACAAGTGAAAAGGATCACAAGTAGTAGAGCTATATCTCAAATCCCTTAAGGAGTTTTTTATACCTTCAAATTATACTTTTTTTCTGTTTCTACAAAACTGATATTAGCATTGCAAAAGTAAGAAAAATATATGTCTTATCCTTACAGAGGTATTGTCTCTCAAGTGATGGCTTTTGTCTTTTGTGTTTTAACTTAACTTTGTTCAACTGCAAAAATGATAAGAAATATATTTGCAAAATGCCAGTCTGATTGTAACCATTTAATGACTCCTTTTGAGAGTTATCACCCTTCAATGAAGATTTTGTGCTTGCTAGTATTGGGAGAAAAGATTACACAGATGTATCAAACCCTAATGTGGCTTGCTTGATACTTATCATTTTTTCAAAAACTTTATCACTACTTTTGAGATAAACACTCGATCGATCTGTACATACTATCCCTAAATATTTCAAGAAATCTACAATTGAAATATAAATTCAGATATTAAATATGCAGAGTTATATATGTATTTATATAACCATGCATGTAAAAAAAATATAGATAAACTGTGAAGGTTGCATGCACCTTGTTATGTTCTAAAATTATTGTCTTTGTGAAAGTAGTAGTTTGAAAACAGAGTTATCTTCCTTTGTCCACATTACAATCATACCATGTAAAAATGCCTAAAGTCTCGGTCACACCTTACCGGATAGCACGAACGGACGCCTAATGGAAGAAAATAAAAGTTGTCCGTTGGCAAAATTGTTATCTGTTGGGAGTCCGTTGATGTAAAACGGATGCGTAACGAATGCATAACGGACACACACTGGATATGCAACGTACGAGTAACGGAGACGTACCAGACAGAACGGATGTCGAACGTACATCCAACAGACGAGTACTGCATAAAACTGACACCTAACAGAAGCGTACCGGATAAAACGGATGAACAAGATATACAGAAAAGTTAAAGGAGACAATAATAATACATGTAAATCGCATCAATATTCAAAATGTTTCTGTGTAGCTGGTTTTGGTTGTTCTTCAAAATGCCGCTAAAGAGCCGTGTCTGGCGTGAATAAGAGTTGCTTGATTGCGAATACGTGGCCTTACTCTAAGATCGATTATTAATAACAAGAATTCATGAACCCAAAGAAATCTGACATACCAATAAATGGCTTTTCTGACGCGAAATTTTTAATTGGCATTTATCCGTTTCAGAACCGTTCATTATCCGTTTTATCCGTTATACGTCTGGTAGAAGTCCGTTTCACATTCGTTCAACATCCGTTTTATCTGTTACACATTCTATAGACGTCCGTTGGTGAATTTATCTGCCAGACCTCCAACGGATGTATAACGGACACGTAACGGATACAAAACGCAAACGAAACGGACGAGTACCGTACAAAACGGACGCCTACCGGACGTTCAACGGACATTTCATCCGTTGGACGTCCGTTTAAAGTTTTGAACATGCTCAAAATTTTCCAAAGGACAGAACGGACGTCGACGGATAAAACGTACGCTCAACGGACATGCAACGTCTAACGGACATGAACGGATTGAAAAAAGTTATCCGTTAGACGTCTGTTCGAGCTATCCGTTCAGGTTTGACAGAGGCTTTAAAAAAATCATAATTTAGAGCTTTTTTCTGAAAAAGCTTAGGCCTAGAATGCAAATTCTGCATATTAATGTTTAGGACTAAGAAATATTCACTTTAAGGTTTTATAAAGAAATGACCAGTTTGATTTGCTATGACTGGGTTTCAAACTCCAAAACCTGAGTGTTGACAGGTTAATGATCAATGTTAGTGAACTACTTGGACCACTCGAACACTTCAAAGTCTATGCAGATTTGTTTCACCTATTAACTTATTATTTTTATTTACAGTCAGATAATGGAGATGAAGAGACACGTAAACATGTAGAAAAGTTAATGCCACAGAAAATCAAGAAAAGGAGGAAAATCCAAACAGAGGATGGGGTATGTTCTTGTTTATGGGATGTTCTTGTTCAAAAAGTTATATCAAATAATTTGTTTTTTTTTATTGGATAACAAATATTCCATATAGTGTTGTGAAAAATTCAATATTTTTCCATGGCTGTTCTTTATAAACAATAATGAATTGGATATTTTGATAAAATGGGGAAAGGGAACCAATCATATTTTTGAAAACTGACATGTTATTCAAAGCATATGAAGACAAGATGCAGTTTAACATATTATTAAGTGGAAAATTCTAAGTAGGGTTTTATTAATGATTAAAAAATTATTCTAAAATTATCATGTTGCATGCTCTGATCTTTAGGCAATGTCAGAATTGAGGTCAAGAAAATTGTCAAAATAAATCAGTTTGGTCATGGGATCATTGATATTTTAACTTTCCCGGAAAAAAAATCCATATACATTGTAGTTAAAGATTGATCTGAAATGCACAAAGGAACACAGGGCATTCATTTGGATGATCTAATTGCTTTAAAAATTGAAGAAATTAATTTTCCCAAATTATCAATACATCTTCCACCATTTTCTTTCAGTCTGATGCAGGCTGGGAAGAGTACCATGATTATATATTCCCTGATGAAGAAGCTTCTCAACCAAATCTTAAACTGTTAGCTATGGCTAAGAAATGGAAACAACAAATGGAAGATGATGAGGAAAGCTAATCAGTGAGAGGGGAGACACTCGTGTAATAATGATCAGGGGAAGTAAATCATCTCACTCCATAAAATCATGATTGACTTAGAATTTGTACTTAAAAATCATGAAGATACTGATTCATCAAGAAATCTCATTTGTTTCAAGAAGACATAATTCTTATTGTTGAAATGTTAATACTGTCAACAGTTTGGTGATAGTTTCTATTGACATAAGATAGACGTATTTACACGTTTGTGGTATATAGCTGAATTTGTCCCTGATTGATCTTAGATCAGTCTCTGAATTACCATCTGAAATCAGGGGACAATCACTTTTAAAGTATGACATCAAGTATTGCATTATTTCAGTGGTACTTTTATGGTATTATATGAATTAATTAAATTAAGTAATGGCGTATACATCTGCATAAAAGTGTAAATATGTCTATAAATGTATGAGGGTAGTAATGGGGGTACCTTCATGACGAACAACGGTAAAAATTCTTGCCAAATAACTTTAACGGTAATTTTTGGGGTATGGCAATATAATGGACACTTTCTTTTAGACAATAAAAAAATGGACTGATTTTGACCCTTCACATTATTTATTTCTTTCAAAAATAACGTTAATGCTAATTATTTGAGACCTCGGACAATTTACAATAAGGATATTTTGACGAATCACGGTAAAATTTTAACCAATTTGACGCTAACAGTAGCTGAAAATGAATTTTGATGGCTAATAGTAGAGGGCATGTTTACCCTCTTGTATTGGCCTGTAGTAGGATAATGAAATACTATAACAAGTAAAAACCTTGAAGGTTGTTTCAGATATTGATCATTTTGTATAATTCAATGTAAGGGAGCAACCATAAACTTCAAGAGGGGGGGGGGGGGGGGGGGGGGGGGGGGGGGGGAATGGTATTTTGTCTGAGTCAGAATTTTTTTTCACGCTTTTTTTTGTTTTTTTATTCTATCAATTCAAATTTTTTTTTCTCAAACTTTTAAAAAAAATAAAATAGGGGATCAGAATATTTTTTAAGGAAAATCAAGTAAACCCCCCTCCCCCCCTAATTGAAGTTAAATGATTGTCCCTAAGGCAGCTTCATTTTCAGAAAGTGCTATGACTGTAAGAGTGAGTGCAGGTTAATCATTTGTACGTATTGAACAGTGTGAAAGTGGAATAAATCTTTGAATTATGCTTCATTTGTAAGAGTTGTGATATGATAGTTTATATTTGAGAAATAAGTGATGGTAGATTTTTTAAATAAATGAGTCTTTAACAAATTGGACTTGTTTTTTAACACTCCAGGTCGGATTTCCTCAAACAGTTAAATTTTCGGGACTTTTGCAATATTTTTTAATCACACCCTAAGATATAACTGTTTTAATATTTATCTAAGTTGAGAACAACTTTTATGAGATTCATGCAATATATTTTGTTTGACTTTTTAGCTCAACTGACCTGAAAGGTCAAGTGAGCTTTTCTCATCACTTGGCGTCCGGCGTATGTCGTCCGTCGTCCGTAAACTTTTACAAAATCTTCTCCTCTGAAACTACTGGGCCAAATTTAATCAAACTTAGCCACAATCATCATTGGGGTATCTAGTTTAAAAAATGCTGCCCCTGAATTGGTAATTTTAAGGAAATTTTACCCTTTTTAGCTCACCTGGCCCAAAGGGCCAAGTAAGCTTTTCTCATCACTTTGCGTTCGTCGTCCGTCGTTAGCTTTTACAAAAATCTTCTCCTCTGAAACTACTAGGCCAGATAAACTGTAAACAGCAATAATGTTCAGCAAAGTAAGATCTACAAATAAGTTAATATGACTAAAATGGTCAGTTGACCCCTTAAGGAGCTATTGCCCTTTATAGTTAATTTTTAACAATTTTCATTAGTTTGGTAAATTTTTGTAAATTTTTACAAAATAATTTCCTCTGTTACTAATGGGCAAAGTTCATTATAGATAGAGATAATTGTAGGTAGCAAGAATATTCAGTAAAGTAAGAACTTAAAACACATCACCATCACCAAAACACAATTTTGTCATGAATCCATCTGCTTCCTTTGTTTAATATTTACATAGACCAAGGTGAGCGACACAGGCTCTTTAGAGGCTCTAGTTTCTGTAGCATAGGCTCACTTTCAGGTCATATCATGAGGAATAATAATTTTATTTTTTTAAAGACTTTAAGTAATTCTTATCTAAAAAATCGGAATAATTGATGAAATGCAAAAAAAACAATTTGATGCAATTTGGTCTACTTATTACAGAGATAATTGTGTGTAAAGTTAAAACCTTAGGAAAAAACAATCAATGCTACTTTCAGAAACAGCACTAAAACCAAATCAACCGAAAGTGACGAACTGTTGATCACTTGTTCGGCTTATCTAAATGTTGTATAACAATAAACTTCTTCCTGATCGTTGATTAAAAGCACTGCTAATGAATTTCAATACCCTTCAATTCTCATTCTTTATTATGACCAATTTCTCAAATGACATAAATATGTTTCAGACGGGAAGTGTATTGAACTACAATAGACACCAATATCATAAAGTTACATAACTGTCTATACATTTCAGACTATTGACCATTTCCAGGCTCTGCCCACTAAATCATGGTCCAGACTTTAAATTAAAAAGCAATGTTGCTATTCATCAGATTGTCTTTTTCTGAATTTTAAGCTGACAACAGGTGAGACATATCTCTGTGTCAACAGCTAAGGCATTAAGGGTATATACTCCATTCGGAGGTGCTCCTTCTTAAAGGAGGCTAATACACAGAAGAAGTTTATTTGATAGATAAAATAGCGAATAGTAATGAAGAGCCAACATAAGGAAGAACAGAGAAAAAGGGCCAAAAAAGTAAAAATGGCACACACAAAAAAAGAATGATACCTTTATTTATTTTGTATGGACATTTGTTACTATCAAAAATGCATGCATATTAACCTAATATCATGTAGATAGACGACTCATAAAATTTTCTGTTGCCTGTAGATGAGACATTGTTTTTAAATAATTTTACCAGTCTTGCCTGAATAAATGTTTGTCTTCACTAAAAAAAATCTTACAGGTTCAACAAACAGTTGCTTCGATCTGGAAATCAATGGGAAAATGTTTACCAAGAAGAGACATAATGACAGTATATGATTCTTATCCTAATGACCCAATTTTGTATGGACCTTGTTACTACAATTAAAGACTTGCACATGATGGATATGTTGCGCTTTCTGCACAATGAAGGACCCATGCAATATCTTTCTGACGAGTAGCCTTTTGCTAAGTGAAATTTCCTCCTCTCCCCAACATAACCTCGTTTTCAGTTGCTGTCCAACATCTTTCTTAGGAGTGTCGTTTTGCAAAGCGAAATTTCCTCTTCCCAACATAACCTCGTTTTCCTGTCGAAGTACCTTTCAGAACCTACTTATTGTATTAATTTTCTATTTGTTTTCGTCTTGGATTATATCTGAATATTTACCACTGGACATTAAGCAAGCAAGCAATGACCAATCAATCATGATTTTCAAGATTAATTCCTGTGAAATGAAAGAAAAAAAAACAATCCAAAGTCCACTATGTCTAGAGCTTATCTCTGCAAATTAAAAATAAAATTTGAAAAAAATCTGTATCAACAAATATAAATAAGTAAGAAGATCAAAGTTCCTGTTAAACTGATATATTCATGTTTAGGAACAGTATAAGATTATCTGATTAGAACGACTCTGGGGATTAACCAATCATGTTAGAGCTGATGTTTTCTTTCTCTCTGGGAACTACTTTTAAAATTACAATAGACGTGTTTCGCCCAGCAATGTAATGTTGACAAATTGTGTATTGTCACCATGTCAGAAGAAAATTTGCTTAATGGCACATTCCTCGGGAAATGGGAATATATATTTGTATTTTACCATTTTGGTGGAACACTATCTAGTGGCCTCGTGGCAGTGTACTTGCTTAGAGTGCAAGAGACCTTGGATTGGACCTCCTTTTTGGTCAAAGTAAACATTTAAAAATTGGCATTAGCTGTTTCTCCTTAAAGCACGCAGCATTTAAGGATCCAAATAATGTGTCTGAGTTAAGTAACATTCATGCATTCCTACGGGTTAATGGCTTGTGAACTAACAGGTTTAAAATCGATATAGTACAATGCAAGGTTCATACTTGCATCACAACATGATATTGTCCTGATTCAGATGTAATATTTTCAACTGAACGTTTGATCTACAATCCATTAAACCAACGTTACAAAAGGGTAAGGAATAATAATGAAGAAGTATAAATGTTCTGACACTGGAGACAAAAAAAACCATTACCATGACATTTCTGAAAGTGATTGTTTTCTGAATTTGTTTCACGCACGTAACCCACAGTCTATAGATCCGAAAAGTGATGAAACTTATGTTGGTACTTACTAAATTGAATTTAGGAATCGAACTTCACTTTTTAAAAGACCACTGGTGTAAGATAGATTCATGTAATGAAGCCGAGCATCTTCTTAGATACACGATACTTCCTTATGCTAAATTTTCTTGATTAATTTTTTTTTTTTGTGAATGCGAGACGAAGGGTCTTTTTCTCTCTCACCAAGATTTGACTTAGGGTTCTAACCCGGTGGTGGCAACGTAAAGTGTTATGCCCCCGCCGTAGCGGAGGGATTGTGTTTTGCCCTGGTCCGTTCATCCGTATGTCTGTACGTACGTCCGTCTCAAAGTTGGTTTCCGTTCTCTAACTTTAGTTTCCTTCAACCAATGATATGAAACTTGTACACAATACAGGTACCTATTAAACTCTGATCAAGTACACATTTGGGTAACGTTACTTATACTATTATAACTTTATATAATATGCAAGCGTGGTGCATTATCAGTGTACCATGGACACATTCCCCATTTATCTTTGTATAAAGCTTCAGAAGGAAGAAAGAAATATTGGATAAATCATATCGGGTATAACGGTGGCTTATTATGAGAGATCTGCCTTTTCTTCATTTTATAGTTAACTGAGTCAACGTTTAGCTTTCATGATTCGACTTATTTCTCCTATACTACAGTTCCAGGGTTCATCTAACCTTGGCATCACTTGCATTGTTCTTTTATAAATCAATGTCAGTATTTCGTGATTAAAAACTTAATTTTAACTTCATGATTTCGTGATTAAGTTCTGATAATTAACGTCATGATTTCGTGATTAAGTTCTTTTAATCAACAGCCTTTCATCGATTAGAAGATTTTGTGATTATGTTCTTTTAATCGGCGTCAAAATTTCGTAATTAAGATATTGAAAGTACTAAATTGGGTGTCATAATGATCGTTAAGTGATCATGTTCTTCTGACGTGCAATATATGACCTTGACCTCATGTGCATGGTTTTTTGGTCAATATTACTATTTTATGTGAGATTCGTTTCTCACATACTATAAATAAAAGGTCAACTATATTCGATGCATCGAATGATTTTAAGTTGTTGGTGTCCATCTCACAGGGTACAAATGACCTTGACCTAATATTCACGGTTCATTTGCCACCGTTAAGTTTTTGTTATAAGGTTTATTTCTCCGGTGAAGTTGTAAATATAAGTAGTAGGTAAACTATATAAGCTGGGTAGTATTATTTTAAGGAGCATCAGGCAAAGATAGCAGGGTTTATCTGACCCCCCCCCCCCAAAAAAAAAAATAACCCACTAAACGGTATTATCATCAATTATTGATAATCGTTATTTTTCTGTATTACCAAACTACATACTACACAGCCTTGAGCTAAATAGCGTAAAACTCAGTTATGAACAGTTACACAGGCGAGATATTTCACCATGTGCACCCTCGTTTAACTGATAGCAGGTTTCTCAAAACTAAACTTCTTCGGTTTTTTGGTGGTTTTTCCATTTGTGTCTACGTCATACGATAGATTCTGCTTTAATCTTTGTGTAAATAATAGCAGGCTGGTGCTTTTATTACCTATCCATATCATCATTTGTATTTTGTATGTTGAACGGCTTGGTTTGTACCGCGACTGCTTGTTTCAGCAAGTGACCTTCGCAGAATAATAAACCAGGACGGAACCGGCTTTCTAGTGTAGGCTTGTTAAAAATGCATGGAGTGAGCTGAGGGAGTGAGATGTTAAATATTTTAATATGCAATTTTTTGTGGGATTTAAAAAATATTTTTTAAAGTTGACCAGATTCGTCAATTCCTGAATCCGCCACTGGATTGACCCTTCAAATTAACAAATTATCAATGGCCAAAGTACAATAAGTAAGAAGATCTAAGAATAATTGCTAAACGACACACAATTGGCAAAACAAATTGACATACGGTACAAATAATATGATTTCTAATCTTCACAGTTTGATTGATCTCCCATAACAATCATAGGAGAGTGAAATTTTGTTGATTTTATAGGGAATCATTAAAGCTTGACTGGACACCCCCCTTTTTTTTTTTTTAGGTCAGTCAGTGCTCCCTCTTCCCCCTCTTTTTCCCTTATTAAACGTTCTAGATCCGCCACTGACAATGGTCATTTCCTCCTTTCTCAAAGGAAATGGTCTTATTCGCTGGAAAGTTAATTCAATCACCGGTGATGATATACAATGATGGGGCCGGGGGGGGGGGGGGGGGGGGGGGGGGGGGTTCTGATAACGCTTACTGTTTTGTCAGATTTGTCAGATTCCCGTATCCCGCTAACACTATGTAGGTAAGCAATTCTCGTTTTTTTTTTTAATTGTCCGTTTCCCATTAGACTTCATTTCCCTTTTCTCGCCACAATAATTTGACTTTCGCGTGTCACGCTTACAAAAAAATCGGCATCCCGCGTCACGCTTAGACCCTGAAACCCACAATGATATGTGTATCTTGTAATGTTCTCAGTCCTATTAGTCCAATAGTGATTTCTTTAAGACAGACACATTTATCCACATTAGATTAGTTATATTAAGTATACCATTCCTCAAATCCTTTGGTGCTTCAAAACGAAGATTACTGAATTTAAATGTCTCTGTTCAAAACACAAAACTATTTTTCATACATTAATGGATTTCTTTTGGGCATGTCAAATTTGTTTTTATCTTTGCATTGGGTGAATACATTTGAATAAATATTCCTGCAGCTTCTTTACTAAATTCTGACATTCCCGCGGGTACATCTGAGATAATCTCATATCTGATGTTCATTGAACTCAAAAGGAATGTCTGATGTGCAATCCCTCTGGGTACAATAGTCGGAATGCAACCCGATTGCAGACGGTTCTGGTCCCGACGGTTCCCATCAGAAATAAATAAGAAAATGATTATATTCCTTGTTGCATACGATCTATTCTTATTGATGATCACGAAAGTCTTCTAATCTATATATTGAATACAATCCCCCTGATTTGATTAATGAGAATAATGATAGAGTTACTCATATTTGTCAATATTGTATTAAAGTATAGTATAGTGATGAGAAAACTACTTAGGTAAATCCATTATATTTTAAGGGGTGATGTCTGTATTCGGTAAACTGCATATTAAAATATTGACTTGTTTGAATGATAATGTCATTTTTTTTATGATTTACAAAATATACATATTTAAAATTGATATTGATTAAGTGTGTATTTAGATATATTTACACTAAATATTGTTTTTAAAGTGAACGTGACTACCTTTGACCCCTGTCCTTGGAACAGACTAATATTGTCCGAGGTGAACCAATAGGATACATATGAGCTTTTATCCAATTTGTTCTTTAAATTGCGCGATGTTATAATTTTGTCTTTTGAACAAGTTAGACGTTAAAACGTATTTATAATGTAACAATAAAATATAATTTTAAAAAGGACGGGAAAATAAGATGGAACTTAGCTATATTTTATCCAATTTAATACTGTGGTTGTTCTTCCACCTAACTTGGGGAGAACCTCTTAAGAGGTATCAGACCCCGTGTCCTAATGAATGTGACTTAAAAAAGTGTCCAAAATTACAATTCTGTGATGGAGAAATAGTGAAAGACAGATGTCGCTGTTGTCCGGATTGTTCGACAAATATTGGATTCAATAGTACTTACGCTCAAAAAGGTAAGAGGTTTTTTTTCTTAATTTTTCCAATGATTTTGTATAATGTGTTAAACATATCATCCTTATTCCTAGAAACTCTATTTGTAAATAATATAATTTTATCAGATTGATATAAAATGAGTTTTAAAACTACTTTTCAATCAATAAGTTTATTAAGTGACAACATATATCTGTTTTCACACTTAATACTGAAAGATTTAAGAAGCTTTACACTATTTTATAGTTTTCTCACGGACTAGGTCTTTAAAACATGTATTTATTTATCAGCTCATGATTAACCGTGTCAGACGGTATTTGTGTAGAAATTTGACAAATGTACATGTAAAAACATAGCTCAGACAAGTATTATAGATTTACATCAAGTATGCTGTTTACATAAATTACGAAATGTTGACTTACAAAGGTGTTAAAGCCACCCCTGAATTCTTTCATATAATTTTATCATATTTATTCAG
The DNA here is from genome assembly GCA_019925275.1 of Mytilus edulis. Taxonomy (NCBI): domain Eukaryota; kingdom Metazoa; phylum Mollusca; class Bivalvia; order Mytilida; family Mytilidae; genus Mytilus; species Mytilus edulis. The sequence continues at coordinate 80,771,715 of CM034350.1, read as the reverse complement.
CAGAGCGGTTGTCATTGTTAAGGCTTATAGAAGTGTATAAATTATAAACTGACTTTTATGGTCTCTTTAATGTAATCGGAGATAAGTATACAGTTATGTAATAACTTATTTTAAATTAAACTAACAAGTAAAAAATGTTGGTGATGTCTGTACAGGGAATAGGTGTCAATCAAACATTAACCTATATTAAGATTATTAAAAACTCTTAATATTAGTGAAACTTGATACTCTTGTGGTTTATAAATGTATATGAATCACAGATCCTTCATAAACTTAATAAATTACAAGTGTTCATTTCCATTTCTATAGGCGTAATTGATGTGAAAATTACAGATGGGTGCAGTTCAGGTTTCGTTTTTTAAGAAAATTTGAGTTGTTTCCCTTTAACTTCATAAAAAATACGCTGAGACGTTTTTAGATTGCCTCATATGAGACAACACATAGTTGTAAGGGACGACATCAAAAGATCAATGTAGGATAAAAAACTTAAATCAAATAGTTTGGGGGTGGGGTGGGGGGGGGGGGTAAAAATTCTGCAAGTTTTGTATATCTAAAAATCGATTTTTACATATATCCCTATTGGTAAATCAATTTTTCCCTAATTAAGTTAAGAGGGGGGAAGGGGGGGGGGGGGGGGGGGGTGAGTGAAAAAACTATGTGAATTAAGTTTATTATTGTACATTGAACTTTTGATGTCGTCCCTAAGCAATTATAGGCAATCGCACGGGTTATATGCCACTGAGACAGCAACCCAATCATTGTCCCAACATATGTCTGGGAATAAAGATCTTAAAAGGTTTATTGCTGTCACAGTTAGCTTTGCTCTTAGAAATTAAATTCTTGGTTCAGGTAAATCATTTTGAAAGGAAACTTAAAAGTAAGAATGCTTAAAATCGTTTCACACCGCTTCATGTCCATTTGTCAGGAACCAAATAAGCCCCTTTTAAGTTAAATGTAACTGTTTCTTGTGTGCTTTCGGACACAGGCGCTTGGGTATATGATACGGTTTTGAAAAAAAATGGGTTTTTTTTGTTGTTGATAAAAATATTCAATTTTCTATATTTATAATTCATAGTTTCGAGTGATTTAAACGACTCAGAGAAAAAAAAAAAGTTTACTATCCATACTTAGAAACAAATGGCAGGCCTTAGATAGTTCATTATATAAGAAATCATTTGTTACGCTAGTCAACTCAGCTTGTTAATTATGTTACTTTTGTCGCAGGCTCATTTAAAGTCAGATGTTGACATCCGGGTGTCTTTGTTTTGTTTATTGTTGGGTTTCTGTCTCATTTGGTGTATTCATTATACATGCTTTTCATTGTATTCTTTCTAATATTCAAAGTAAGAGATTAATTAAGGGACGACATCAAAAGATCAATGTAAGATAAAAAAAAACTTAATTCAAATAGTTTGGGGGTGGGGGTGGGTGGGGAGGGGGGGGCGGGTTGAACGGCTGCAAGATTTGGTTATCCAACATTGATTTTTACATATATCCATATGGGTCAATCAATTTTTTCCCAAATTAAGTAAAGAGGGGAGTGGGGGGTCAGTGAAAAAACTATGTGAATTAAGTTTTTTTATCCTTCATTGAACTTTTGATGTCGTCCCTAAGGTGATTGGAAAAAATCAAATTGTATGAAATGAGCAGAAGTTCTATTTATAATGCAAAAAAAAAATATTGGCCATTTAGACACTAAGCGGGAATTGAGGGACCACACTCTTCAAAAAAAATTGCTAAGTATAAGGGAGTGAAATATTTAGAACGTTTTTGTACACAATAATTTGAGAAACGCTTATGCGAATGCAAGATCTGTGAAAGATGCTTAAAAAAATGAAATCAAATATTTCACGTGGATACAAAGAAATTAGAAAATATAAAAAATATACAAGATATGATCCAAATTGGATAAAATTCGTAAATCCTCGATTTTCCTCAGAATATCTACACACGTCGTTTTTGCTATTTTCATCAATGTCTGTTAAATATATTGGAGTAAATGTTACTAAATACAATGGTAGTATCTGTTTAATTACAAGATATCAATAAATGGAAATAGCGCTTTATAAATTTCGTGCGTCCAACGCGATTTTCTTGATAAACCTCCATCAAGAACATTTAAACTTAACATTTGGAAATCATGCAGGGATGTATAACTACGTAGACACGTAATGAGCTTTATGTACTAAAGCGACACAAAAAGAATAACCCAAGTTTTAAAAAAATGACAAGGATTAACAGAGATATTGTTTTGTCGAAGATCGGTGGTCCTCTCTTGCTACTGCGACCTTATCCACACACACGAAAATTACCGCCATGTTAAATGTACTGTCGTTGGAAGGTAGTTGAACACAAACATACAAATCAATGATGTGGCTTACAACAAAATGTATTACAGAAACACCAAAATGACTACAGATAGTCCAGTGGCGGATCCAGGGGGGGGGGGGGTTCCGGGGGTTGGAACCCCCCTTTTCTTTGACCTATCAATGCATTTGAATGGGAGCATATAGTTGGAACCCCCCCTTTACTCTGGGTTGGGACCCCCCTTTTAAAATGGCTGGATCCGCCACTGTAGTCGGACGTTATAGACATAAAAACGATAGAGCTTCGTATATGAATGCTGCATTAAATTGCAAATTTATTCTTAATATTGGATATTAGGGTACACTGTTGAATCATAGCAAAAGTGATCATATCAGAAGCTGAATTGGTTAAGTGTCCTTTACTATATACTAGTATAGTAAAAGGGACTGAAAGGGTACACAAGTCTTTAGTATAGACTGTCCCTGCTGGTAATTACTATCTTCTAATTTTGAGCGCGAATTCTAAAAGTTTGAAGTTTTTGTTATAGTAGGTACTAATTAATAGTAAATGGTAATAATTTAATTTTAGATGTAACGCGTCTTCTGATTATCTGACGTTATTTTGTTATGAGCCCATAGACATAATTTAGTCATGTGACTGTGACGTCATCAACGTTTTTTCATGGTTTTCTACGGTTTAAAATGGAATTTTGAATTAAATTATAAGAAATGACTGTAATATTTTTTCTGTCTATTCGAAATAACATAAAAAATGTGGTGCACACTGTTAAATAACGCGCGTTATTCAGTGTGCACCACATTTTTTATGTTATTTCTTCATAGACAGAAAAAATATTACAGTCATTCCTTAAATATTATAACGACAAAGACTACAAAATATAGGTTTCCAAATATCGTCCGAAAAATGGAAAATTTTTAACCCCAAAATGGTGTAAAAATTCACAAACAGTTTCTGTTACAAGTACGTGTATATGATATCATAGAGATGTGCAGACACCCATTTTGTTAAAGTGATGAGACCTTAGTGTCTTATTTTGAATGATGAGCAGGATTCTAAGGACGAACACGTCAAGCCATTTTTATGCAGCATAAAAACAAAGGAAATGTGGTATCTATTCATGGTACAACATCAGTACATGCATAAGAAAGAAAGAAAAAACACACAAAAAGCAATGGAACAGCGGTTTAATTGCTGTTCTTCATTTCAAAATCACAATGAGGCCTTCAACACGGTGCAAAACAAACTCTCTCCTCACTACAAGTTTACGCCGGCCCCGAGCACCAGCTTGAACGGAATTCAAGCTTTGTTTACAGATCTTAAAACACTTTATTGCTTTTGATTCATGTAGCGGACGTGTTTGTGACGGTTTAATTGGGTTCCAAGTTTCGTGCAAAATGTTTGAAATGTGGAAACATGATTCATCACTGTAACTATGGCCAGTAATTGTCTTTTAAAGTACATATTATATTTTATATCGAACTTTTTTAGTTTAAACACAAGTACTTTTAAGACCTCCATCTAAGGTCCAGTTATTGCAGCTGATCATTCAAAGATAACGTGCAGTAATTTTCAATGTAACAGCCTACGACATTCACTTATGACAAGTTATGAATGAATCAAAATAGCTACGATCACAAGATATGCATGTTCCCACGCCTACGACTATTATGAAAAAGACCAATGTAGATTCCAAAACAAAACTATTAGTTCCAAAAACGTATATCCGTTTTTAGCAAGTGAAATTATACAACACGTTTTGTAGGAAATGTTAATATCTAGCCCATAAATCGTACGTAATTCTGACAACAGAGTAATCAATATGGATACTTTAGTTTTCCCTTTGTCTTTTTGGATTCCAGTGGGGTAATACAACCAGGCACACCTGACCAGACAAAATATAATCAGTAATTCAATTTTGTATCAATTTTTGTTAAAAAAAAACAAAAAAAACCAGTCGATTGCTTAACTTTATATTGATTCGCCGATTATAGGGTTGGGAAAAGTTCAAATACAATAATTAACTGATGAATTGGGTGTAGAAAATAGACGGCATAAATCAGTTAATTTGTGTGTGTGTGTGTGCGTGATGGTGGTGATTGTTGTTTGTGTTTGTGTTGTGGTTAGAACTATTGTTAAAAAAAGAACAAGTTTCGATAAGTGCGTTATTCGACTTAATTTTTCACTGAAATTTAATCTTTCAAAATTTCCATTTTTGTCTAGTTTAAAGATAAGGTAGTTTCACGATCTATGCCCATGATGTTATAATTAATATATAGTCGCGATTTTATGGAAAAAAGGCCTTTTCAATCGTTTTTGTCAAAATTTGGTTTTAGTCTCGTTAATATAGAGCACATGTAACTACCAACTATATAATTAACCATGAACCAGACCGCTCGTAAAAATATTTGGTTCACAAAAAATAGTTCAAAGGAAACTGAATTGTCGGCTGACAAAAAGTCACTGCAAGAAGATAAAGGAAACGTAAACAGCTATATTCTTAATGATACTAAATGAAATCTCGTGTACATGTTTTCTGTTCCGGGTTGTTGTCTCTTTGGCATATTTTAAGTTTCAATTCTGTAGTCTATTCTTAAGACTTGTATTCGGCAAATAGTATATGAACAAGTCCATTGTGGAAATATCATGTGATTTTTCGTACGGGTATGGATAGATAACCCCATATTGACAGAAACAAGTGCCTGTGCTGTATTGTTTCTTATGCCATATTAAATTGCAATTCTTATTTGTTCTTTGCAGATGGTGCATGTGAACAAGTGTTTTCCCTTTGTCTTTTTGGATTTTCCCGTGGGGTAAACAACCCGGCACACCTGACCAACAAAATAAAATCATAAATTTAAATTTTTATCAATTTTTGTTAAAAAAAAAAAAAAAAACCAGTCGATTTCTTAACTTTATATTGATTCGCCGATTATAGGGTTGGGAAAAATTCAAATACAATAATTAACGATGAAATTTGGGGGTAGAAAATAGACGGGATAAATCATTTAAATTTTTTTTTTGTGTGTGTGTGTGCGTGATGG
>CM034350.1:80588408-80761172 GCA_019925275.1 Mytilus edulis | reverse complement strand
AATTTTCATAAAGTGGGGGCCCTTTGACTGCCTAAGAGGGGGCCCGTTCCGGTCATGCTTCTGTGATTCCTTATATAATCAACCAATTTTTTCCCAGATAAGGGGGGCCCAGGCTCCCCCCTAAATCCGCCTCTGATTCTGTTGTCATCTTTCAAAATTTTCAAATCTGAAAGCACATGATATGAAACATACAATAATCTTCATCTTGAAAAAAGGCAAGCATACACCAATGGGATCATAAAAAATCACTTCTCATAGAAAAATGAAAAAAAGAAAAACAGACAACAAAGATTGAGCAACAAACAAGAAAAAAAAACATTGAATTTCTTAGGTGCTCTGGAAGGGTTAGTAATGCCAGTTCATTTAAATAAGTGGCCTTGGTGGCCAAGTGTTCTAAATAGTCAAATTACTGTATCACTAGCCTGTCAACAGTGAGGTTGTGAGTTTGAATCCTGAACATGACAGAAGAAGTCCAATCTTAATTAACTAGTATTGTCAGTTTTTCTACCAGAAGTCAGTGGTTCCCCAACTAAGGAACATGGCTTCCTCTTACAATAAAAACTGGTTGCCACAAATAGCACAACAGTGCTGAAAGTGGTGTTATAATGCCATATATCAATAAATCAATCTTTTGAATAGTCTAAACAGTTCTTTGCACCATATTTAATGTGCATTGTGCCGCAATACCTTGTCAACATGATTGATGTAACATCATGTGAAAAACAATACCTCAAGCAGAAGAAGTAAACATACAGAGTTTTCCAAGGTTAAATATTAAAATTTTGTCAATAGGGAATCAGCTTAATCTTTCTTAATCAATGTTGATACATGAGAGAAGATGTTTTCTACAGAACATCAAGGTCAAAGATGATAATATGGAACCATGATAGATATTAAAGCCTTTTGGATTGCACAAATTGCAGAATATTAAACAAACTGCATGAGTACATGTATTTCATGTGCAGAATATGAAGGTATTGATTGATCTTTAAGATTTTGACTCTAACTAGCAAAAGGTCTGGGACGATAGGATATAAAATCAATAATTATGGTTTATTTTAAGCTTTATGCTGTTACAAGTAAACGGCCTTGAATATGTCCCTATGACCTTTAATTTGTTACTGCTATACACACCCCTGCATACCTAGTATATAATGTGGGCATCAGACTGTCTCTATGACTAGACCAGACTGACTTCTGTGTCATTTTTGTGCAGCATTATAGAAATACATGTATATTGTAATCTGCAGCCATACCAATAGAATGTTAAAATCAAAAAGAATGTCAATAGATTATAGGTCAAAGTACTGTCTTCAACACAGAGCCTTAGCTCATACCGAACAGCAAGCTATAAATGGCCCCATTTCGTTTTTCAAGAATTTTTAATATTTGACCAACTCTGTAGACAGTTGTGTCGAGGCTAATTTCTATTATTGTATAAAAAAACAATACAATCATACAGTTTGACGTTTACTACATTATATCAGAGCTGCTAAGGCGACGTCGCACACTGACATCAACCCTAGATACATAACAGTAAAACGCGACATCTTGACTCCCGCAGTATTCTCGACAAGTTGTTCTGTTGCTTCCCATGGTATATATCTGCACTCCTTTATTGTTGTTTCATAGGTTTTATATTGAATATGTCATGTTATCTTAAAGATTGGATTGGATTTGTTTCAAGGCATTTATATTGGCCAAATATTGTATGGAAAAGTATTTGTATTACAACTATACCAATCCTTGGTCTGGCTTTTTATTTTAATATTTCATGTGTTCAGAACCTGATCAACTTTACTTCTGATGGACTGTTTTCTTTAGCTTGATTTCACTGCTTGGCCAGACTTTCATGGCTGCTCTTTTGTATTATGACTTACTTTTAAATGGAAAGATAAAATAGTGGTATCAACATTAGCTAGAAGATTTTTTTATTAAAGCTTCATCTATTTTAAATGGCGTGTGAGTGGCCATTTCCATTTGTAGGGATCTTTATAGTCTTTTCCTAGACTGCATGTGTTTCATAGACTTTTTAAGCATTAGACTTCATGTGTTTCTTGACCTTGCTCACCATTATACTACATGTGTTTCATAAACTTTACTTACCATTAGACTGTATTTGTTGCATGACCTTTCTTAGCTTTAAACTGCATGTGTTTCTTGACCTTGCTCACCATTAGACCCAATGAGTTTCATGAAATTTACTTACCATTTATAGACAACAAGTGTTTCATGACCTTGTTCACCATAAGACTACATGTGTTTCATGATCTTGCTTTCCATTAGACTACATGTGTTTCATGATCTTGCTTTCCATAAGACTACATGTGTTTCATTGCCTTACTTACAAGTAGATTACATATACTTATCTTTAGACTACAAATATTTCATGACCTTGCTCAACATAAGACTACATGTGTTTCGTGACTTTTGCTTACCATTAGACTGTATTTGTTGCATGACCTTTCTTAGCTTTATACTGCATGTGTTTCATGACCTTGCTTTCCATTAGACAACATGTGTTTCATGAACTTTACCTACCATTAGACAAAATGTGTTTCATGAACTTTATTATAATTTGATTACATATGTTTCGTGACCTTGCTCACCATTAGACCACATGTGTTCATCACCTTACTTACCATTAGACTACATGTGTTTCATGACCTTTACTTAACATTAGACCACATGTGATCATGATCTTACTTACCATTAGACTTCATGTGTTTCGTGAACTTTACTTACCACGAGACTGCATGTGTTTCGTGACCTTACCTAACATTAAACTTCATGTGTTTCATAAACTTTACTTACAATTAGACTGCATGTGTTTCATGACCTTTCTTACTTTTAAGAGGGGGGGGGGGGCAAGGGGTTTAACTGTTATGCTGTTATGGGGCATTTTAATTCTTTGTTATCTGTTATTCTGAAAATATATTTACTGTTAGCTGTTATTGTCTTATTCTTTGTTAGCTGTTATAGGACTATTATCTATTTTGTTATCTGTTATTGTGAGAATCTATTTGCTGTTAACTGTTATTGAAAATTGGAATGTTAGCATTTTGACAGCCAATCTTCCGTAGAAATTGAAGATAATTGAAAATTGTGATTTGAATGGATAAAGTCTCATTGGCACGCTTACCACATCTTCTTACAATGTATATCAAAGGGTCTTTCTACTGGTAATATCGGGTGGCCCTGTATTTACAGAAGAATTTCAGTAACATACATCACATAAACATATAAAATCAATTGGACCGTGGACCATTCCAGTAAATATTATTATCCTTTGTAATAAATTCCATTGTCTGTGAACATGTAGCATTTTGTACAAATTATAATTCACTTATTACTGGTACAATAACTTATAGTATGGATTTTGTTATAAAAAAAGCATTGGTACACCCTATAGATTTTTTTATTCAATGACCACATTATAATCTTTATGTTGTACTATTACACCACTGTCCCTGATTAGGGGAGGATTGAACACCAACTAGCATGCTAAAGTTGACGCAGTCACATTCTGTATGTGCCTATTTCCAAGTCAGGAGCCTGGATTCAGTGGTTGTAGTTTGTTACTGTGTTACTAAGTTTCTCGTTCACTATTTTGTGGATAAATTAGGCAGTTAGTTTTCTCCTTTGAATTGTTTTACATTACTAAGTGGTGTGGGTTTGAATTATGGCTTTGGGAATTAAACAAAATCTTTTTATTTCAGCATTTATATTATAAGTGCTACTCCCTCTCTTTTCATTTACATGAAAGAGAACCCTGACCACCATATTTTCAAAAGCTTTTTAACTGCTTCACCTGGCGAAAATTGAAGCTCAGAATCCATTGATGCATTAATACAGATGTGTCTTCAGTTTAATTTTTCGACAAATACCCTGTTTAAAATCCTACAGCTTCTCCAATGCTGTACCCAAATTTTCCATATTCTATAATTTCACATAAGATACATGATTGGTGTTTCACTTGGTGTCATCCAAATTTTCACTAGGTCCAATTTCTATTATACTATCAGAATTGTCACTTGAGTCAATTTCTATTATCAGAATAACCATAACTGGCATGCGTGTTTCAGTTACATGTCCTGTCTCCACTGATCTGGGTATTTTTGTATTTTATAAGTAAGTTTTATCATGAGGTCATTAAATAAAAAAAATATATTGTGCATCAATGTTTTTTTTTATTACTTGTAAAGTATATATATTGCTTTTCAGAAAAAAAATCTAAAAATCAAATTGATAATAAAGTGTCACTGGCTGCACTATTTTCAAAAATTAAATAAAAAAACCTAAATCATTAAAAATTGATCCCTCAAATGCCCTAGATTAAAAATATCCCTATATCAAAAACAGAAACTAGAAATTTCGTTCAGAAAAATTCAACATCCATACTATAACTTATTGTACAAGTTACGGGAAAAAATCAACCAAGGCAGAACTGCCTCAACGGCCGAAACGTCTTGTTTACCATACACAAATTACAATTTTCTAGGTCCATACCACAAGTTATATACTAAGATCTACGAGTCATCTACAGGATTGGTCCTGGACAGATTTTTTTTCATATTTCATTTACTGTTATCTGTTATTATCCCTTTTCAATTCCTTGTTATCTGTTTTTCACCAAATCAATTCACTTTTTTGCTGTTATGGGGACCCCCCTTGCCCCCCCCTCTTTTAAACTTAATGTGTTTCGTGACCTTTTCTTACCAATAGACCACATGTTTTTCATAAACTTTATTAGCATTTGAATACATATTTTTCGTGACCTTGCTCACTATAAGACCACATGTGTCCATCACCTAACTTACCATAAGACTACATGTGCTTTATAAACTTTACTTACCATTATATTGCATGTGTTTCATGATCTTACTAACCATTATACTTCATGTGTTTCATGACTTTTACTTACCATTATACTTCATGTGTTTCATGACTTTTACTTACCATTAGACTTCATGTGTTTCATGACCTTTACTTACCATTAGAACTACATGTTATCATGATCCTACTTACCATTAAACTTCATGTGTTTCATAACCTTACTTACCATTAAACTTCATGTGTTTCATGACTTTTACTTACCATTAGACTTCATGTGTTTCATGACCTTTACTTACCATTAGAACTACATGTTATCATGATCCTACTTACCATTAAACTTCATGTGTTTCATAACCTTACTTACCATTAAACTTCATGTGTTTCATGATCTTACTTACCATTAAACTTCATGTGTTTCATGATTTTACTTACAAATAAACTTCATGTGTTTCATGACCTTACTTACCATTTGACTACATGTTTTTCTTGACCTTACTTACTATTAGACTTCATGTTTTTCGTAAACTTTTGTGTTTCATGACCTTACTTACCATTTCACTACATGTTTTTCTTGACCTTACTTACTATTAGACTTCATGTTTTTCGTAGACTTTTGTGTTTCATGACCTTACTTACCATTTCACTACATGTTTTTCTTGACCTTACTTACTATTAGACTTCATGTTTTTCGTAAACTTTTGTAGCATTTGACTACATGTTTTAAGTGACCTTGCACACCTTTAGACCACATGTGTTCATCACCTTTCTTATCATTACACTGCATTAGGTTCGTGACCTTACTTACCATTAGATCGCATATGTTTCATGACCTTACTTATCATTAAACTAAATCTGTGTCATGACTTTCCATAACATTACATGTGTTTCACGACTTTACTACCATTAGACCACATATTTTTCATGACCTTTACTTACCATTAGACTTCATGTGTTTCATGACCTTACTCACCGTTAGACCACATGTGATCATGATCTTACTTACCATAATAGTTTAATGGCATTAAACTAAATGTGTTTCATGACCTTACTTACCATTAGATCACATATATTTCATGACCTTACTTATCATTAGACTAAATGTGTGTCATGACTTTCCATAACATTACATGTGTTTCATGATTTTATTACCATTATACCACATGTGTTTCATGACTTTATTACCATTATACCACATGGTTTTCATGACCTTACTTACCATTAGACTACATGTGTTTCATAACCTTAATTGCCATTACACTGTATGTGTTTCATGGCCTTACTTGGCATTAGACTGCATGTGTTTCATGACTTAACTTATTATTAGACTACATATGTTTCTTGACCTTGCTTATCATTAGACTTCATGTGTTTTTTTAATTTTTTTAGCATTAGACTTCATCTGTTCCTGTACTTTCTTTTCATTTGACTGCATGTGTTTCATGACTTTGCTTAGCAGAATACTGCATGTGTCTCATGAACTGTATAAGCATTAGACTGCATGTATTTCTGGACCCTTATAAACATGGAACTGAATATATTTCAGGAATTTATTAGCATTTGACTAAATTCGTTTCATGACCTTGCTTAACATTGGACTGCATGTGACTCGTGACCTAGCTGGGGCCTAGACAATATGCATTTCATGACCTTATTAAGTATAAGACCGCGCGAGTAGCATGACCTTGCTAAGCATAAGACTTGATTAGTTTCATAACCTTGCTTTAATGCTTAACATTAGACTTGCTTTTACATTTTGTTGCATGTGTTTCATGACTGTAAATGAAATTTCATTCTTGATATTAGCTTCCTTATATGACATATCCTATTTGGCCTAAGCTACCCAAGATGACACACATTTCGTGACCTTGTCTACATTTTGAATAAATTACTCGGTTTAACCTTAAATAACATGCATTTATCTTTTTTGACCGTCACTACCGTGTCTGGCATATATTTCAAGACATCAACTACTTTCAAAAGTTACTTTATCTATTGAGCTTCTCGCCCTTTTCTTTTCGTGTTTTTCGAACCTTATTTAATCATGTGCCTGTGCGTTTTACAGTTAAAAGTCACTTACATATGATATCGCCATGTAAAAGTTCACACGTACTGGGAACTCAAGAAAAATGATTATTTTTACACCACATGTACAAAATACATGAATCAACCAAGACACAATTAATATTAATTGAAATGCACTAATGATAGTCTCAGGAAGATATTAATATCCCATAAGTGTTTGTTTACCATATATGACAAGTATCGTAAATCTGTTGCAAAATAGGATTATCACGTGTTCAAGAAAACACCAGCATCAGGTTTTTGGAGAAACTAAACTTGAATAAAATTGAGAGTGGAAATTGGGAATGGGTCAAGAGACTAACGTTGTCAATGGGCCTTTTAGACGGTAAGTATCTCGTACCGGAGGTGGGTTTCATCTGCCCCCTAAATAAAATTGTGTACTAGTTCAGTGCAAATAGACGTCCGACAACTCCAAAACATGTAAATGAACCAAAACAAAAACAAATATGTACAAGACTAACAAAGGCCAGAGTCCCTGACTTGGGGAGGGGAGAAAAAATGCGGCAGAGTTAAACATGTTTTGTGAGATATCTATCCCATCATATATACCTCGGGCTCCAGCCAATGTTGATTAAACAAACTCTCAAACACCTGAAGGTAGTATTTGGTACTTTATTACTCGTATACTAGAATTTTATCATGACATTGTACTATAACAATACTCAGTTAAAACTTGTCTAGTCTACTTTTCTCGGGAATGGTTATAGCAAGCTGTGAACAAGCACATCAAAAACTCCGGCTCAAGGTGTCGATCTAGTACAACGCAGGGTTAATATTCATATTACATGAACATGTTCTCGTCCTGAATATGCATATTAAAAGTTGCCGCTTGATGTATAGCAGTTATTCGTCAGTATTATAATCATCATCGGTTCGTGTGTCCTCTCTTCGTTTGTGTTTGTTCGATTGAAAATAAATGTATAGTTTATTTTGACAATTGAAATTAAAATTGTGTGTGTGTTGTTCCAGTATGTGATGGGATTTTGTGTTGCACGACTATACCAATGTCTCAATTTTCTACTACTTTTAAATGTGTTAAGGTGGTACCCAACACTTTGACTAAAATTAATTTGGCTCGTTTAATTTTCTTAAAATTTTGACAAAGTATTTACTTTGGCCCTTTGACAAAAATATAAAAATTTCAAAAAAAATTGAACCAACTGTTTAATCAGAAAAATTACACTGGTTATATAGCAGTTTGCCAAACACTTATTTTGATCATGGAGAAGCTTAATATTCCCTTAACAACACAACGTCATTAAAACGTTCTGCTGATTTTACAGAGTTATCTCCCTGTAGTGTTAGGTACCACCTTAAATCCACACATAATGATAAATACATAAATCACAGTTTTAAATCACCAGAAACCATCGGACACGAGGTCCAGCTGTTAAGTTGTTTCATTATCAGCTTTATATGGTGCCTGGATGCGGTCATTTCACCTTTTCGCGTATTCGCATTTTCTCCTATAACTTTGCAAATGCGAAATCAAGAAAGCGAGAAAGCTAATACGAGAAATCGAGAAATCGGAAAATTGAGGAATCGTGAAATCGTGAAAATTGAGAAATCGAAAAATTGAGAAATTGAGAAACCCATTTTCCGATTTCCTAATTTCTCGTTTTCGCGTGAAGTGAAAAGAGAAAAAGCGAAAACGGAAAATGTCCAGCCACCATAGCTATTAACAGTTAGATTTTTATCAAAGGTACCAGGATTATAATTTAGTACGCCAGACGAACGTTTCGTCTACGTAATACTCATTACAAAACGTATGACGATTAAAATTATGGAAGTAGCGGCTGTTTATCGTGGTGGTCATTGTTTATTGTTGGAGGAAACCGGAGTGCCTGGCCTCGGAGAGATCCACCGACCTTCAAAGGAATGTTATAGTCATATAAGATTTCAGTACTCCTTAATGTCTCGTGCTTATAGCAAAGAAGCAGCAAATACCATATATAAGTCTTTTGGGTTTACACTGACAGGGGTTCGAACCTGGAAATGTACGTACTTCTGGACACCACTGAACAAGTTTATTGAAACTATCCTCGTTTGAATGTGTATGTTTTTTTTATTATGAAATTGAGAATTGGAATGCGGAATGTGTCAAAGAGACAACAACCCGTCCAAAGTCAAAGAGCAGAAAACAGCCGAAGGTCACCAATGGGTCGTCTACGCAGCTAGAAAATCCCGCATTCGGAGGCGAACTAAGACTGACCCGTTAACAAAAGTGTACTAATTCAGTGGAAATGCACGTCATACTCATGAACTAAAATTTAAAAAAAAACATACAAGAGCGACAAAGGCTTTGTTATTGCATTCCTATATGGTTGAATCATCGAGTCTGTTGGTCCTATAATCGAGAGAAGTTTAATTATACCGTCACACGAAATTTTGCTGTTGTAAATTAGAGGAATTTTTCAATTTCAAATATCTGTCATCTAATTTAAATGCTGTATGTATAAAACTAATAGATGAAATGAAAAATGCATGTATAAATTACGACCTCTGTCTAAAGATTATAAATCAAGTGCTGCCCCCACTCGGGAATGCACCGTAATCAAGTACGATTTCAGGTGAAGAGCAAGTATAAATTAGTTTCTGGAAGAGATGTTTAATGGAAAGGTGATAATTTATAACCGAAAGATTAGAGAAAAGTAAATGCGAATAAAATGACTATTATAGATTAACGCTGGAAGAGACAGCAACCTAAATGTAAAACACCGAAATCTTCATAGCTTCTTTGGATTTAAAAAAAAAAGTATTATTATCAAGTTTTTTAAATTAAAAAAATAAAACATTTCGTAAATAATTTTTTTTTAGTACATTTTTTTATGAGGGTCTGGATGCGGTCTACAGAATACGAACTATGCCATGACATTTCAAGAGTTGAGGTTAAAAAGGGGAAAAAATCAAAAGAAAACTATCATTTTGCATTAAGCATGATATCATGCATGGTGTAAATAAGATCATACACGCAGCAAATCGGAGTAACGCCCTCGTGCGTATATCTTATACTGATAAAAGATTTTAATGAACTGGAAAATTAAATATACAAAGTATCATTATCAAACCATGCCAATGAAATTGTCAGAATTAAAGGGAAATTATACGATTTGGGAGTATTCCTATATCGTCGCTGGGCTTCTAAAATGTTGTAAATTACAAATTTTTCAAGAAAAAAATATCTCACAAACAGGCTTTGAAAATTTTGGCAAAGTGCATGCTTCCAAAATGTCGTATGTGAACTTGAACATTTTTGTAAATAGCAGTGAAATAAAAACTTTGACATTTCTGGATTATCCAAGAACAAGAAATGTACAATTATTTTTTTCCCAAAGCCATTCTACAACGATTTTCAAGTTTTCCGACATACAACATTTTGGAAGCAAACTTTACAAACAACTGACATTGGCAATTTTGTAATATGTCTTATTTCACACATTTTGATTGGTCTAATTGTATGCTATTTTGTAATACCAAAGATTTCCTCCCCGCCCAGACCATTGGTTTCAAAAAGTATTTTTAGCCAAAAATAAAGTCATATACGACATTTTAGAAGCCCAGCGACGATATGTCACGGCACTACCCTCCATGTGGTATGATTATGTTAATTTGTTGTTTAATCTATTTATTAAACATCGTGATTTTGCAACGCGTGTTTTCTGTCCTCTGTATTAATGTTTCATAACAAATCAGCGTAGTTTTAAAAATTTCGCTGCAACTTGTAAAAATAGTGCGCGTATTGAAGTGCTTTGTTTCATTGTAATCTTTTTTGCCGACACGATGTGTGATGGTTATGATATAATTAAAGATTTTGTTTATGTCAGCTGTTTAGCTTATGTAAACTTGCTTAATTTGTGTTACGAGTTAAATTGTAAACAATATAAAAAAAGCCCTCAGTCACCATTATTATATATTTTGTTCGCCATACGTGCGTTTCCTCTAATCTGTCGATATCTATATTTTGGCAATGCACACGGTCATGTTTTTCTCTAACTGTTAATTAAGTCTTTACACTAAATCCATTGGATGTTGGATATGTCAGACTAAGATACATGATTTTTTTAAATTAGTTTGTATTGGCTTTGAACTGACTGTCAGTAACTGCTAGTACCCTCGGATCTGTATCGTGTTTTTTGTTGTTGTTGTTGTTAAGGATGAGGGATGGATAATACCCTGCCACGTCCTGCCTGCATGTGTTTTTGTATCGATCTGATGAGTAACTAGTATCAAATGAATTTTATATTTTGTTCTTATGTCATGGGATAAGGGAGGGTTGAGAGCTCACAAATGTTTTCATGTCGGGGCATTTTATAGTCGACTATACGGTATGGGCTTTTCTCGTTGTTGAAGGCCAGACAATCATACAACATCTCCTTAGTTTTACATAAAATAACACGTCTCTTTATTTTCATATTCATGAGTTTTTATCACATGGATGAATTTGACTAAGAATTCTAAGAACTAGACTAGAATCTAGGTATTTCGATAATTTTATCTATTTTGCAAATAATACAATTTTAATGAAAGACTTACATTTAAGAATGATTAACAACATTTACAAAAACAATTAACAATCTTGAAAATACATTTATACAATTAATGAACCTAACCGCAGTTGTGTCAAGTCAACAACGTATACACCTCATATAACAGCAATTGCCCGGCACAAAAAAGTGGTCTACATAGAACTACAGAGAACCATCTCTGTAAAAATCAGCTGAACGTTGTAATCACTTTCGATCGTTAAGGAAATATTGAGCTTCTCAATGATCAAAATTTAAAAAAAAAAAAATCATATTTTTTTTAATTCATTGGTTTTTTGTGAAAGGGTTAAAGCAAATATTTTGTGAAATTTTATGAACATGAAACACGCCAAATTAATTTTAGTCAAGGTGTTTGGTACCACCTTATATACCAACCATGCAATTGTGTTTCAGCAGACGAGAGTGCAAGTTTGTTAGAAATATCACAGTTCTGTCGGAATGTACAAACGTCTGTGATTGGTTAAACGCAAATAGTATACTGAATTAAGTTTCGTCTCAGCATCTTTGTTTCATGAAACAATGGTGATTCAAAGGTTCATTATGCATCAAATACGGTCTTTTGAATAAGTTAGAAGTTTTATACACATGCGGAATTGATACTGGCTGTACAATTGAGATCTTTTGTTTCAGATTATCATATATGATATGATTATCCATTCTTCATGGCAATTTTATTTTTTAAATTATTTTTCTTTCTTTCTTCCATCGTTCTCTTAGCTTTAGGTCCACGCTTACGTCTTCTCTTCGTTCTTCTATTTTTACGATTTTTCTGTTTACGTCTCCGTCTTTTCTTGGATTTTTTGTTTTTACGCTTTAATTGTTTTCTATTTTTTCGTCGTTTAGCACTTATATCAAATTCTGTCTCTTGGTATTGTACATTTGTTCCATGTTCCTGTGTCCCTACCATTCCGCACGCCCCCTTGTGGGCCATTCGGATGCGTTTTGCTCTGTGACATGACGTAACTCTCAAGTGACATCTAGATTCATACGTATTTCCATCTTTGCCACATACGTGTCTCCGTCGGCCTTTGCATACAAATGGGTTCGGACAAGTACAAAGAGGCAATCCTTGCATGTTTTCCATACACACTTTGAACCTGGGACACGACACTTGTTCACATGCACCATCTGCAAAGAAAAAATAAGAATTGCAATTTAATATGGCGTAAGACGCAATACAGCACAGGCACTTCTGTCAATATGGGGTTATCTATCCATACCCGTACGAAAAATCACATGATATGTCCACAATGGACTTGTTCATATACTATTTGCCGAATACAAGACTTAAGAATAGACTAGAGAATTGAAACTTAAAAGATGCCAAAGAGACAACAACCCGGAACAGAAAACATGTACACGAGATTTCATTTAGCATCATTAAGAATATAGCTGTTTACGTTTCCTTTATCTTCTTGCAGTGACTTTTTGTCAGCCGACAATTCAGTTTCCTTTGAACTATTTTTTGTGAACCAAATATTTTTACGAGCGGTCTGGTTCATGGTTAATTAGATCTATATAGTTGGTAGTTACATGTGCTCTATATTAACGAGACTAAAACCAAATTTTGACAAAAACGATTGAAAAGGCCTTTTTTCCATAAAATCGCGACTATATATTAATTATAACATCATGGGCATAGATCGTGAAACTACCTTATCTTTAAACTAGACAAAAATGGAAATTTTGAAAGATTAAATTTCAGTGAAAAATTAAGTCGAATAACGCACTTATCGAAACTTGTTCTTTTTTTAACAATAGTTCTAACCGCAACACAAACACAAACAACAATCACCACCATCACGCACACACACACAAATTAACTGACTCTATGCCGTCTATTTTCTACACCCAACTCATCAGTTAATTATTGTATTTGAACTTTTCCCAACCCTATAATCAGCGAAACAATATAAAGTTAAGCAATCGACTGGTTTTTTTTTAACAAAAATTGATACAAAATTGAATTACGGATTATATTTTCTCTGGTCAGGTGTTTACCCCACTGGAATACAAAAAGACAAAGAGAAAACTAAAGTATCCGTATTGATTACGCTGTTATCAGAATTACGTACGATTTATGGGCTAGATATTAACATTTCCTACAATTAAACGAGTTGTATAATTTCACTTGCTTAAAACGGATATACGTTTTTGGAACTAATAGTTTTGTTTTGGAATCTACATTGGTCTATTTCATAATAGTCGTAGGCGTGGGAACATGCATATCTTGTGATCGTAGCTATTTTGATTCATTCATAACTTGCCATAAGTGAATGTCGTAGGCTGTTACATTGAAAATTACTGCACGTTATCTTTGAATGATCAGCTGCAACTAACTGCACCTTAGATGGAGGTCTTAAAAGTACTTGTGTTTAAACTAAAAAAGTTCGATATAAAATATAATATGTACTTTAAAAGACAATTACTAGCCATAGTTACAGTGATGAATCATGTTTCCACATTTCAAACATTTTGCACGAAACTTGGAACACAATTAAACCGTCACAAACACGTCCGCTATATGAATCAAAAGCAATAAAGTGTTTTAAGATCTGTAAACAAAGCTTGAATTCCGTTCAAGCGGTGCTCGGGCCGGCAAAAACTTGTAGTGAGGTGAGAGTTTTTTTTTTTTTTTTTTGGCACCGTATTGAAGGCCTCACTGTGATTTTGAAATGAAGAACAGCAATTAAAGCGCTGTTCCATTGCTTTTTGTGTGTTTTTTCTTTCTTTCTTATGCATGTACTGATGTTGTATGTACCACGAATAGATACCACATTTCCTTTGTTTTTCTGCTGTTTAAAAATGGCTTGACGTGTTCGTCCTTATAATCCTGCTCATCATTCAAAAAAAACACAAAGGTCTCATCACTTTAACAAAATGGGTGTCTGCACGTCTCTATGATATGATATACACGTACTTGTAACAGAAAGCTGTTTGTGAATTTCTACACCATTTTGGGGTTAAAAATGTTCCATTTTTCGGACGATATTTGGAAACCTATATTTTGTAGTCGTTGTCGTTATAATATTAAACATTTGCTATTAATTAGTACCTACTATAACAAAAACTTCAAACTTTTAGAATTGCGCTCAAGTTAGAAAATAGTAATTACCAGCAGGCGACATTCTATATAAAAGATTTTGTAACCCTTTCCAGTCCCTCTAGCTTTACTAGTATATACTAGTAAGGGACACTTAACCAATTCAGCTTCTGATATGATCACTTTTGCTATGATTCAATAGGTACCCTAATATCCAATATTAAGAATAAATTGTTTAAAGTTGCAATTAATGCAGCCTTCATATACGAAGCTCTATCGTTTTAAGTATATATAACGTCCGACTATCTGTAGTCATTTTGGTGTTTCTGTAATACATTTTGTTGTTAGCCACATCATTGATTTGTTTGTTTGTGTTCAACTACCTTCCAACGACAGTACATTTAACATGGCGGTAATTTTGGTGTGCGGATAAGGTCGCAGTAGCAAGAGAGGACCACGATCTTCGACGAGACAACATCACTGTCAATCCTTGTAAAAAATTTAAAACTTGGTTATTCTTTTTTAGATCGCTTTAGTACATAAAGCTCATTACGTGTCTACGTAGTTTACATATCCCTGCATATTTCCAAATGTTAAGTTTAAATGTTCCTGGTGAAGGTTTATCCAGAAAATCGCTTTGGACGCACGAAATTTATAAAGCGCTATTTCCATTTATTGATATCTTGTAATTAAACAGATACTAGCATTGTATTAAGGAACATTTACTCCAATATATTTAAAAAGACATTGATGAAAATAACAAAAAACGGCGTGTGTAGATATTCTGAGATTTTTTATCCAATTTGGATATATCTTGTTTATTTTCTAATTTCTTTGTATCCACGTGAAATATTTGATTTCACTTTTTTAAGTATCT
This sequence comes from Mytilus edulis, assembly GCA_019925275.1. Taxonomy (NCBI): domain Eukaryota; kingdom Metazoa; phylum Mollusca; class Bivalvia; order Mytilida; family Mytilidae; genus Mytilus; species Mytilus edulis. The sequence goes on along the minus strand of CM034350.1, from coordinate 80,745,790 downwards.
TGCACAGATCTTGCATTCGCATGAGCGTTTCTCAAATTATTGTGTACAAAAACATTTCAAATATTTCACTCCCTTATACATTAGTCAACAATTTTTTGAAGTAGAATTGCCCGTTCCATCACTATCCGAATGTCTAAAAGGCCAATAATTTGCATTATGAATAGAACTTCATTCATACAATTGATTTTTTCCATCACCTAATTAACTTTCTTTAAAGAAAAGAAAGAACCAATGAAAGAAGGTAAATGACAATGACAGAAACCAAAAAATAAACAAACAAAGACACCCGATGTCAACATCTGACTTTAAATGAGCCTGCGACAAAAGTAACATAATTAACAAGCTGAGTTGACTAGCGTAAAAAAATGATTTCTTATATAATGAACTATACGGTGACCTATAGTTGTTAATGTTTGTGTCATTTTGGTCTCTTGTGGACAGTTGTCTCGTTGGCAATCATCCCACATCTTTTTTTTTTATATATATATCTAAGGTCTGCCATTTTTTTTAAGTATGGATAGTAAAATTGTTTTTCTTTCTCTGAGTCGTTTAAATCACTCAAAAATATGAATTATAAATATAGAAAATTGAATATTTTTATCAACACCCCCCTTTTTTTTAACTGTATCAAATACCCAAGCGCCTGTGTCCGAAAGCACATAAGAGACAGTTACATTTAACTTAAAAGGGCTTATTTGGTTCCTGACAAATGGACATGAAGCGGTGTGAAACGATTTTAAGCATTCTTACTTTTAAGTTTCCTTCAAAATGATTTACCTGAACCAAGAATTTAATTTCTAAAGCTAACTGTGACAGCAATAAACCTTTAAAGATCTCTATTCCCAGACATATATTGGGACAATATTGGGTTGCTGTCTCAGTGGTATGTAACCCGTGCGATTGCCTATAATTGCTTTACAACTACTGGTTGTCTCATATGATAGGCAATCTAAAAAAACGTCTCCGCGTATTTTTTTATGAAGGTAAAGGGAAACAACTCAAATTTTCTTAAAAAACGAAACCTGAACTGCACCCATCTGTAATTTTCACATCAATTACGCCTATGGAAATGGAAATGAACACTTGTAATTTATTAAGTTTATGAAGGATCTGTGATTCATATACATTTATAATTAAACCACAAGAGTATCAAGTTTCACTGATATTAAGAGTTTTTAATAATCTTAATATAGGTTAATGTTTGATTGACACCTATTCCACGTACAGACATCACCAACATTTCTTACTTGTTAGTTTAATTTAAAATAAGTTATTACATAACTGTATACTTATCTCCGATTACATTAAAGCGACCATAAAAGTCAGTTTATAATTTATACACTTCTATAAGCCTTAACAATGACAACCGCTCTGCTGAATAAATATGATAAAATTATATGAAAGAATTCAGGGGTGGCTTTAACACCTTTGTAAGTCAACATTTCGTAATTTATGTAAACAGCATACTTGATGTAAATCTATAATACTTGTCTGAGCTATGTTTTTACATGTACATTTGTCAAATTTCTACACAAATACCGTCTGACATGGTTAATCATGAGCTGATAAATAAATACATGTTTTAAAGACCCAGTCCGTGAGAAAACTATAAAATAGTGTAAAGCTTCTTAAATCTTTCAGTATTAAGTGTGAAAACAGATATATGTTGTCACTTAATAAACTTATTGATTGAAAAGTAGTTTTAAAACTCATTTTATATCAATTTGATAAAATTATATAATTACAAATAGAGTTTCTAGGAATAAGGATATGTTTTACACATTATACAAAATCATTGGAAAAATTAAGAAAAAAAATACCTCTTACCTTTTTGAGCGTAAGTGCTATTGAATCCAATATTTGTCGAACAATCCGGACAACAGCGACATCTGTCTTTCACTATTTCCCCATCACAGAATTGTAATTTTGGACACTTTTTTAAGTCACATTCATTAGGACACGGGGTCTGATACCTCTTAAGAGGTTCTCCCCAAGTTAGGTGGAAGAACAACCACAGTATTAAATTGGATAAAATATAGCTAAGTTCCATCTTATTTTCCCGTCCTTTTTTAAATTATATTTTATTGTTACATTATAAATACGTTTTAACGTCTAACTTGTTCAAAAGACAAAATTATAACATCGCGCAATTTAAAGAACAAATTGGATAAAAGCTCATATGTATCCTATTGGTTCACCTCGGACAATATTAGTCTGTTCCAAGGACAGGGGACAAAGGTAGTCACGTTCACTTTAAAAACAATATTTAGTGTAAATATATCTAAATACACACTTAATCAAAATCAATTTTAAATATATATATTTTTTAAATCATAAAAAAGATGACATTATCATTCAAACAAGTCAATATTTTAATATGCAGTTTACCGAATACAGACATCACCCCTTAAAATATAATGGATTTACCTAAGTAGTTTTCTCATCACTATACTATACTTTAATACAATATTGACAAATATGAGTAACTCTATCATTATTCTCATTAATCAAATCAGGGGGATTGTATTCAATATATAGATTAGAAGACTTTCGTGATCATCAATAAGAATAGATCGTATGCAACAAGGAATATAATCATTTTCTTATTTATTTCTGATGGGAACCGTCGGGACCAGAACCGTCTGCAATCGGGTTGCATTCCGACTATTGTACCCAGAGGGATTGCACATCAGACATTCCTTTTGAGTTCAATGAACATCAGATATGAGATTATCTCAGATGTACCCGCGGGAATGTCAGAATTTAGTAAAGAAGCTGCAGGAATATTTATTCAAATGTATTCACCCAATGCAAAGATAAAAACAAATTTGACATGCCCAAAAGAAATCCATTAATGTATGAAAAATAGTTTTGTGTTTTGAACAGAGACATTTAAATTCAATAATCTTCGTTTTGAAGCACCAAAGGATTTGAGGAATGGTATACTTAATATAACTACTCTAATGTGGATAAATGTGTCTGTCTTGAAGTAATCACTATTGGACTAATAGGACTGAGAACATTACAAGATACACAAATTCACATATCATTTTGGGTCGCATTGGGGTCTAAGAGTAACGCGGGGTGCCGATTTTTTGTAAGCGTGACACGCGAAAGTCAAATTATTGTGGCGAGAAAAGGGAAATGAAGTCTAACGGGACACGGACAATTACAAAAAAAAAGAGAATTGCTTACCTACATAGTGTAAGCGGGATACGGGAATCTGACAAAACAGTAAGCGTTATCAGAACCCCCCCCCCCCTCCTCATTGTATATCATCACCAGTCATTGAATTATTTTTCCAGCGAATAAGACCATTTCCTTTGAGAAAGGAGGAAACTACCGAATTGACCATTGTCAGTGGCGGATCTAGAACGTTTAATAAGGGAAAAAGAGGGGGCACTGACTGACCTAAAAAAAGGGGGGTCAAGTCAAGCTTCAATGATTCCCTATAAAATCAACAAAATTTCACTCTCCTATGATTGTTATGGGAGATCAATCAAACTGTGAAGATTAGAAATCATACTATCTGCACCGTATGTCAATTTGTTTTGCCAATTGTGGGGTCGTTTAGCAATTATTCTTTATAGATCTTCTTACTTATTGTACTTTGGCCATTGGTAATTTGTTAATTTGAAGGGTCAATCCAGTGGCGGATTCAGGAATTGACGAATCTGGTCCACTTTAAAAAATATTTTTTAAATCCCACAAAAAAGTGCATATTAAAATATTTAACATCTCACTCCACGCATTTCTAACAAGCCTACACTAGAAAGCCGGTTCCGTCCTGGTTTATTATTCTGCGAAGGTCAGTTGCTGAAACAAACAGTCGCAGTACGAACCAAGCCGTTCAACATACAAAATACAAATGATGCAGGGGCGGATGCAGGAATTTTCGAAAGGGGGGTGCTAACCCAGGGCACCCAGGGCAAAGGGGGGGGGGGTGCAAAACATATGTCCCGATACAAATGCATTGATCGGCAAAAATAAAGGGGGGTGCGCACCCCCGGAACCCCCCCCCCCCCCTGGATCCGCCACTGTGATGATATGGATAGGTAATAAAAGCACCAGCCTGCTATTATTTACACACAGATATTTAAGCAGAACCTATCTTATGACGTAGACACAAATGGAGAAATGGAAATACCACCAAAAAAACGAAAAAGTTTTGAGAAACCTACTTTCAGTTTAACGAGGGTGCACATGGTGAAATATCTCGCCTGTGAAACTGATTATAAGTGAGCTTTACGCATTATTTTTGTAGATCAATGTTGTGTAGTATGTAGTATGGTAATACAGAAAATTATTAATTATCAATAATTTACGATAATAAGGTCATTGTTAGATTTTATTTTTTTTGGGAGGGGACAGATAAACCCTGCCATTTTTGACTGATGTTCCTTACAATCATACTACCCAGCTAATATAGTTTACCTACTTCTTGTATTTACAACTTCACCGGAGAAATAAACCTTATATACAAAAACTTATCGGTGGCAAATGAAGCATGCATATTAGGTCAAGGTCATTTGTATCCTGTGAGATGGACATCAACAACTTAAAATCATTCGATGCATCGAATATAGTTGACCCTTTGTTTATAGTATTTGAGAATTGGATCTCATATAAAATAGTAATGTTGGGAAAAGAACCATGCATATGAGGTCAAGGTCATATTTATCCTGTCAGACAAACATGAACACCTAATCATTATAACACCCAATTTAGTACTGACAATATCTCTATCACGAAATCCTGATGCCGATCACAAAATTATAATAACAAAATCATCTCATTGATTAATGTCCGTTGATAAAAATAATTTAATCATGAAATCATGACGTTGATTAAAAGAATTTAATCACGAAATCATGACGTTAATTAAAAGAACTTAATCACGAAATATTGATGTTGATTAAAAGAACTTAATCACGAAATATTGATGTTGATTAAAAGAACTTAATCACGAAATATTGATGTTGATTAAAAGAACAATGAAAGTAATACCAAGGTCAGATGAACCCTGGCATACGGACATGTACACTGTATAACACACAGTAATTCTATAATGTTATTCTGGTATATTTTACTTGATGCGTATATAGATAGTATCGGAGAAATAAATCGAATCATGAAAGCTTTAACGTTGACTCAGTTAACTATAAACTTTGAATGAGGAGAAGGTCTGATTAAATATCATAATAAGGCATCCTTATATCCGATTTTGTACAAAGTTAAATGAGGAATGTGTCCATAGGACACGTATGATGCCCCCGTTTGCATATCATATACAGTTATAACGGTAAAAGTAACGCTACCCAAATTTGTACTTGATCAGAGTTTAATAGGTACCCGTATTGTGTATAAGTTTCCGAGCATATCATTTGGTTGAAGCAAACTAAAGTTAGAGAACGGAAACCAACTTTGGGACGGACGTACGTACAGACATACAGATGAACGCTACGGAGGGAGCATAGTACTTTACGTTGCTGCCGCCGGGTTAGCACCCCTACTGTCACATTTTGGTTAGAGAGAAAAAATAACCTTCGTCTCGCATTCACAAAAAAATTCAATCAAGAAAATTTAGCATAAGGAAGTATCGTGTATCTAAGAAGATGCTCGGCAAAATTCACCGAATATATCTTTCACCAGGGGTCTTTTAAAAAGTGTTGTTCGATTCCTAATTTTAATTTAATGAGTCCCCACAAAGTTTCATCACTCTTCGGATCTATAGACTGTGGGTTACGTGCGTGAAACAAATTAAAAAAACAAACACTAGACATGTCATGGTAATCGGTTTTTGTCTCTAGTGTCAGAATATTTCTACTTCTTCACTATTATTCCTTACCCTTTTGTAACGTTGGTTGAATGGATTGTGGATCAAACGTCCAGTTGCAAATACTACATCTGTATCAGGACAACATCATGTTGTGATGCAAGTATGAACCTTGCATTGTACTTTTTCGATTTTGAACCAGTTAATTCAAAATCCATCAATCCGTAGGAATGCATGCATGTTACTTTAACTCAGACACATTATTTGGATTCTGAGTCGACCTTTCTTGACTCTTACCCCTTAAATGTTGCGTGTTTTGTGGAAAAACAGCTATAATGCCAATTTTTAAATGTTTCTTTAGGCTAAACAGGAGGTCCAACCCAAGGTCTCTTGCACTTTAAGCAGGTATCCTGCCACGAGGTCACTAGATAGTGTTCCACCAAAATGGTAAAATACAAATATATTCCCATTTCCTGAGGTATGTGCTAATTAGCAAATTTTCTTCTGACATGGTGACACTACACAATTTTTCCTTATTTATATTTGTTGGAACAGATTTGTTCATTTTATTTTGAATTTGCAGAGATAAGCTACAAAACAGAGTGGATTGATTTTTTACAGTGCTCACAAATTAATTTACAAAATCATGATTGATTGGTTGTTGCTTGCTTGCTTAACGTCCAGTTGCTAATATTTCATATATAATTCAGGACGAGAACAAATAGAAAATTAATACAATATGTAGGTTCAGAAAGGTACTTCGACAGGGGAAAAAAAGGAAATAAGAACTGCCACTGGAAAATGAGGATATGTTGGGTAAAGGAGATTTCGCTTAGCAAAAGGCCACTTCTATGAAAGATGTAGGACTGCAACTCGAAAACGAGGTTATGTTGGGTAGAAGGGGGATTTTGCTTAGCAAAAGGCCACTCCTCAGTCAGAAAGATGTTGCAAGGGTCACTTATTGTGAAGAGAGCGCAAAATATCCATCATGGGTCTTCAAGAAGGTCCCTACATAATTGGGTCATCAGGGTCATTCTCTCTCTTCTACGATATATACTTTTCCCCTTTGATTTCTAAGAAACTGTTTGTTGAACTCACTGGAAAGATCTTTTTCAGCGTGGACATTTTGGATATTGGCACAAAATTACTCATGCAAGACTGGTTACAATGTTTACAAATGACTGATTACAGGCAACCGAAATTTATATCTACAATCTACATGATATTAGGTTCATATACATGAATGTTTGACTGTAACAACTGAAATAATAAATTTCCATTCTGTGTTTTTTTTTGTGTGTGCCTTTTTGTTGTTTTTTTTACCATCAAGTTTTCTCTGTTCTTTCTTGTTTTGACCCATTAATCTCTTTTCTGTAAACTCTATTCAGATCATCATGAAAAGAATGTCATTTTATAAACCAACACTTATGTTTAAGAAGATTGAATTAAATTTGTGATGAAATCAAGATCTAATGGACTAATTCCGTGAGAATTGATATTGAGACATCTTCAATGGCAGTAAAAATAAACAAAAGATCAGAAAAGAGAGTAAACTACTGAAAATGTATATAAAATTGAGCCTTCTTGTTAAATTTTATTTTCATTGGTTCAGTCTTCCTAGTAAAAATATTGTTGGTACATTTATATTCCAATTGGCTGTCATAATAGCAAGCTAGTTGCCACCAATGCACGATCACTCAGTTCAATTCATACAAAGAACCATTCCGTCATATTTGGTTACGATGAGGCCTTGTTTTGTCATAAAAAATGTCAATGCATGATTATCTAAATTAAGACTCAGAAATATGTCTCTCCTGTGTATAGATATAGGAAGATGTGGTGTGAGTGCCAATGAGACAATTCTCCGTCCAAATAACAAATTTATAAAAGTAATGCATAGTTTAGAAAAAGACAATCAGATGATCGGCAAAATTACTTATCAATTCAGTTTCCTGGACCATGCTCTAGGGGGAAAGGCCTCGAAATGGTCGACAGTCTAAGATGTACAGATAATTATGTAACTTTATAAATATCAAAATATTGTTGCCTATCGTAGCTCCTATCAATCTTGAGCAGACAATTTAACATTGAAAACTGGTAAATATTTGAAAGTCACTGGTCCTAGGATTCAGGGCATCAAACCAGTCATCACACTGATATACATGCACTATAGTAATGTGACTTCATACAACATATCATTGATCCGGCAACCACAAGTAGATCCTATCAAACAAACTTGAGTAGAAAACTATACATTGAAAATTGCTTATTAATCCATGACTTGGGGCAGGGACTCAAAATAGTTTTATCAATCTGGCATGTAATGAAAGTCATGTAACTTCATATTTAATATTGATCATCTATCACAAGTGGTTTCTAACAAACTATCTTATGTAGAAAACTTAATAATTGTTGACGCTTTTCTAATTGTTGCCCGAAAAAACAATCCCAATGTTTCGCTTAATGTTGCAAGCAGGGCAAAAACTAGATTTTGTGTTTGGAGCACAAAATGTGTACTCTTCAGTGGCGGATCCAGAAATTTTCATAAGAGGGGGCCCACTGACTGACCTAAGAGCAGGGCCGTAACTAGGGTTCGAATTCAGGGGAGGCAGGGGTTTAGGGGCCGCCGATTGAGACTCCTAGATCCGCCAATTTTTTTTCTCTCAGTAAAATGGCTAAAAATTACCCGTTTTCCTTCGATTTCCTTACTTTCAGAAACATCAGTATTGCTTGAACCTGAAGCAATTTTATGCAAAAACAAGCTGAGATTGCTGTTCGGGTCGAGCCAAGGCTCTGTCTTGAAGGCCGGCAGTACTTTGACATATAATTATTAACATTAAAAACAATGTGACCGCAGATTTTTTTCTTAATAAAATCAGTGGCCGTAAAAATTATACCGTTTTCCTTCGATTTCCTTACTTTAAGAAACATCAGTATTGCTGGATCCTGGAAGCAATTTTTATGCAAACAATTATTATCTGTATTTAAAGATATTTTTTTTGTAAGAAATCAAACTGGTAAGTTAAAAAAAAAACATATAAAGCAAGATCATAGAACGCAAGATATTTTTTTTTATCGAGGACCTTGAACTTCAATATTGTTGAAAGCTGAACAGACATTGTATAAACAACAACCAGGGACTTTCTTTACTAGTATATACTTAGTATAGAAAGTTCCTGCTACAACGAATGGGAGTGTTTAACTAAGTAACTAAGGCATTGACCATAATGTTCCAGTATGATTGGGAGATGTAAAAAAAATGATCCAACAGCTGATTCAGCCGGTAACGAATTTCCGATATCATAAAAGAATCACAATACAAAAGGAACTTACTCTGCTTAATTGAGCCCTTAAATAAATGTGAATAGTTAGGTTTTATTCAAAATTGTCGGAAGCAAAGTTTCGTATGTGTTCTCGTACGAATACTGAATAACAGACGGACGGCCACACGAAAATATAAAAATAAAACAAATACTGAAACGGTTCACTATCGATCAAAAATCCAGACAATGACAGATATATCATGTATCATGATAACACTGTTAAAACTGTAAACTTGTGTTGTTTATGATATAAATTCAAGTTCTTCTTGTACATATAGTCAATATTTCATTTTATTACTTTATAAAAAAAATTGGCTCCCCTGCCTCATAGGTAGTTACGGCCCTGAAGAGGGGACCCGGCCCGCTCCAGTGATTCCCTATATAAGCAACCAATTTTTTTTCCCAAAAAGGGCGCCTATGCTCTTAGTACTGTTACACCTCAATATGAATTAAAAAGACAACATTGAGTTCATGTACAATATTTATATATTGCAAACATGTAACCAACTTTTCACATGAAGCAACAACCTTAAAACTGACCTGAAAATACATTAACTCTGTCTTTATCTTTGAATGTTAAACATATTTGAATAACCAGAAACTTTAAGTGTTCTTCAGTGGCGACTTTACAACCATAGATAAATAGCACTAATTAATTGCGACAGTTCTATAGAGTTCATTCAGATGCTAAGAAAATATTACCATTTAACGGTTAGTAGGTGTCACAGTTAAAGTTCTTGTAATGTCTATTACACAAATAATAAAAAAAAATAGCCTTTTAACAAGTACTGAATAAAGTAATATGACCAAGAGATCGCTGAGCAGTTCCCTGGAAGACGATTATACCATATATTTTCCATAAGCTCAAAAGCAAAACAATAGCATTTTTATTATGGCTGTATAAGTCAGCCTATCAGCAGTTATATCATTCAGCAAGTACCTTACATGAAACATGTGTTTTATACCTTTTTCTCATGAAATACAATTTTATAAATCCCTCGGAAAGGATTCAATGTAAAAACTTAGTCTACTGTTTCTAGTCATAATAATCTACTGATCAGAACCAGGATAATCTCAGCTGACCACCAGTAACTAATCAATATCAGCAACTACCAATGACGAAAACTGTATCTAAATAGGACTTTTTAAAATGTTTTAAAATAGTTATTCCTTATGACATGACCAGAAAAATGAGCCCATGTTACAGAAAAAAAGTCAAGCCAAAAAGATCATCTTAATCTCATAAAAATGGTTCTCAGCTTGGAAAATATTAAAACAGTGATATTTTAGAGTGTGATTAAAGAAATAAGTCCAGAAAATAAAACTGTTTGAGAAAATCGGAACTGCGGTGAAAAAAACAAGTCCAACTTGTTCAAGACTCATTTATTTATAAAAATCTTGCATCACTTAATATTTCTCAAATATAACTTTCATATCACAATTCTTACAAATGAACTATTGTTCTTTGATATATACCCCTTTCACACTGTTCAATACGTACAAATGATTAACCTGTACTCACTCTTTCAATCATAGCACTTTCAGAAAATGAAGCTGCCTTACAATGCATTATTCATGATGAATGTTAAACATTATGATCTACTGTAAATTCAGAAATTATTGCGTGCGTTAATTATGGCGATTTTGTCATTTAAACTAAAACACAATTTTAATTTTAATTTTTGTGATATTGGGAAAATTTCTAATTAAGGACAAGACATAAGACATAAGACATTTTATTTCACTAAAGCCCCCACATGGGGTATGTTAGTACAACTTTTTTTAACAAACTATAAAAGTATGAACATATTTACATATTTACATTAGAACATGGTTAACAAAGGTGCAATAATAGTATATATAATTAATACAGATATTTGACAGGAAGTACAAAATATAATAACATGATTAAGCACATGTATTAAAAGGTTTTAATAACACTTTTACAAAATTTTGCTATTCCAGTAAGTGTGAATAAATCTGATGTATTCATCAATTCTTTAAATTTTAAAACATTTGGGTTTTTACATATATCTAGAGGTAAAAATTTAGCTCTAACATTGTTGAAAAAGGTACATTTGAATAAGTAATGGAACTCATCACCAAGTTCATTAGCATTACAAAGATTACAATGTCTTTCAGATCTATCAATATTAAAAAATCTCCCGTTTCAATGGGCAATTTATTACTAAGGCAACGGAATTTACATAGATACATTCTTAGATCAGATGGTAACACAGTTAAATATTTCTCAAAACAAAAATCAGACTTGTATATTCTGTAATTAAGACATTTTGCAGAATTCATAACATTATTATTCCAGTTCAACATAAATTTATTACTTAAACATTTCTTGACATTCTTACTAATATTATCAGATTTAGCAATTATTTGATTATCCCACATCAAATTAAATCCACATTCATATAAAGTATTTTTAATTTCTAACAACCATTTAGAGTGGTAGATACCCCTTTTACTAAGCTGATACAATATAGAATACAGTGTATATGAAATTTTTTCTCTTTTACCACACATGATACGTTGCCAGAAACCAACCATTCTAGCTTTAATAAGAATATAGAGGCTCGAGGGTATAAAAATTCAGAAAAAAATCAAACATTTGTTTTTCATTACAAATTTTATTGATTTCCTTTTGTAGTTGTTACTTTATTATATGGTACAAAAATCATTCAAAACAATCAATTCCTGTTGGCCCCAGATGACTTTCAAAATGTATACATCATTGAAAAAGTTCCAAATTATCTCCCTTTGGTGGAAAAATGCCATTTTTTGGCTCTAAAATTGAAATATCTTTTTCAACTCATCGGTGACCTATCTTTTTTAATATAATTTCTATATAAGCTGTACTTAAACTAAATTATTGTAAAATTTTAGCGATTTCTGTAATAAATTTCTTTTTTTTATTTCGATATTACCTTTATTTCTCCTATCACTTCAACAGAAAAAAACACCTTTACAAAAATGTATGCTTCTTTCGAAGGCAGATTGTGAGCGCAAATGAACGGTGACCCCACTTTTTTATTTTATTTTTCTATTAACTATAAGATAAAGTTCATTTATAGAAAAACATAGAGAAATCCTATATAAATGATTTAGACCCGCGAACCCCCTTAATTCATTTTTAAATGTAAGTTTAAAGTATATCAATTATAACTCTGTTGCATTTTTCGCAATAATTTCTGAATTTACAGTATAATGGACACCACCCTTCAGATGTTTTCTTTTAAATAGTACTGCATTATTCTATCGAAGAATGCAATAGACATATTTACACTTGGTTGCAAATGTGTCTGCCATAACTTAATACCACAAAAATATCCTGGAAATAATGCATCCGAAATTTAATTATTTGAAGTCATAATTCAAAAGTGATTGTTGCATGATGTCAGAAAATAATTCAAAGACCTATCTTAGATTTAAATGAGACAAATTCATCAAGTGTAAAAAGTCTTTTATATATGCCAATAAAAACTTTTACCAATCTCATGACAACATTAACTTTTCAATGGTAAGAACTCTATTTTCTTGAAACATAAATGAGATTCCATGATGAATCAGTTAAATTGAGAATGGAAATGGGGAAAGTGCCAAAAACAACAGCAGAAGGTCACCAACAGGTCTTCAATGTAGCGAGAAATCCCGCACCCGGAGGCGTCCTTCAGCTGGCCCCTAAACAAATATATACTAGTTCAGTGATAATGAACACCATACTAATTTCCAAATTGTACACAAGAAACTAAAATTAAAATAATACAAGACTAACAAAGACCAGAGGCTCATGACTTGGGACAGGCGCAAAAATGCGGCGGGGTTAAACATGTTTGTGAGATCTCAACCCTCCCCCTATACCTCTAGCCAATGTAGAAAAGTAAACGCATAACAATACGCACATTAAAATTCAGTCCAAGAGAAGTCCGAGTCTGATGTCAGAAGATGTAACCAAAGAAAATAAACAAAATGACAATAATACATAAATAACAACAGACTACTAGCAGTTAACTGACATGCCAGCTCCAGATTCAGTGTCTTCATGATTTTTAAGTACAAATTCTATAAAGTCAGTCATGATTGTATGGTGTAAGATGAGTGACTTCCCTTTTTCCTTATTATGAGTCCCTCCTCCCTCACTGATCAGCTTTCCTCATCATCTTCCATTTGTTGTTTCCATTTCTTAGCCATAGCTAACAGTTTAAGATTTGGTTGAGAAGCTTCTTCATCAGGGAATATATAGTCATGGTATTCTTCCCAGCCTGCATCAGACTGAAAGAAAATGGTGGAAGATGTATCGATAATTTGGGAAAATTAATTTCTTTAATTTTAAAGCAATTAGATCATCCAAATGAATGCCATTCATTCATTTATAATGCATTTCACACCAATCTTTAACTTTATAGTAGTATGACCCTGATTCTGACCTTGTCTTAACTTTAAACAAGCAACAGAATAATTTTAGAACTATTTCTTAATCATTAAAAATAAAAACCCTGTGCAGAATTTTCCACTTAAGAATATGTTAAACTGTTTCGTTTCTTAATATGCTTAGAACAACATGTCAATTTAAAAAAAAAAATCCCCCTTTATCAAAAATATCCAATTCATTATTGTTTATGAAGAACTGGCATGGACAAATACATAATGTATTGAAATTTTTCACAGCACCAAATATATTGAATATTTGTTATTCTATTGAAAAAAAACCCAAATTATTTGATATAACTTTTTGAATGAAAACAGCTGATAAACAAGCAGAGAACATACCCCATCCTCTGTTTAGCCTTTTCTCCTTTTCTTGATTTTCTGTGGCATTAATTTGTCTACATTTTTACGTGTCTCTTCATCCCCATTATCTGCCTGTAAATAAAAATAGTAAGTTAATAGGTGAAACAAACCTTCATAGGTTAATTCTATATATGACATTGAAGTGGTCGAGTGGTCTAAATACTTCAATAACATTGATCATTAACCTATCAATATTGAGATTGTAACTTGTGACTTCTGACAAGCTCTTTTGACAGATCATAATTGTCAAGAATTAACAGTTTTTCTTTCCATTATATGAAATTTTGAAAAACTTTTTTTTTATTTAAAGAGAAAATGAAAAAAATCTTCATTTTGTTTGGACATTAAATGAAAAGTTACCATCAACATTGATGCAACTATGTCAACAGACTATTATGGTCAATTTAATTTTGTTGTTGTCAATTACCAAAATTTATAGGAGACCACAGTCCTTCGGATATCAATCATCGATTGAACTTTTGACAAGTCATGTTTAGTTTAAACTTTTTCATGTGCAAGAAGAAAAGATCTTTATATATTTTAAAATATAAACATTTTTTTCTCAAAGTCCTTCACCTTAAAAGTGTAACATTAGCATTCTAGGTCTCAGTCTTTTCAGAAAAAAAATACTTGAATGGTCTATCAGCAAGGTATAAGTATAATTGTGGAAAAGGAAAGATAACTCTAATTTCAAATACTACTTTAACATGCTCAGAACTAAAGCAAGATTCATGCATCATGCACAGTTAATTTAATTTTCTTGATATGCATGGCTATATACATACACATCATTTTGAATATTAATTATTTGAGTATATTTCATTGGTAAATTTCTTGAAATGTTTAGTGATAGGCTGAACAAAATGTGTTTTTTCTCCCCTCAAAAGTATTGATAAAGTTTGGAAAACTGTAACTATCAAGCCCGTCATATAAGGGTTCATATTGCATGAATGTATCATGACCCCAACAATTAGTACAAAAATCTTTGTTGAAGGGCAATAACTCTCAGAAAGAGTCATCAAATGGTTACAATCATAAAGGTCGAAACTTACCACATATAATTTTTAACTTAAGTTTAAGTTGTTCGTGAGTATCAATAAAACGTATAAATTAATCCGCACAATTGACCGTTTCAGAATCTAAAGCATCATGGGTAATTTCATTGTTCGTACCCCAAAGTGAAAATAACGTTACGTCATTGGTTGCATTTCCATTGTTTATAACGTTTTAAACCAATCAAAACGCTTTGGTGTACGCTTTAGAAAATATTACCCAGGTTGCATTAGATTCTGAAACGGCGAATTGATCAACCAGTTTCAACGGTTTTCATCAATAAGGTTAAAGGTCAATGATCATAAAGTTTTAATCTTTAGAAACAAAACCGGACAAAACTGTACACTTTCCGTAATCATGAAACAATATAGTTTGTATAATGTTTGTAATAACCATGAACTGTAAAACTAACAAACTATCTATAAATATGAATTCACTGCATAAATTCCCTGGTTATCCAGTGACTAATTCACAGGGATACTCGGCCAACTGCTGTAGGTCGAGTAATTTGTAACAACAGCAAAGAAAAAGTGCAATAAAGATATTATTTAAAATAAAAAAAAAAACAATCATAAAGGCAATTTGTAAATCTTATATTTCTGATCATTTTTGCAGTTGTTTCGACAAAGTTAAGTTAAAACAAATTAAACAAAAGTAATCATTTCAGAGCAATACCTCCTTAATATAAGGATCAGTCATATCAACATTTTTCTTGCTTTTGCAATGCTAATATCACTTTTGCCAAAGATAAATTCCAACTATGAAAAATTGTTTCTGAGATAATTGCCAAAACCTAAAAAGTGTAATTTAAGGGGGTTCGCGGGTCTAAATCATTTATATAGGATTTCTCTATATTTTTCTATAAATGAACTTTATCTTAGAGTTAATAGAAAAATTAAATAAAAAAGTGGGGTCACCGTTCATTTTCGTTCACAATCTGCCTTCGAAAGAAGCATACATTTTTGTAAAGGTGTTTTTTTTCTGTTGAAGTAATAGGAGAAATAAAGTTAATATCGAAATAAAAAAAGGAAATTTATTACAGAACTCGCTCAAATTTTACAATAATTTAGTTTAAGTACAGCTTATATGGAAATTATATTAAAAAATATAGGTCACCGATGAGTTAAAAAAGATATTTCAATTTTAAAGCCAAAAAATGGCATTTTTCCACCAAAGGGAGATAATTTGGAACTTTTCCAATGATGTATACATTTTAAAAGTCATCTTGGGCCAACACGAATTGATTGTTTTGAATGATTTTTGTACCATATGATAAAATAACAACTACAAAAGGTAATAAATAAAATTTGTAATGAAAAACAAATGTTTAATTTTTTTCTGAAATTTTTATACCCTCGAGCCTCCTTAAAGGCAAGAAATCCTTTAGAAATCATCCAAGGATCATTTGACATTTTTGTAGCTCTTGTATTTGTGATCCTTTTTACTAGTGTAGCCTTATCAATTCTGCTCTGTTTCCCAAAGTATCAATAACTGTATTTTACATTAGGAGGATCTTTAATATTCATATTTACCTCACAGCTTGCACAATCGAATTATATTAATATGGGAAATTCATTAATTAGGTTGCCAGGAAGAAAAGTGCATTGCCTTTTTAGTGTAAAACCAAGGTACTTTGACGTACTTCATAAATAGATTTCATTTTTGTGCTCCATTAATGAGCATTATTTTTGTTTATAAGTTTGATATTTTTAGAATTTGTTTCTAAAATCAAATCAATATTGTACTATTGGTGGGGGGGGGGGGGTTCCCAATAACAGCAAAACAGCAAATTGATTTGGCTCATAACAGATAACAAGGAATTAAAATGGACAAAAACAGATAACAGTAAAGGAAATATTAAAATAATTCGGTCTTTGACAAATCAGTATTTCTTATTACGGATATAATCCTTTGTAATGCATACCATTTTCTATGACTATGTTTTTAGTATTAATTTATGTATCTAGAATGTGTTTAAATTACTACTCAATATATTATAATATTTTTTATACGCTCGTTTAAGGAACGTATTATGGTAAAATGTTGTCCGTCTGTTGTCAACATGTCGGACATTAACTCTTTAACTCTTTAACCTATTTGCATTAAACTTTGGGAAATTGTTTATATCTTTTGAAGTGAGCTCCCTTTTTTTTTTTTTTTTTATAAATTTTAGATTTTAAATTTCTGGGTAATGGGTTTTTATTCAATAAAATTGGTGCTTTTTTTTTCAGTTTTCTAATAATATCTCAAAAATGCTTTCACAAAGCAAGGAATTTTGGTGAATTGTTTATATCTATTAACATGAGGTCACTTTCAATTTTTATAAATTTTAGATTTTACGTTTCCGAGTTAACGGGTTTTATTAATTAAAAAGGGGGGATTTTCCAGTTTTCAGACATAAACACAAAAATTTTTATATCTATTGTTGTACTCCCTTTCGATTTTTATCAATTTTAGATTTTATGTTATTGAGTTAAGGGATTTTGTTCATTAGAAAAAGGTGGTATTTTCTAGTTTTCAAAAATAACTCAAAAATGCTTTCAGCAGTTCTCATGAAACGTTGGTGTATTGTTTATATATATTGACTGAAGCTCCCTTTGTTGCTAATAAAAAAAATGACCTACAAGAGTTTGAATATTCTGACTTTTTCTAAATGACCATTTGATGAGGTGTGTGAACTTTTCTTAATAAGACTATGAGGCAAAATGGTTCATATAAGGTAGCAAAATTATCAAAAGCACCAATTATAAGCATGCAATTTATCAAGTACTTCGAACGAATTTTGACACTCCAAAAGCAATTCATTCCACTATTTTCAAAGGCCTTATTTGAACAATTTTTTATCAGCTGAGGTTTTTGATTGTACTAAGTGTACTAGTAAGTAGAATACATAGTTAAGTAGGGAAACAATGGCTTGAAACGAAAGAAATCTTTGTTTGTAATATGTTATGTGCAGCTTCGGACCCAAGTACATGGTTGGAACTTTAATTGTACAATGCATTTGGTTCTGCTTTATAAAGAATCACAGAGCTGAGTCTATGTACCATATTATATTAAAGGTTAACTAGTTGTTAGGACCTAGTCCTTAATTGAGATCCTTGTCAGATATTCCTGGCCATATGTTTTCCTTTTTGTCATATTAAGAATTGTTTTAATTTAATATGTTCCTACGGGAAACAAGGAACATTATTCTCATACAAAAAATTAAGATAATTCTAAATACACATTCATTAAAAAATGGAATTTATTACAAAGGATAATCATAAGATATACTTGAATTGTCCTGGACCTCACTTCTGTGATGGGTAAATGTTAATGGAATCCTTCTCTGAATAAGGGACAAACATATTAGTAGTGGTAGACCCCAATGTCCAATGATCTTCAATTTATACCGAATATTGACTGTCAAAAAAAATTGCTAACATTCCAATTTTCAATAACTGTTAACAACAATTAGTACATTATCACAATAACAGATAACAAAAAAACTAATAGCCCAATAACAGCTAACAAAGAATAAGACAATAACAGCTAACAGCAAACATATTGTCAAAATAACAGATAACAAAGAATTAAATTGCCCCATAACAGCATAACAGTTAAACCCCTTGCCCCCCTCTATTGTGCAAAACTTGAAAAATGTTATTAAGGCAATTAAAGTAGTTTACCAAATAAGTACTTTTATTAGGCAGCTATATCATCTGAAGGTTACTCATCCTTAAAATGTCCCATTTTTTTATACTTCAATATGAGGTGCACTTATTATAAAAGAGACTACTATGTTTAATTGGTATAATAAAAGCTAACATTGTTCCTTTTGGTAAAGGTAGACTTTGAGTAGGTTCCATGAAAGACTGGCTAATATAGGTGCTATGTTTAACATATGTCATTACCCAGTAATTTTTAGTGGTGAAGATGTAAGTTGATTGGCAAAGTCATGAGACACCTGGTCCGAGACCACAATTGTCGTCCCTTGATTCTCTAGTGTGGAGAGTGTGTTACTTGCCATTTTTTTGTATACCCCTTCCAAATGTATTTCTCCATGTTTGATGCCACGGGATGAAACGACACTGTCAAATAATTTGGGTCATGAATTTTAAAGTAAAGTAGTGATTTGGTCCAGTTGAAAAAGGTTAGAAATTAGCACTTCGGAAGCTGTCAAAAGATTTCAACTTCGACAAGACCCCTTAACATAAAAATGTCCATATTTTGAGTTAGAGCCGATGAAGTTTTCTATAATTTTGATATAATTTGTCCCAAAAGTAGAACAACACACTGTAAATATTTTATTGAGAAAGCGCAGGTGGGGATTTTTTTTAATTTGCATTTATTGTCTAAAAGAAATGCACTCCGAAATAATTGTGGTCTTGGACCACCTTTCATGTAAAGTTTAAATGGGACACTAAATGATTTCAAAACTTCAGTTTATTTAGATCAGCTTATCTGTAATAATCATGTGAAATGTAACACATTTTGTATTTATCAGTGTTCTCAATCATAAACTTAAATTTAAAAAAAAAATCAATAAATTAAATGCTCACTTTTATCATGTTATCAGTATGTTAACTATGTACACTGTAATTTAACTTATTTATAGTAACAAACTTAAAAATAGATCAAACCAGGAAGTGAAATACCTGAGACACCTAACAAAGATGGCTTCCTCCCAGTCAGTTGCAGAAGGTCAAGTTCCTGTTAATTGTAAACTATGTGACACAGATAGACCAATACAGTGGAAATGCATGGACTGCAGTATTCTGATGTGTGGTCATTGCAAGGACAAGGTTCATTCCCAATTTAAAAATGCACTTGATCATAAGATCATCAGTAGAGAAGAGATTGGAATGCATAGGGAAGAACTGGATTTTACCAATATTAAATGTATTGAACACACTGGACAATCATCATGTCTATACTGTAATACATGTGACGTCCTGGTGTGTCCAACCTGTGTTGCTAAAGTTCATAAGAAGCATGATTTAATTGAAATTAGTGATGAATACAAAATGAAAATTGACAATCTGAAAAAAGGAAAAAGTAAAATGCAGAAGAATAATTCTAACATAAAAGCAAAGAAAGATGAGCTCAATAAACTTATGTCAGCAGAAAATTCAAAGTATTCAAAAGTAAGACAAGATATAGTTAGTCATGAGAAAACTGTAAAAGAGCAAGTAGAAAAATATTTTAAGGAACTCATAAATAAATTGGATCACAGTCACACAACTGTTTTAAAATTAGTCAAATCAGATCTTAATGCTATATCAATATTTTCAAACCAGACAGAGGACAAAATCAATCAAGTCCAGGATTTTATTGGCATTTCCAATGCTACTGATTTCTTCAAAGAGGTTAACATGATGCAGAAATGTACTGAAATCCAAGAACCAAAAATCAAGCCCATTTATGGTTTTTCAAAAAAATTTGTTCCAGGGAACATTACCCAATTAAACATTGGATCACTTCAAGATGATGGAAACTTGTCAGCAGAAACTAACATCTCCTTAGTTATCAATAATGAATACCAGACTGAACTTGGAATAATAGCATTAGTAAGTCCATACCCAGATAAGTCAATTTGGTTAAGTTCCGGTACATATGGAACCTTACAGAAAGTCAAACCTGAAGGAACCAATCTTAAGGTCATATCTAAATTTGACATTAATGTATATGGAATGGCAGTTACTCCATCTAATCAACTCCTTCTGAGCATCAAAGGGAAAACAAGGTTACAACAAATCAGCAGTACTGATGAACTGACTGATTCTCAATTTGATATAGCACCTTACATTCCCTATGCTATTCATATCTGTGACAATAAACTCATAGTTGGAGCTTATAATGAAAAACTAAACAATGGTTCTGTGATCATTTTGAACATGACAGGAGATAAGCAGACTGTATATGAACATGATGAACATAATCAACCTTTATTTAATAACCCAAGGTATATAACCACAACAAGTAATGGAAATATACATGTATTGAATAAGATTTCAGATGATTGGAGTGGTAAAGTAATAATTTTAGGACAAGGAGGACATACAAAAAACGAGTATACAGATCACTTAACCATTAACAAGCATAGACCATTCAAACCAGTAGCCATTGTGACAACACCAATTGACAATGTTGTTGTGATAGATCTCACTACCAAAGTCCTGCACATCCTTAATGACAATGGTCATTTGATTTCATTTTTCAATACAGAGGACATAGGAATAAAACGTCCATATTCTCTGTCCTTCAACACAGCTGGACAACTTTATATAGGATGCACTAGAGCTGTAAGAAGTCAAACCAAGGAAGCAAAGCTATATAAAATTAATTATGCAGGATTCTAAAATATTCAAACAAATCTTAAAAAGAAACTTGAGAAAATAGACAAAAAGTTTTCATGTCATCTGAAAACTAAAACATAAAACTTAAATAAAAATATAAAAATAGGAATCTTCTTTAAATTGGGAAATAATAACTCATTATTACTCCATTTACCACTTGTCTTCCTTTATGATGTCATCTTCTTAAGTTTTGTACATTTCTCACAGTAGTTAATGGATTGAGGAGTTTTCGTTATGTCTAATGGCAGTGTATGCACCAAATGTTCTATTGAGAAAAGCAACAGAAGAGGTCCTTTTTTTTGAAGTGCAATCATATAGAGTAGATATACATGTTTTCACTAAATATGTTATTCATATGGAGAGTATCATACTTTCAAAATAAATTGTCTGATATTCTGTATACAGAGGTATTGGCTAAAGTGCAATTTCAGAATCACAGATCGAAATCATTTATTGAAAAAATCTGTGAAAATCAAATAAATCCATTTTTAAGGCAAATAATTATACAATGAATGGAAAGTGATTTTTTTTCTTCATAAAAACATATTATAGTTAAATTTTGCATGCGTATTAAAATAAAATGAACTTTTGGACTGGAAAAATGTAAATAAATGTGAGAAGACAAACATTTGAAAAGTTATTGGATGCCTGATTATGATATTTGGACACAGACTATACTTATATCAAAACACATGAACTAAGATACTGAACTTATAGCATTTATAACTTATTCCAACAATTAAAATGAAGAACTATGACAAATTTGTTAACCTATTGGACATATACCTATTCGGAACATGATAATCGCAAGTGTGCTAGTGGAAACCAAGCAGAACTATGAACCTTTTGTTGCTAATTACATTTCCGATGATTTGAGAAACAGACTATGTACAACAATCTTTTTTGATGTCACTTACAGAAATGGATATTAACTTTGAACATATATAACATGACAGTATGCTGTGTGAAAAATGAATGAACATGAGGTTTTATAATTTTTTTTAACTGGTATTTTTATAAAAAAATTCTTATGGATACCCTGATAAATGCTATTTTTGTATCTTCAAACCAAATCTTTTTGACTTGTTTAAGACCAAATATTTTGTAACGCAAAAGGGAAATATAGAAGTGTTTATATACAAGAAGTGTTGAAGTCACATTTGAAATAATTTCAGTATTTTTAATTCATCAATGATTAGGATTGATAAAAGTTAGATTTGCATGGTTAGATTTTAGTGGTGAACAGGTGTTGATTTGTGTGGCAGTATTTTAGAAAAGTCTTTAATTGTTTATTTCACATGTTATTAACCAATACTGGAAACAGTTATGGAATTCTTTGATAAATACATTCAATCAAATTAAGCAATTGTATTTGGTAATTAAAAGGTCAATGATGATAAAGATAAATTTAGATTATATGGCAACAGGCTTAAGGGTCCGACAAATTAAGTATAAAATAATGTCTTATAGTTTTAAGTTAGTTTTTAGAATGACACCTCATATCTGGAATTATATACTTTTGTAATCTGTATCATATGAACTATATGTTGAAATATGGATGCTTGTTTAAATAACAATTATAGTTATATATCAGAGTACATTATTCTCGCAGGGGAAGCAGGACAAATCGCCCCACTGGCAAAACGCCCCACACCAAATCGCCCCACTATTAAAAAAATTAAAAAAATCGCCCCAACCTGGTTAACCAACTCGCCCCACTTATAAAAAAATCGCCTCACTTGTGAAAAGGGTTAAATCCAGTTAATTTTTCCCCTGTCAACTCGCCCCACTTATTGAAAAAAGGAAAAATCTACTTCTATATATGTAATTTTCAGGTCTACCAACTAGCCGCACTTAAATGAAAACTTATTTTGATTTTTGTAATCTACACAGAATACAAAAAAAAAGCAACGAAATTTATTAAACTGTTTTAACATTCTTAAAATATAATTGCAAATACATTTTTGTATCATTATTGGAGAATAACTTTATACTTGTAAGCTTAGTTATTTGTATAACATTTGAAAAGAAACCTGTTTATTGTATCATAATCATACTATTGATGCGTGATTAACATTTATATATAACTTTATTGCAAAAACAGAGTTTTTAACAGCAATTTGATTTTATAGCACTTCACTTTCGGGTGTTCAAAGGTATTGACGTGGGCAGGGACAAAGATTATAAGTGGTTTATCTATTTGTCATGAGTGGGGCCAGTTGACAGACCGTATTTCAGCGGGATTTTAACCCTTTTCATAAGGGGAGCATGTTATCATAACTATTTGCAATGGGAGTTCACCCTTTTCATAAGTGGGGCGGGTTGGTAAACAAGAGTGGGGCTTTTTTTTAGAAAGTGGGGCGAGTTTGTGAAAAAGTGGGGCGATTAGGTGTGGGGCGATTTGCCAGTGGGGCGATTTGTGATGGATTCTCTTGCAGGTTAGTGAGTAAACAAAGGGCACACACTCCTTAATTGATATTCAGAACGGAGAAAAACCACACCTAGATAAAATAGGTGTAACACCCCTACTACATTCACAACAGTTCAGTATTCACAATATACTTTATTGATTTAGTTAATTAGTGTTTGATGCATATGTATTTAAATCTAAATTTAGAAGGTTCATTATATTTATAAACAAACATACTACATAACATAGTCAGCTATGTAAGGCAACGGCATGAAAATAAAAACTAGACCTAATTCATACAATATAATTTACAAAAAAACATATATGCTAGACATCTACTAACGATAACAAGTAAATTACAGGGTTCTGACTTTGGACAAGCACTTAGTGTCTTCTGTACTATTATTTGCCTGTTTTTTCTTTTTTTTAGCCATGGTATTGTCATTTTATTTTTCTATCTATGAGTTTTGACTCTCCCTCTGGTATCTTTCGTCCCTCTTTAAAAAGAATGAAGTGGGGTTAAACTTGACTTTAAGCACTCAACCTCCACTAACATTGGAAAGCTGTGATACAGCACAACACAAGATTGGTTGAAATTGGTAACCATGTAGATGTATCAGATGAGAAGTTCTTTAAAGAAAGTTTAAATTGATAGATGACTACCAGTAACCACAGACACCAAGAATTGGTAATAGCTTGCATTGTTCTTTGGGCCATGGATGCTAAAAATAAAGGAATTGATATACTGATGGTTTCGTATTGCAAAGTAGCAAATACAATATTCAGGAGTGATATGTTAATGTCATATAAGCATTCTGTTTTGTAAGTAAGAAAAAGACCTTTATATTATTTTTCAAAGTCCTTCACATTTAAAGAGAACTATTGGCATTCTGGCCTCATTGTTTTCAGAAAAAAGCTCAAAATTATGATTTTTTTCTCTACATATAAACATTTTTACCTAAAT
Organism: Mytilus edulis; assembly: GCA_019925275.1. Classification (NCBI taxonomy): domain Eukaryota; kingdom Metazoa; phylum Mollusca; class Bivalvia; order Mytilida; family Mytilidae; genus Mytilus; species Mytilus edulis. The sequence goes on along the minus strand of CM034350.1, from coordinate 80,721,123 downwards.
GGTCTATCAACATGGTATGTTTGTTATTGTTGACAAGGGAAGATAACTCTGTTTTCAAGTTACTACTTTCACAAAGACAACACTTTTAGAACATAAAAAGGTGCATGCACCCTTCACAATTAATTTAATTTTCTTGACATGCATGGTTATACACATACACATTATTATGTATATTAAATATGTATATTAAATATATATTTCATTGGTTAACTTCTTGAAATGTTCAGGGTTAGAATCTACAGAATGTTTTGGTTTTTTTTCACCTCAAAAGTTTTGGAAAGTATCAAACAAGAATGATTAGGGTTTTGATATATATCTGTACAATCTTTTCCCCCAATACTAGCAAGCACAATATCTTCAGTAAAGGGTAATAACTCTCAAAAGGAGTCATTAAATGGTTACAATCAGATTGGCATTTTGCAAATCTATTTCTTATCATTTTTGCAGTTGTTTCAACAAAGTTAAGTTAAAACACAATAGACAAGTCTTCATTTGAGAAAAACAATACCTCCTTAAGGATAAAACATATTAATGTTTCCTACTTTGTGCAATGCTAATATCAATTTTGTGGAAACAGAAACTAGAGGCTCTAAAGAGCCTGTGTCGCTCACCTTGGTCTATGTGAATATTAAACAACGGACACAGATGGATTCATGACAAAATTGTGTTTTGGTGATGGTGATGTGTTTGTAGATCTCACTTTACTAAACATTCTTGCTGCTTACAATTATCTCTATCTATAACAGTACTTTCTGTGGAAAATGTTATTGAAAATCTTCAAATTTAAAGAAAATTGTTAAAAATTGACTATGAAGGGCAATAACTCCTTAGGGGTCAATTGACTATTTTGGTCATACTGACTTATTTTTAGTTCTTACTTTGCTGTACATTATTGCTGTTTACAGTTTATCTCTATCTATAATAATATTCAAGATAATAACAAAAAAAACAGCAAAATTTCCTCAAAATTACCAATTTAGGGGCAGCAACCTAACAACCGATTATCCGATTCATCTGAAAATTCCAGGGCAGATAGATCGTGACCTGATCAACAATTTTACTTCCTGTCAGATTTGCTCTTAATGCTTTGGTTTTTGAGTAATAAGCCAAAAACTGCATTTTACCCCCATGTTCTATTTTTAGCCATGGCGGCCATCTTGGTTTGTTGTCCGAGTTACCGGACACATTTTATAACTACATACCCCAATGATGATTATGGCTAAGTTTGGTTAAATTTGACCCAGTAGTTTCAGAGGAGAAGATTTTTCTAAAAGATTACTAAGATTTACGAAAAATGGTTAAACATTGACTATAAAGGGCAATAACTCCTAAAGTGGTCAACTGACCATTTTGGTCATGTTGCCTTATTTGTAGATCTTACTTTGCTGAACATTATTGCTGTTTACAGTTTATCTCTATCTATAATAATATTCAAGATAATAACCAAAAACAGCAAAACTTCCTTAAAATTACCATTTCAGGGGCAGCAACCCAACAACGAAATGTCCGATTCATCTGAAAATTTCAGGGCAGATAGATCTTGACCTGATGAACAATATTACCCCTGTCAGGTTTGCTCTAAATGCTTTGGTTTTTGAGTTATAAGCCAAAAACTGCATTTTACCCCTACGTTCTATTTTTAGCCATGGCGGCCATCTTGGTTGGTTGGCCGGGTCACCGGACACATTTTAAAAACTAGATACCCCAATGATGATTGTGGCCAAGTTTGGTTAAATTTGGCCCAGTAGTTTCAGAGAAGATTTTTGTAAAAGTTAACGCAGGACGACGACGGACGACGACGACGGACGACGACGGACGCCGGACGCCAAGTGATGAGAAAAGCTTACTTGGCCTTTCGGCCAGGTGAGCTTAAAAGTGTAATTTGAAGGTAAGAAATCCTTAAGGGATCATGCATGGTTCATGTGAGATATAGCTCTACTATTTGTGATCCTTTTCACTTTTACTACTTCATTCCATTCCTCTCTGTTCCGCAAAGAAACAATTGCTGCATTTGAAATTGAGATGATATATTCAATAGATAACTATACCCAACAGTTTGCAGCAATCAAATGTGTATCAATATGAAAAATGCATTAGTTAAGTTGCAAGGAAGAACAATTTACTGCCTTTTAAGCATAAAATCAAGGGACATTGTTGTACTTCATTAATTAGTTCAATGGTAAAACTAAAAAAATAACAGACTGAATTACAATAAGTAAAGTTGGATTTGTTTTTAGTCTTTTGATTTATTTTTAAATGTGTATGGAAAGGAAAATTATTGAAGGTTATTAATATTTGCAATTTTTAGGATGCAATTTCTTTAAACATAATTAAGTTTAACTACATTTGATGCATAAAATGATGCAACCGTTATAGTTTTGCTTCAGTTTCAGATATATAAGCCAACCAGATGCTACGCAGGTCGCAGCTTTATACGATCACAGAGGTCGAACCCTGAACAGTTGGGGCAAGTATGGACACAACATTCAAGCTTGATACAGCTCTGAATTTGGATTGTGATTAAAAAGTTGACACAGCATAGGTTTCTGACACAGAATGAATGTGGTCTAATGAACTTTTAAAATTTATAATTTACCTATTATGGTCCAAGATCCAAAATCTAAATACATGGCCATGGATTGATTCAGCATATCAAAGAATCCCAAGAATTCAATTTTTGATGAAATTTTGGACCTTTTGACCTCAATGTAGACCAACTTGAAAACTGGGCCCACAATCAAAAATCTAAATACATGTTTAGATTCAGCATATCAAAGAACCCCAATAATTTATTTTTTGTTCAAATCAAATAAAATTAAATTTTGGACCCTTTTGATCTTAATGTAGACCAATTTGAAAACGGGACCAAGAACTTAAAATCTAAAAACGCAGTTATATTCAGCATTTCAAAGAACCCCAATAGTTCGATTTTTGATGAAAAACAAAGTTTTATTTTGGACCCTTTTGACCTCACTGTGGACCAATTTGATAACAGGGCCCAAAACTCAAAAATCTGAATACATGGTTAGATTTAGCATATCCCCATATATTCCATTCATAAGAACCCCATATATTCAATTTTTGTTGAAATCAAACTGTCTCTTGTGGACAGTTGTCTCATTGGCAATCATACCACACCTTCTATTAAGTTTGATTTTGGACCCCAATTTGGACAAATTTGAAAACTGGGCCCATAATCAAAAATCTAAATACATATTTATATTCAACATACCAAAAGAACCCCAAGAATTCAATTTTTGTTCCAACTAGTAAACGAAAAGACAGAAAACCTCAAGTATAACTGATTGGAACATCAAACATCTCTAAAATTGATCCAGAGAAATTAAGTTCCAAGTATGAAACAACCAAAGAAACAGCATTTAAATTTAAGGAAGCAGAACAAGTCATTCAAAACTGAGGAACCTCAGAAAATCCAGAAGTTATAGTATTTCACGTTTTAAATAATGAGCTCATGCAAACCACATCATCGGAATGTGTTACAAAAATGCAGAAAAACTTGTGAATGAAACAAAAACCTTTTATTCTATGACTTCAAGGACTTAGGGATATAACAGAAACGACTGAAATCCCAATTGAAACAGAAATAACCATGACATTGACAACAACGACGGATGCAGCAAGTGATGACTTATTCATTGTTAAGTCTGTATTCTATTTCTGTGGTTTATTGCTATGATTCATGTATCTTGTTTAGCTAGTTGCCTCTTGTTTAGGTGTTTCTCATGATTCAGTAAACTGTGACCTTTTAAGAACTCTTCTTTTTAAGAGGTGTTCTTGGTGATTCTTGTATACCCTGTATTTGTAGCTCTCTTGTTTAGGTGTCCTCTAGTATTCTTTTATACCCTGTATTTGTAGCTCTCTTGTTTAGGTGTTCTCTGGTGTTCTTTATACCCTGTATTTGTAACTTATTTCTTAACATACTCCTGAAGTGTTGACAAACTGACATTTAACATGACCTTCAGACATAGACATCCCTTTAAGATTGAAACAGAGAATCTAGTAAACCGAACATTATATCAATGAGTTTGCTGCTGACAACAAGATTATTTAATTTCTATTTTTTATTAATAAAACATATAAATAATTTGGCCCTTGGGAGTCAAGTACTCACCAAAGGGAAATTTAGCTCCAGGCCCTGTCGACGACACTTGGTATAGATGGACCAAGCCCCATGGACATGGACACTCCGTCAACCAACCGGAACCAGATGAGTTCCTATAAGGGTATGAAGCGTTGCTCCATCTCATAGCAGGTGGCTACGATAAAGGGGGTTAGATTGACGGTGGAGAGAGAACTAAATGTAGATGTATTACATTTAATGACTTGGGGGAAATGAGAAATTAGACCAGTGGTCAATTTCGAAAGGGTCCAAAAAGTCAGGTGTGAAGCAGCTGAGTGACCCCCAAAAAAAATAAATGGGGAAAAATGGGTAATGGAATGAATTAACCTTCAACTACACACTGTGGAATTCTATGAAACACAATTTAAGCTGTACATAGTTTAATGATATTACATACACACAACTGACTAGTGCATGAAATAAAATAAGTAAGAGTTATTCTTAATGCTACATAGATTTACATACATATATATATACATGCAAGTATATGAAGATATACATAATTACTGTTAGAAAATTTTCAACTGTTACAAATTTGTTGTTGTGCATTCTTAATAGAAGTTTTATCTGTTCTTATATAGCGACAATAACTATCAGAACTCCATCTACCCAATGTTTTAATTAAGTGATCTTCAACATTAGCTTTTCCAGCACTAGTTGCTGCACCTATACGAAAGGAATGACCATTATATAGCTCTGCTTGGTATCCGCAGGCTTCTAATAAAAAATTTAAATTTGTAATAAAATATTTTCTTTCTAAAGCTGAAAAATTTTCATTAATGAACAAAGGATCTGAAAGTTCACATTTCCCTTTAACTGATCTTATTTGTAAGTAGTTCTTTAAAGTTGTATAAGGGCATAGGATATTATTTAACCTATGCAGTTGTATGTCAATGCCTTTCCTAAAAGGATCTGTTTTAGACTGCTTTAGATGAAGAATTGCAAAATCGTCATAAAATGTAACATCAGAAACACATAAATTAGATTCTGAATCAAAGTTAGATGCATTATCTACAGTAAATTCACCACAACGTAAAAAACCATGAAATGCTATAATACAAACAGTTTCCAGCATTAAGTCTATAAATTCTGAAAAAAGCCTCTCTTCAGTTTAACACACATTTGCTTTAGTATGTCAGAAGTAATTGGAAATCTTGGCCTAACTGACTGTTTTTGTGAACGTTTAACCGACTTTAAAATAAAGATAGTCGAACCATTGATTTGTGGTCTTTGTCTGATGATTGAAATGGTGAGGGGGTGTTTTCCTTGAGACACATGTATCTAATACCACAAATATACAGCTTAATAGTAGAATATTGTAATTTCAGAATTTGAAAACAATGACTAACAAAATAAATTAAAAGTTCTTCAGATATGGGAGGTAATTTGTTCCCATTCAGGTTGACCCCATTTAAAAGTAGAAATGTTTTGAAATGGTTATAGCCTGTCTCATAAACAGCTCTTGTCCTCGTAGCTACTGCATTAGACCATAGTTTGTTGGCTGTGTTTGTTAAGACCACATTACTTCTGACACACTGGGGCATATATGAGGGTTATGGTCTGCCTGGGGGGCCAGTTTTCGGAAAAGAGTCATCTGAAAACGAGACAAAGCATCAGAAATTTGGTTTATATGACCAGGTACATGTTTAGCACTAAAATGAAAATTAAACTGAGCTGCACACCATGTTAATTGACGCATAAGTTTCATAATTTCTAAACATTTAGAGCGTCCCTTTCTGACAATAGCAACAGTAGCTTCATTATCACACCAAAATAATATCTTTTTACAGGGCCAGAGGTGGCCCCATAACAATGCTGCTACTACAATAGGGTATAACTCAAGGAACGTCATAGACGAATTTTCAGTTAAAGTAGGTAAATTAACAGGCCAATAAGAAGAGAACCATTTGCCTTGAAAATATCCCCCAAATCCTATTGTAGAAGCAGCATCTGTATATAATTCAAAGTCATAACTGGATGTGAAATAACAATCATGAAACATAGTAATACCATTCCAGTTTGACAAAACTCTTAACCAAAATTCTAAATCTACCTTACATTCTTTAGTTAAATGTACAAATTCATTTAAATGTTTAACAGTAGTTGACAAATTAATAAGGTATGACAAAAAAGATCTGCCAGGTAAAATAACTCTTGTGGCAAAATTAAAATGTCCCAACAACTGTAATAACTGTCTCTTTGTACATGATGATTTTGACAACAATTTGGAAATAAACTCACATATTCTCTGTACTTTAATATTTGGAAGTCTTGCTTCCATTTTGTTTGAGTCTAAAATAATACCTAAGTACTCGAGACAAGTAACTGGTCCTTCAGTGTTGTGTTTGGCTATTGGAATATTTAAACGTTTAAAATTGTCATCATTATAGCCATACTTCTTTCGCCATCTTCACTTGGGTGATCAATAGTAAGAAAATCATCAAGTAAATGTAAAATGTTCTTAATCTTATAATTTTTCTCTGCAATATGGCAAATTGCTTGTGATACGGTGTCGAAAATTTTAGGACTAGACCGACAGCCAAAAGTTAATCTTACATAATAATCATAAAAAGACTGCCATTTGAAGCAAAATAAAGGCCACTGGGATGGCAAGTAAGGACAACTTTTTTACGCATCTGATATGTCGTATTTACAAAGTGTACTATTTCTACCTAATTTTAGAATAATTCTTATAGCATCATCAATTTTAACATAAGACATGGAACATTCTTCTTTATCAATCATGTCATTAATACTTAGAAAGTTGTCATTGTCATGTGGAGATGAAAGATCTAAAATCAAACGTTTCTTCCCAGAATATTTCCCTTCAGCAACCCCAAGTGGACTAACTCTATAATTTGCAAACGGTACGGACTGAAAAGGTCCATGTACAAAGCCTTTTTGGCATTCAGTTTTAATTAACTCTGATACGACTTTAACCTGAGACCTTGCAGAAAAATTATTTTTACACTCTTTAGATTCTGAAATGTCCCCTTGAACTAAACAATCAAAACCCTGTCTTAGACCATTACATAGATATAATACAAAATTTTTATCAGGATGTGATGATAACTCTTCCTCCAATTTATCAACATTTATTGGTGTTGAAGCTTTACACAAGAAATTTTCCTTGGATAGTCATCCTGAATTTGTTTTCTCCGATTTATTCCCCTTAGAGGACATAGAAGATGTTGCGGAATGAATAGGCACGTTGCTATTGGATTTCCTACAGGTTGCGGCACCATGGCCTGTTGCACGACATTTTGTACACTGGTGGAGTAGATAACACACTTTCCTATAACAACCTTTGGGATTATTGAAATTATTGCACATTTCCCGACCTTCATGAAATACTCTTGAACGACCTTGCTTGTCTACCGATTGCAAGTTACTAGATGAAGATGATCTTGAAGAAGGATTTTCAACCTGGACTGATGATTGCAATGGGCAGTATTGTGTAGCATGATCAATTAAATTACAGATTTTACACACATTTACTGAGGATCCTGCTGTAATCAATGAAAGAATATCACGGTCGCGGAGACTCCAATCAACTTTAACCCGTTTCTCTCTCAAGAGAGCTGCAGCTTTAGCGGAAAATATTTTATGGTAATCATAAAATTTAAGGCCATGGAAATTATAAATGTTGATTATGTCGGCTTCGTAAGCATCTAGTTCCTCCCTACGTTCTGGATATGCATTACACATTATTCTTTTGAATTTCCCAAAAGCTTGGATGAATTCTTGGATGGAAAGATGCCTATTTAATCTCGGATCGGGTTTGTTGGCCATGTTTACGTGCAACCCATCGGCAATTATTGAATGGGTCATAGGAGCTTCAAAATTAGGAATGATACAGTACTTAAAGGAAGCAAGATCTTTTTATAAGTGGGGCGAGTTGTCATACCTTTATTCAATGGGGTTTTAACCTTTTTCGTTAATAAGGGAGTTTTTAAGGGAGTTTTCAGACTGATTGTTCAATTTGATTTTACACTTTTTCAAAAGTGGTGCGAGTCGGTAAACAAGAATTGGGCTATTTTTTTATAAAGTGCGGATATAGTGTGGGCCGATTAGCAAGCGGGGCGTGTTGATACTGTTTGATATCTACTCATCGTGTTTTGGGGTCATAAAGGGTATACATCATAAAGTAATATATAAAGAATTTTGTAATGGTTGTGTGGCGTTCTTACCTAGATTTAATGAATTGTAGAACTTTTTTCGTCTAGTCTACAACAGCTGGGATGTAAAATAGTTATCCCACTCGGACTTGGTGTGTCAGTGTTAGATCACCCTTTGGCCTCCGGCCATAGGGGTGATCTTACACTGACACACCGCGTCCTTGAGGGATAACTATTAAAGGCCAAATTGACTGATCATAATTGACAAGAATTACCAGTTTCATTGCATAAAACTTTGAAAACTCAACTATAATGATTTACTTATTCTAATTGTGACTTGGGTGGAGAGTTGTCTCGTTGGTACTCATACCACATCTTCTTATATCTAAAAGCAAACATGAATAATGTCTTTGTTTTGTTTGGACATTACATTTTTTACATTGATGTCAAAACATGTCTACAGGTTAGTATTGTCCCTTCAAATACTAAGAAGTTGAAAATTACCAAAATTTATATCATGTTAAAGTTTAAAGGAGACCAAAACCTTCACTTTGAACGTCTCACATTTGTCATGTTTGGTTCAAACGTTTCTATGTGCAAAAAGAAAAGATCATTATGTCTAATATAAACAACTTATTCTCCGTAAAAGAGCAACATTAACATTCTAGGCCTCAGTCTTTTCTGAAAAAATTACTTATTAAATGGTCTATCAGAGGGGTATAAGAATAATTGTGGAAAAGGAAAGATAACTCTGATTTCAAATACTACTTTAACATGTTTATAACAAGATCACATGTAATATATGTATAGTTACGGTATATTGTTATATGAATATTCAATTTCATAAACAATCAATAAATTAGATGCTCACTGTTATCATGTTTGGGTATATTTAGTAAGTACATTTGTATTCAATTACCTGGTTGATTGTAACAACCCAAAAATAGATCAAATAAGGAAGTGAAATATACCTGGGACACACCTGACAAATATGGCTTCCTCTCAGCTGTTTGGAGGAGGTCAAGTTCCTGTTAATTGTAAATTATGTGAAACAGACAGACCAATACAGTGGAAATGCATGGACTGCAGTATTCTGATGTGTGGTCATTGTAAGGAAAAGGTACATTGTCATTTCAAAAATGCACTTGATCATAAGATCATCAAAAGAGAAGAGATTGGACTGCATACTGAAGAACTGGATTTTACCAATATCAAATGTGATGAACATGCTGGACAATCATCATGTCTTTACTGTAATACATGTGAAATCCTTGTGTGTCCAATCTGTATCGCTAAAGTTCATAAGAAGCATGATTTAATTGAAATTATTGATGAATACAAAATAAAAATTGATAAACTGAAAAAAGGACAAAGTAAAATGCAGAAGAACAACTTTAACATGAAAGCAAAGAGAAATGAGCTCAATAAACTTATGTCAGCAGAAAACTCAAAGTATAACAAAGTAAGGCAAGATATTATTAAGCATGAGAAGACTGTAAAAGAACAAGTAGACAAATATTTTAAGGAACTCTTAAATAAATTGGATCAAAGTCATGAAACTGTTTTAACAACAGTTAAATCGGATCTCAATGATTTATCATTATTCACAAACCAGACAGAGGACAAAATCAATGAAGTCCAGGATTTGATTGGCATTTCAAATGCTACTGAATTCTTCAAAGAAGTTAACACGATGCAGAAATCTATTGGAATCAAAGAACCACAAACCAAACCAAGTTATAGTTCATCATCAAAATTTGTTCCAGGGAATATTACCCAATCAAACATTGGATCACTACAAGATGATGGGAACTTGTCAGCAGAAACAAACATCTCCCTAGTCATCAATAATGAATTCCAGACTGAATTTGAGTTAATAACATTTATAAGTCCATGCCTTGACCAGTCAATTTGGTTACATTCTGGTATTTATGGAATGTTACAGAGAGTAAAAACTGAAGGAACCAATCTGAAGATGATGTCTAAATTCGACATTATGGTATGTGGGATGGCAGTTACTCCATCTAATCAACTCCTTCTGTGTGTTCAAGGCAAAACAAGGTTACAACAAATCAGCAGTACTGGTGTCCTGACGGATTCTGTTTATGATGTAACACCTTTATATCCCAATGCCATCCATGTCATCAGTGACAATAAACTTATAGTAGGAGCTTATAATAGTGAACTAAAAAGAGATACTGTGATCATTATGAACAAGAAAGGAGACAAGGAGGCTGTGTTTGAACATGATGAACATAATCAACCTTTGTTTAATGACCTGTTGAGTATAACCACTACCAGTAATGGAAATATACATGTAGTGGATAAGATTTCAGCTGATAACAGAAAAGTAGTGATCTTAGGACAAGGTGGACATATAATAGACCAGTACACAGGTCATTCAAACATCAATAAGGGTGAATCATTCAAACCAGTAGCCATTGTGACAACACCAAGTGACAATGTTGTTGTGATGGATCGAGATACTGGCATCTTACACATCCTTAATGACAATGGTCATTTAACTTCATATTTCAATACCAAGGAAATAGGAATAAACTTTCCATATTCTCTTGCCTTCAACACAACTGGACAACTTTATATAGGATGCTCTAGGGTTGTAGGTAGTCAAACTAAAGAAGCAAAGCTATATGAAATAAACATTACAGGATTCTAATATATTTAAAGAATATCTTTGACAGAAACTTGAGAAAATAAGCGAAAACTTTTTCATATTATCTGAAAACTGAACAATTAAAATTAAACAAAATGATTATATCAAGGACTTTTAACAATTCAGAATTTGCACATGTATGAATTCTATACAGTATTGTCTATATTAATAGGTATACACCAAAAAGGCACCAAACCAACAACACAAAGACACCTAAAAGGACATCAAAACTAATTTAAACAAAGCTTAACTTAAAAGTGTCTATGTATGATATGTAAATATTATACATTAACATGTATATTGTAGTATCCACATGTTCAAAGTAAGAATATTAGTAAAACAATTTCTAGATAAAGGTACATATTAACAACATGAACAATTGAAAAAGAAGTTAAAGATGGAAGCTTTAAACTTTGAACCACCTATATATAAGTTATAATAGAGGAATTGAGGCTGAAATAGTTTTTTTATTGATATTTTGCGACCAATTGCAGATCACAAAAATAAGTATTCAAATTATGTAAATACATGAAATGAAGACCTTTAGTGTAACATTTTAAATGTCTTAAATTTAGATAGATCTATTACTTTTTATAATTGTTGAAAAACTAACGTCTTTTATCTTTGATTCCAACTAATTCAGTATGTACTATATAATTATAATAGTGGTGTAAAATTTACAATAAAGTTTGTAAAGATACATTTTACATAGTTTTCAGTATTTTAACATTCAATGATTATAATAAATAAAGATTAAGATTTGCGTGCTTAGATTATAGTTGGAAACAAGATGTGTTATCATGAACGCATGTTTATCTTCCTAACTTTTGTACATATCTCTTATTGATATATTAGAATAATTTAATTTAGGATGCAACACGTCGTCTGATTGGCTGACAATGAATTGCCTATAAGCTCATAGACATGATATTGTCATTAATGTTTTTTTCCTGGTTTACAACTGTTTAAAATGGAAATCAGAGTTAAATTCATAAGATATACTTCACAATTGTTTCTGTCTATTTGAAATGAAATAATATAAAAAATATGGTGTACACAAAAAAAAAAATCGGTTACACAGGTTATTCATGGTGCATCACATTTTTAATGTTATTTCTTTATAGACAATAAAATTATTAGTCATTTCTTATATAAATTGATTTCATTGAGTCTAATAGTAGAATATATATCAAATGGTCTGTTGAGTTAAAGCAATAATGGGTCATTAAATTTATTGCAGTGATCATTAGATATACAATTATATGCTAAATATGTTAGTTATGTTGAGAATATCTTAGTGCATTCTAAGCCTAGGAAATGAAGTATTCTGTCAAATGTACATGATGTAAATAAAAGAATTAGCTACATGTAAAGTGCAATTCCTGAACTTGGATTGTAATCTCTTTGTGAAATAGAAATGTGATAAACATGTGCAAATCAAAACTACTAATAATCGAACAACACTATTTTATTGGATTTTTTGGTGAAATTCATGGAAAGTAAATACAAATTCATGTCAATAGTTTTATAATAAAGTTTTGTATGCATTATACAACATTTTGAACATTAGTACTGGAGAACGTTAACTGTAAATAGTGAAAGGACAAACATTCGAACCGTTGTTGAATGCGTAATATTTCATGGACGCAAACTATACATATATCAAATGCCGAACTAATAACATTTGCAACTTATTAGAACAATTAAGATGAAGAACTATGACAATTTTGTTAACCTTTTGGACATATACATATTTTGAACATGATAATTGCTGTGTGCTAATGGAAACCAAGCAGGACTATGAATTTTTGTTGCTAAATACATTTCAGATGATTTGTGAAATAGACTATTTACCAGAGTGGTCAATTTCTATGTACAATCTATTCTGATGTCATTTATAGAAATGGATATTAATTTTGAACATAAAATACTATATGACAGTATGCTGTGTGAAAATTAAAACATTAACTTTGATTCTTTTGTTTTGTTGATTGTTATTTATTTTTTTTATCTGTTATTGTTTTATACATTTGTTCTTACTTTATTAATATATGAGTCAGTCCATGCGAAAAGGTACAAAAAAAAAAAGTCCATTTGATAAACTTTACAGGACACGTTATCAAAGTTTGATATAATATTTTTGAAAAACAATTTTATCTGAAAAAAAATTACATTAATGTAAACATTCATAAGTTTGTCAATTCTATCCCGAATTTGTCAATTAAAACTGAAAAAGGCGTAGAAATATATATCTGAATTTTTGGTTTTTTAGCAAGTGTAAAATCATTTGTTCCCCAGACTAATTCTATACCAACCAGAATCTAAAAAATTTACTACACTACAGAGACAAAAGTCAATAATTTCCTTCAGTTCTACAGGTTTAAAGAAAGTAAGACAACATTTAAACACGAGGGAAAATACAAAAACTATGACATCTTGTGTTTTAGAAATTGAAATTTAAGTTAAGTTAAGTTATTTAATATTTTATAAATCAACAGTTGTTGCACGGGATTCCAACCGTTGCCCGGTTTGATTGCATCTTAAGCGTGAGCCTTATCCCCACTGCTACCGGGGTTAACATTATCAATTGGCAAATCAAGCGATTTAAACTGTACTTTGAAAATGATTGAAATATATGAAATAGTTCATTACAAATCTTGATAAAACTAAAGGGGCGACAAGTCTACTACCAATAGTTATGAACCCTTTTTAGTATTTCGTAAATTTTTCGTTTTTGTACCTTTTCGCATGGACTGGCTCTTATAGTAGTTTTATTTCTCATAAAAGCTTGAAGTGTTACATTTTGAATAATTTTCTGTATTTTAATATATATATTTGTTTAGCTCTGCATGCTTAGAATTTAGCTGTAAATAATTGGCATTGATTTTGGTAGCAGCAGTTAAGAAAAAGCATTAATTGTTATTTCGCATTATTTGAGATATGAGGGCATACAATATGGTTAGAGGGCAGGTAATATCTTTGCTAAAATAAAATGTTGTTTATTCATGACATTAATGTGACATATTGGGAAAATGTGTATTATTTTGATTGATTTAATTTTTATGATTAAATGTACCATTTTTTATGAACAAATCACAGATGATATTTTTTTTTAAATTAGATAAAAATACAACAAAACATGCTTTTTTTAAATTGAATTATTTCCAAAAGTGAGTTATGTCTTAATAAAGTATAACAATTTCCAAATAACAAAATGTTTTAGTGAATGTTTGAAATTTTAAATCCATATATATCTCTAAAAGAAGAACTTAAATGTATGTCATTTTCTATTTTAAGGAATGACTGTAATATTTTTTCTGTCTATGAAGTAATAACACCAAAAATATGCTGCGTAGCGGGTTATTTAAAAGTGTGCACCACATTTTTTGTTATTACAAATAGACAGAACAAATATTAGTCATTTCTTATAATTTAATTCTTAATTCCATCTTAAAATGGATAAACCATTAAAAACGTTTATAACGTCAAGGTCACATGACAAAATTATGTCTATGAGCTGATTAACAAAACAACTTCAGCCAATTAAAAGATGTGTGACATCCAAAATTAAATTATTACATATTGGAATTGAATAGATGAAAAAAAACTTGTATGCCAATATGCGTAAAAAAATCTCAGTGGGATCAAAACTTTTTTGTATGCCTTTAAAGAAATTGTTAGATAAATACATTATTTCAATTTAAGCAACTGTATTCATGTCTTTGGTAATTTAAAGGTCAATATTTTGAAAAAATACAGTTAAACTGAGATAAATAAAATCATGCAGAAATTTAAATATAAATTACGTCTTATAGTTTTAGTTTTTAGGTTTAAAATTACACCTTATATCTGGAATTATGTATTATTTTAATCTGTATCATATGAACTATCTGTTTAAATATGGATGCCTGTTTAATAAACACTTATTGTTATATTTTGGAGTACTTTATTCTTGTAAGTTAGTGAACAAATGACACATCACTTTTAATGAGAAGATCTTTGAAAAAATTTAGTAAAAAATCATAGTTTAAGGCTGGCGTTATGGAATTTTTTTCAGTTGGTGTGACATTTTTGTAGATCTTGTTTTCTGATTATTTTTTGTGTTCACAGTTTTATCTGTCTATCGTAGTTTTTTAGTTGATAGTCGAAAACAATGAAATTAGACAAAATTTGTCATTTACATGCAATAACTTATTTTATAGTCATCCAATGGTTTCGGTTTTATGAACATTTTTGTACTTCTTATTTTTCAGATCAATATTGATTTACCAGTTTCAATCCACTAATATAATTTTGAGTTATTAGCCAAAAACATGAATATTAACCAAACGTAGACATCTAAAGGCAATCTGATCATAATGGTGCAAACAGGCAGTAGGTAGAAAATCAAACCAAATAATTATGATCGATTAGATTTTTCTTGAGTTTTTGGTGGGGTTTGAGTTGCCCTGACTTTAGTTTTTTATGTTTGGTTTTGTGTGCTGTTTGTCTTTTTCTTTTTAACCCATGGCATTGTCAGTTTTTTTTCGAATTTCCCTTTGGTATCTTTTGCCTCTCTTTTACCAAAATGTTAAACTTTTAACAATGGTGGCCATGTTTGTAGATTACAAACTTTATACTATATACCCTAAGGATTAATCACTCAATTTTGGCTGAAATTGGTTTAGTAGTTTTGGAGGAAAAAAGCTTTGTAAAAGTGTATGACAATGAACTCATTCAAAACCTAAAAGATGACAACCAATGAACAAATGTAAAAGGATATAGTAGCTAAAATGGTCTTTGGACTAGGTTAGCTTATGATTAATTGATGGTTGGTGTTTAATGAGACTCTCAGCAAACTTGGCTATATCATAGCAGCCTGTTTTAATTAAAGGAGAAAGCCAATTGCCTCTGCCAAAACAACTAGTGATTTAAGTCAATTAAGGTAAGTGTCAAACGCACCATGCCTAAGTGGTTCAAACCATTACCTCAATGTTGATAGGCTAGTGATAACTGTAAATGAAATATTCAGACCACTCAATCACAAAGTCGCCAGTTAGCTTTAATATAAGTAAATGTGTTTTTGAAAGCTTTGAAATAAGTTAAGCACTATATTAAAGCTTTAATATGAGTAAATCAATGTATCATAGCTTTAAGATGTCAGATTAAATCAATGTATAAAAACTGTATAAGTCAAATTCTACAAGCAAATTGACCTCAAATTCCTGCCAAGATTCCAATAACATAAGTCTCTCTTCTTTTTCTCCTGCACTTTTCATAGCATTATTTGCCTCTTTATATACAGTTCTGGCTTTTTTATATACAATTATCTTCTCCTGTTGTTTTCTCAAACTGACCAAAACTTATCCAAACCTGCAAAGAACAACCAAAGTAAAATTCTGATGTTTTTTAAACAGTTGATTCTAACAACTATAAAGCTCAACTTTGTAAGAAAATCCAGGATACTAACTGATTATCACAAAGCCTTTAAAACACCAAAGATAAATTCTTCTGCTTAAACAAGCAGTTATGTAAAGAAATCATAGCAGATCTAGATTTAACTTCAAATATATTTTTAGGTGATCTCCCCTCATTTATATATGATTGTAAGATAAGATAAGACTACACAAATTAAGGAAGCAATAAAATTACAAAAGTATATGATTTCCTGTTTTACTTTAAAATACCATTAAAAATGTAAAAAAATATAAAAACAAATCTTTTGATCCTTTGGTTTTGTATAGTGCTTTCTCACTTTTTTTCAAACTTTAATGTCTGTCAATATATTTGTTTCTAATATTCTATACAAAAAAAATCATAATTTAATCTTTATATTCTTAAATAAAAATACAACATAAGTGATATCTTCATCTTTCTATGTACTTTTGATATCTTTATTTCATCAATTAAGCCCTTCAAACAACTGCAAAATCAAGAACCGCTATAAAAGGTGTTGTCACTTTGATAAATTGTTTAAGAATTAGCATTACATGATATCCTTGCCTACTGTTCATCCAATCATATCATTTCTTTAAAACAAAATAGCATGAAAGAATAGTATTTTATATTACCTTAGCATGTTTTGTTCTTTGTAACAAATGTCGGTAAAGATTTCTCACTTTAGCGAATTCCTCTTGCTCTATCTGAAAATCAATGCAAGATTTCCACAAGACTTCAGGCATAGCTAGCTGTTGCTGATTTATAACTAGTCCATAAATAGCTTCAGCTCTGTCTATATCACCCAATTTTGTCTCTAACTCTGCATACTGCCAAATTAAAATAAACATGTTCAGTTATACCAGAAACAATGAAAAAGTTTTTATAAAAGAGGAATGAAATCATAAGATAAGCATAACATTCATAATAATTAAGATCTGTGATAAAACCCAACTACTACAAAGTTTCAAGAGAAACAAGGGCATTAAATCTTATAAAATAAATGTCAATTTCTTAAAAGAACCAAACTAATCATTTTGTCATGTCTAGGCTGACAATATAATCTAACAGATTTTGTATAATATAATATGTTTGGATTACCTCAATATATTCGGATTACCTCCCTTGTTTTTCACCCTTTTTGCCCCTAATTCCTAAATTGTTTTAGCCTTAACCCCCCAAGCCAATCCTAACCATCCCTTTGTGGTATGAAAACTTGTGGTATAATTTCAGAGAGATCCATATGCTTAAACACAAGTTATTGTACATGTCTTGAAACTAGAAAAATGCCTTTTTGGGCTTCTTTATGGCCCCTAATTCCTAAACTGTTAGGACCATAACACCCAAAATTAATCCCAATCTTCCTTTTGTTGTTATAAACAATGTGTTTAAATTTCATAGATTTCTTATAACTTATACTAAAGTTATTGTTTGGAAACCAACTGTCTTCGGACAACGAGGTCGATGACGAAGTGGTACCAATATAAGACCACAAAATTTGGTTGCGGTCTTATAAATAGCTGTAATTTATTAAAACTATTCTAGTTTCATGTTTTAGAAATCAGAAAAATATCTAGGATCCAATGACTTTTTGATACATCATGAAATAGTGATTTCAACTTATAGACTGAAACTTGACTACACCAAAGTTGGCACAAATATCTTTATTCTAATTTAATAATCTAGTTATACTTGTTTGAGTAAATCTGTATTATGAACATAAATATGATATTAAAGATATCGAAATCATATTGCCTACCTTAATCAAAAACTATCTTGACCACAAACTTAAACCTGAAGCGGGACAGACAAACGAACAAACAGACAGAGGAACCGACGCACAGACCAGAAAACATGATGCCCATACATGGGGCAGAAAAATACAAGATTTACGTTAGATTTGTGATAACGCTAAAATTAATTTTCTGATCAAATGACATGAATATAAGAAAAAATTTCATAGTTCAATTTGTTTAAGGTGGTACATAATACTACAGGAAGATAACTCCATAAAATCAGCTAAAAGTTTTAAACACAATCTATTGTTAACAAAATATTAAGCTTCTCAATGATCAAAACTAGTTTTTTCCAAATTGCTATGTATCAAATGAAATTTTTTAAACAAAGTGTCTGTTTCAAGTTTTTTGAAATTTTTATATCTTTGTCAAATGATCAAAGTAAATATTTTGTCAAAATTTTATGAAAATTAAAAGAGCCAAATTAATTTTAGTCAAAGTGTTAGGTACCCCCTTAAACATAATCTTAGCATTTATGTGCTTACAAAAATGTAAAAATATCAATATGCAAGTATTTGGTCATTGTTATAATTGTCAAATTATTCTTTTTCATAATCTTACTTTAGATGGAGGAACATTTGCTAGTGCTCTTTCATATGGGGCAATATGCGCAATTGTTTCTACATAGGCGGTAATGGTAACGTTTTCTTCTGTTGCTCAGCCCATATCATAAACTTGTATATGTATGATGGCTTGTTTCGAAGCTGACACTATTTTACACTTGTGGTTAAATTTTCGGGGTACGAAGTGTGATTCATTTTTCCGTAAATTAGCAAACCCCGAGTATCCTTTTGCGATGTGGCTCCTCATGGTAAAAAATCCCATTTTTGACACAATAAGTTCTTTAAAAATTTAATACTTTGAATACATTTAATGGCTCCATAGTTTTTACACATTTATTCTGTGTTCCCTTACTTTCTAAATTAACACAAATGGTTCAGCTCAGTCATTTGTTTATCATAGAAATGTGTCAAATATCACTACACAGAGATTTTTTGTTTACACGTGACTTTTGAGTTCCTCATTTCAAGGCGCATTAGGGATATTGTCCCATATTGAAATCCACAGTTCTGATTTTTCCAAATATTTTTAGGTGATCTTCATCGGTATGACATTCTGAATAAATCTGTGTATTTTTGTCCATTTCTGAAAAAAAAAAATATTTACACGTGACTTTTGAGTTCCTCATTTCAAGGCGCATTAGGGATATTGTCCCATATGTTTCTCTAATTTGTTCTGTATTCCCATCTGCCCCTAACAACCTAAGGTAATCAAACCAGGCATCATAGTTATAGGGATTAGTTTTCACTTCCTAAAAAATAGAAACTCATATGTAAATATTAGAAATTAAATATACCTACAATTTTAGCCAGCTTACATATTACAATTTCATTAATGTAAATTCTGAAATTTTTGGATGTATTATAATTATTGTCGAAAATTGTATTGAGATTTGTATCACAAAAAAAATTGAATTTTATGTTTTAATAGCATTATTTTGCATGTATTATTTACCAAAATCGATGAATAATCAACATTTGTCCATTGTCCAACAAATATTAAACTAATGAAAAAATTTCTGAATTTACAGATGAGGGCCATTTCTAATTTGCTTTGTTTTTTTCTTTCTCACCTTAGTTGAATACAGCTCCTACATAATCATAAACTTACATTTGATATCAAATGAAATATCATGCTAACAATAGAAATTGTCCATATAAAATCTTCGGCATCTGTGGCAATAAATATTGGTACTTAAAAAAGTAATCTTTTTCACCTACTCAAATGTAAACAATTCCAGTGTTGAAATGGATTTCTCTTTCTTACTGCAAAGATATTGCATGGAAACAAAAAATAGTGGCATTTTGCAGCACAAAGCAAAAGTGCAAAACACACAGGAGTTCACAATAAATTGTATGTGTATGTATAAGTAATGATTTTTTTGGAAAAATAATATTCAAATCTTTTTTATTCTAATAAAATAAATTTGAAATTAAAAGAATAAAATGAAATTAACAGTTTGTCAAACAACTAATCATATTTTGGGGGGATGTGAGCTTAGATTTTTTTCTTTTTTTTTTCTTAGAGCGATATAATGCAATCTTCAAATATAAGTCTAATGTATACTATAGTTAAAGTTTATATCAATCCATACCTCTTCATAGTTGAATCTTCTTTTACTGACAATAACATCCTCTATAGCTGCACGACTACCAAACTTCTTCTCATGGACGGTATAATGTTTATAGATTTCTTGACAACTATCTTTTGGAAGATGATCTAGAGCATATTTGTATATCAACCTGGCTCTCTCATGCTGAAAAAACCCCAACATTTAAACAGCTGATTGGGATGATGGATAGAAAACTAATAAGTTCATGTCACATGAAAAAAGAATGACATTTTTTTGCTCTCGCTTCAACAATCGTTAATCAAATAAGGTATACGTATTTGGATTCTATTTTCTATCTATAAGCATTTATTGATTGTTTTTTTCTTCAATTTCTTTAAATTTGATAACCTGATGTACAAAATACTACATAAAATTTTACTCTCTGACATAGCCTCAATCAGATGTTTTTTTAGACTAACTTTATGATGTTTAAGGTCATTTTTTTTTAATCAGATCTGATTGTTTTCTGTTTTTAAATTTTGGTGTTTTTACAGTATGCACTATATAAACCAATTCTTATTTTTGAAATTCATTCTAAAAAGTAAATAAAAATATTATCACATGAGACAACTATCCCCCAGAAACTAAAGAACAAAGATGTAACAACTTTCAGCATTTCTTTCAATAGATATTGAATTTTGATAATATGTTAATTTCTTCTGATTCATTTATTTTAGTTCTCTCAATTTGAACCTCTAACTTCATTTGAGAACAGGAATTGATCGTGAGCATGAAAACTTGTATGCAGTACAACAACAACATTGCTATAATTTTTTTTACCTTCGATAAGTCTGATATATCATAATTGTTGGTTTCCCAGTACTTTCTTCTTTTTGGCCTTCCTCAAACTTAGCAAAAGCAACAACAAGTCTTTCATCATTGAGTCTTTTGTAGACGAAACGCGCATCTGGCGTATATACTAAATTTAGTCCTGGTATCTATGATGAGTTTATTTATCATCAATGTTATCTTCACCAAAGAATTCCACAGCTCTCTCATAAACATGTCTAGCATTACTAATATACCTGTTTTCTCTTCAAACTTAGCATATTTAATCCAATTCGTCACCTCAGGATGAACAAGGACAAGTAAAATAGTTCAGGAAATCAAATAATGTATTCAAACTAATGATTTCATTTTCACATTAGTTAGCTTGAGATTTCTAAAAAAATTGTTCAGATTTTGTTTTAAACATAGTTTTTGGATTTTTAAGTCTATTTGGAAAATCCCCCCCCTTTTTGCTTTAATAATTCAATGAATACCAAAAAAAGCAACAGGTAAACAGTACCACTCTTTTAAACATCATTTTTTAAAGATAGGTGTAATGCATCATTATAAAAATATACAAACCAGAGACTGTTAATTTCATTCTGTCATTCAACATAAGCAACATAAGATTGAATTGATTTTTAATTTCTCTACTTAATATGCAAGAAATATTTTCCATTGGACATTAGTCACACATTAACTATCAAAAATAAGAAAAAAATCAAACAAATAGTTCTATACAAAAGTCTTAGAAATGAGGTAAAGCTCAGTTGAACTCTCACGAGTAGGTAGTATCATGTGTCTAAGATGTTCGACCAAATTCACTTTATCTATCTTACACCTGGTTTCTTTTTTAAAGTGTAGTTCGATTCCTAAATTCAATTGAAAACGTCCCCCATACGCATTTCTTCCATTTTTGAATTTATAGACTGTAAGTTATGTGAGTGAAACAGTTCAGAAAAGAAATCACTTTCAGAAATGTCATGGTAATGATTTTATTGTCTCCATTGTCAGAACATTGTTCTTCCTCATTATTATTCTATACCTCTTTGTAATGTTAGTTGAATGGATTAAGAGATCAGACGTCCATTTGCAAATATTACATCCGTATCAGGACAATAATGTGTTGTGATTTTAATATGAACTTTGCATTGTACTAGACAGATACACTTTTTTCGGATTTTAAACCTGCTAGTTCACAAGCCAACAGTCCACAGCAAGGTATGTTACTTAACATAGACACATTATTTAGGTGAGTACATATACTCAATTTGTTTGAGGAACTCTGAGTGTGTTGGCGTCAAGCCGGTCCCATAAGTCAACCACTTTACCCTCCATCTGGCGATAGGTCTCTCAATGGAATCAGGTCACTTGATTTGATTCTTTATGGACCTGTCTTGACTCCTATGATAATAATGCTGCATGTTTTGTGGAGAAACAGCTAATGCCAATTCTTAAATGTACACTTTGACCTATCAGGGGTCCAACTTTAGGCCTCCTGAACTCTAAGCATGTTCGCTGTCACGAGGCCACTAGATACAGTGTTTCATGAAAATAATAAATTATTAATACTGCCATTTTCAGGAGGAATGTGATATTAAGCAAATTGTCTTGACATGGTGACAATTCACAATTTGTCAACATGCCATTGCTGCGTGAAACAGGCCTATTCTAATTTTTGAAGTAGTTCCCAGAGAGAAAGACAATGTCAGCTCTAACATGATTGGTTAATCCCCAGAGTTGTTCCAATTAGAGGATTTTATACTGTTCTTTAACATGAATATATCAGTTTAACAGTAACTTGGGTCATAGATTCTTCCTTAATTTATATTTGTTGGAACAGCTTTTTTTCAAATTTCGTTTTTAATTTGCAGAGATAAGTCGAGACATAGTGGATTGATTTTTCTTTCACAAGAATTAATCTGGAAAATCATGATTGATTGGTAATTGCTTGCTTGCTTAATGTCCATTTGCTAATATTTCATATATAAATCAGAAGGAGAACAAATAGAAAATTAATACAATAAGTAGGTTTTGAAACGTACTTCGACAGGAAAAACCAGATGCTCTGCAGGGCGCAGCTTTATACGACCACAGAAGTTGAACCCTGAACGGTTGGGGCAAGTATGGACACAACATTCAAGGTGAATTCAGCTCAAAATTTGGATTGTGATTAAATAGTTGACACAGCATAGGTTTCTGACACAGAATGAATGTGGTCTAATAAACTTAAAATTTGTTTTTTACCTTTGAGCAATTCACTTTGCTGTTGAATATTAATCCTCTCAAAAAAATTTAGACTGGCGTCAAGTGCACCTGCACAAGCCAGGTTTAAAAACACACAACCTCAGTGTTAACTTGAGATTTGTTTTGTTTTGTTTTGTATTGGCTTAGCTTTTGTTTCTCAACTTATTTATGTCCTTATGCTCATATAGCAAACATAAACCCCCTATATATTCATTTAACTTAAAATTTGGTATTTAAAGAAATTTCATAATACCAATATAACTTGTGCCTTTCTCATCATTAATCATCAATGGGAATTAATATCAGCATTTAATAAAATCAGTCTTTTTACTAATTTCAATTTTTAATTGATTTTAAAACATTTGATCATTTTGTACATACTCTTTTTGAAAATTAGGGAAAGAAATTGTGCATGAAGGGTCAGATCACATGATAGACCTTTAATATTTATTGTAATAAAAAAGATGTAAACTTCCTACTGCAGAAATCCTGTATGTAAACAAAAATTTGCTGCCATTTGTACCACAAATCTTGTCAAGAATATCAAAACACACAGGATTTTGAATACGTTTTGTGGAATTGTTTAGTTTTTTTTAAAAGAGCCTTAAATGACCCCTTTCTCCTCCCAATTTTGTATTCAAAGATAAATATACAAAATGCAATATTTCCGTTGTGAAAATTGATTATTTTTTTCATCAGTTCATTGTTTTGAGTTTTAAGTCTCAGTGCATAGATTAAATCTTTAACTATAAGTATTTCTATAAATCCATACCTCTTCATATTTGAATCTTCTAATACTGACAATAACATCCTCCATAGCTGCATGACTACCAAACTTGAAACAGGTTTTCTTAACAGTACCACTTTTGTAAACATGATTTTTTATAGATAGGTGTAATGCTTCATTATAAAAATATACAAACCAGAGACTGTTTATTTCATTCTTTCATTCAACATAAGATTGAATTAATACTTATTTTCTTTTACTTAAAATTCATGAAATATTTTGCATTAGACATTAATCACACATCAACTATCAAAATTAAGAAAAAAAATCAAACAAAATGTTATATACAAAAGTCGCTGACTCAACAAAAATGAGGTCAAGGTCGGTTGAACTCTCACAATAAGGCATCTTTATACCCAATACAATTTATCCAATGAATTCGAAGCTTTATAACAAACACACGCCGCTAAATTATCACCCTTATGTCGCATTCTGGTTTGACAAAACAACTTCATCTTGCATTGACAAAAATCTTGTAAATTTATCATCGGTAGTATCATGTGTCTAAGATGTTGGACCAAATTCACTTAATCTATCTAACAGCTGGTGTCTTTTTAAAAGTGTAGTTCGATTCCATAATTCAATTGAAAAAGCCCCCCCCCCCCCCTAAGTATTTACTTCCTTTTCAAATCTATAGACTGTAGGTAACGTGAGTGAAACCGTTGTAATTCAGAAAAGAAATAACTTTCAGAAATGTCATGGTAATGATTTATTGTCTCCAGTGTCAGAACATTTGTACTTCCTCATTATTATTCTATATCTCTTTGTAATGCTAGTTGAATGGATTAAGAGATCAGAGGTCCAGTTGCAAATATTACATCCGTATCAGGACAATAACGTGTTGAGATGTGAATATGAACTTTGCATTGTACTAGACGGATACGCCTTTTTAGATTTAAACCTGCTAGTTCACAGGCCAAAAATCCACATCAAGGTATGTTACTTAACCATAACACAATATTTGGATGCGTACATATGCATTAACTGTTTGAGGAACTCTGATGTCTTCAGTGTGTTGGCGTCTAGACGGTCCCATAAGCCAACCAGTGTACCCTGCATCTAGTGAAAGGTCTCTCATTGGTACCGGGTCACTTGCTTGGATTCTGTGTGGACCTGTCTTGGCTCTTACCCCTCTAATGCTGCGTGTTTTGTGGAGAAACAGCTCATGCAAATTCTTAAATTTTCACTTTGACGAAGCAGGGGGTCCAACCCAAGCCTTCTGCTCTCTATGCAAGTTCGCTGTCAAGAAGCCACTAAATATAGTGTTTCATCAAAATGGTAAAATACAAATATAGTCCCTTTTTACTGAGGAATGTGCTATTAAGCAAATTTTCTTCTTACAGTAACAATACACAATTTGTCAACCCCAGAGAGAAAGAAAACTTCAGCACTAACATGATTGGTTAATCCCAGAGTTGTTTAAATCAGAGAGTTTTATACTGTTCTTTAACATAAATATATCAGTTTAACAGGAACTTTGGTCTAGGATTCTTCCTTATTTATTGTGTATTGTTCAAATCAGAGAGTTTTATACTGTTCTTTAACATAAATATATCAGTTTAACAGGAACTTGGTTCTAGGATTCTTCCTTATTTATATTTGTTGGAACAGATTTTTAAAAATTTTATATTTAATTTGCACAGATTAGCTTCAGACATAGTGGATTGATTTTTCTTTCACAGGAATTACTCTGGAAAATTGATGGAATGGTAATTACTTGCTTGCGTAACTTCCAGTGGCAAATATTCCATATATAATTCGGGACGCGAACAAATAGAAAATTCACACAATAGGTAGGTTATGTTGGGTAGAGGAAATTTCGCTTTACTAATTGCCACTCCTAAGAAAGATGTTGGGCATCAACTGAAAATGAGGTTATGTTTGGTAGATAAGGAAATTTCACTTAGCAAAAGGCTACTCATCAGAAAGATATTGCATGGGTACCTCATTGTGCAGATAGTGCAACATATCCATCATGGGTCTTTAATAGAAGTAACAAGGTCCATACTAAATTGGGTCATTAGGATAAGAGACATATAATGTCATTTTGTCTCTTCTTAATATATATTTTTCATTGATTTCCAGATGTAAGCAACTATTTGTTGAACTTAAAGATCTTTTTTTCAGTGTGGACATTTGGATATAGACACACATACAAGACTGGTTAAAATGTTTACATTGTCTCATTATATAGGCAACTGTAAATGTTATCTACACGATATAAGTTTGATATGCATGCAATTTTGATAGTTACAAATGTCCATGTAAAAATAAAGGTACTATTCTTTTTGTTTGTTTTTTTGTGCCATTGTTTCCCTTTTTGAATTTTTTTGCCCTTTTTCTTTGTTCTTACTTGTATTGGGCCATTACTGTCTTTTCTGTAAAACTCATTCAGATCCCCAGGAAAAGAATGTCCCTTTTATAAACCTTTTTTGTTTGATTAGACTGAATAGTTTTTTGTTAAAATCAAGATCTTAGCAATCTATTCTAGGAGGTAAAGATAGTCAACGATCAGAAGAAATAGTAAAATATTGGAAAAGTATCTAAAATTGAGCCTTCTTGCAAAAGTAGACTCACTAAAGTAGACTTGGTGACCCTCTGCTGTTATTTTTTATTTGGTCGGGTTGTTCTCTCTTTGACACATTCCCCATTTCCATTCTCAATTTTTTTAGAAAATCTTTGGCATTTTTCGTTTGAAAGAAAAACCATTGGGTCATAAAAGCTTCATACACTATTATCTGAATTCAGACTCAGAAATAAACCTTTCAAAAAAAACTGTGTGAGTGTTTAATAAAATTTTGCACAAGTCTAGAAAATAAAACTTTTGAGGAAATCATAATTTGGGTGTTAAAAAAGAGACCACGTGTCCAATTTGTTAAAGACTCATTTATTTATAAAAATATTACATCACTAACCACTCAAATATAAACTTTCATATCACAACTCTTACAAATGAAGGATAATTCCCAGATTTATTCCACTTTCACTCTAATCTATTTAATACGTACAAATGATTAACCAGCACTATTGTTTCCGTCAAAGCATTTTCTCAAAATGAAGCTGCCTTGCAATGAATTTTACACAATGATCTCTAACTGACGCAACTTATAGATTTTAACTTGTAAGTAGTATATTATTATCATATTGAAGAATACAATAGATGTATTTTCATTTGTATGCAGTTGTGTCCACCATAGCTTAATACCACAAAAGTAACACCAAAATATTGCATCACAATTATAAATATTTGAAGTTATAATTCAAAAATGATTGTTACATGACGTCAGAATGTTATTCACAGAGATATCTAAATGTTCATCAGAGACAAAATTCAGCTTTATAACAAGTGTAAATACGTCTATTTTATGCAGATAGAAACTTTCAACTCATGATTGCAATTACATTTCAATGTTCGGAAATTCTGTATTCTTGATGAGATTCGGTGATGAAAATTACAAATTTCCAATCATAATTTAATGGTTTAAGATGAGTTACTTCCCCTAGTTATCATTAAATCACTGATTAGCTTTCCTCATCATCTTCCATTTGTTGTTTCCATTTCTTAGCCATAGCTAACAGTTTAGGATGATGTTGAGAAGCTTCTTCATCAGGGAATATATAATCATGGTACTCTTCCCAGCCTGCATCAGACTGAAAGAAAAAGGGGGAAAATGTATTTATAATTTGGGGAAATAAATATCTTCTGTCTATGTATGCTAATCATGATATGTGTTTATCATTGAGGTTTATCAATACATTTGAGGTAAAAAAAAAAAAAAAACAATCCCGTAATGTGGTTTATTTTAGGCCAAATTAAAATTTCAGAATTCCTAGGACCAATTCAGTTCAATTCAATTTTATAATTTTCTTGACCGGGATTCTAAACTTGCCTAAAGATCAAATGCATGCCACAGGATAATTTTTCAACATTAAATAGAAAAAATTTAAATCTTTGCAAATAATTTCTGATGGAACAGTATATTTACATGCCTAGAGGCTTTTGTTAGCTATTATTCGTGTGTTTCTTTGTCAATTGTTTTTTCCTATTTATTTATATTGTAGTCCTGTAGTGTTGTGTTGTCATTTTAATGTTATATTTCACATGGCCATAAAAAGGGAGGTTTGGCATGCCACAAAACCAGGTTCAACCCACCATTTTTCCTTTAAAAATGTTCTGTACCTAGTCAGGAATATGGCCATTGTTATATTATAGTTCGTTTCTGTGTGTGTTACATTTTAACGTTGTGTTTCCGTTGTGTCGTTTGTTTTCTCTTATTTTTTAGTGTGAATTTACATTACTATAAGACGTGCCAAGGTACGGTTTTGATGTTATATTGTTTTTTTCATAGGATTTCGTCTAATGCTTAGTCCGTTTCTGTGTGTGTTACATTTTAATGTTGTGTCGTTGTTCTCCTCTTATATTTAATGCGTTTCCCTCAGTTTTAGTTTGTTACCCTGATTTTGTTTTTTGTCCATGGATTTATAAGTTTTGAATTTTGAACAGCGGTATACTACTGTTGCCTTTATTTATATGCTTTGATCAAAACTGTCAGATGTTCTCCCTTTTATTAAAAATATTCCATTTGCGTCTGATCTTATAGTTTATGAAGAAAAGGTTTAAAAAATATAAACATTGACCATGTGGAATATTTTGTAGCCATTGGATAAAAAAAATTTGATATAATGTTTTAAACAGGAACATTCCATAAATGAAGAGAGAGCATACCCCATCCTCTGTTTGGATTTTCCTCCTTTTCTTGATTTTCTGTGGCATTAACTTATCTACATGTTTACGTTTCTCTTCATCCCCATTATCTGACTGTGAATAAAAAAAATAAGTTAAAGTTAATAGGTGTCACAAATCTGCATAGGTCAATTCTTTACCAAACTTTGAAGTGGTCAGTGGTCTAAGTAGGACAACCGTCCTTTAGCTATCAATCACCAATGGAACTTCTGACAAGTCATGTCTGGTTCAAACTTTTTCATTTAAAGAAGAAAAGATGTTTATATATTTTAAAATATAAAAAACCTTTTTTCTCGAAGTCATTCACCTTAAAAGATAAACATTGACATTCTAGGCCTCAGTCATTTCAGAAAAAAATTACTTGAATGGTCTATCAGCAAGGTAGAAGTATAGTTGTGGAAAAGGAAAGATAACTTTGATTTCAAATACTGATTTAACATGTTCAGAACTAAAGCAAGATGCATGCATCATGCACAGTTAATTTAATTTTCTTATGTACATGGCTATATACATACACATCAATTTGTATATTAGTTATTTGAGTATATTTCATTGCTATATTTCTTGAAAAGTTTAGTGTTATGATAAACAAAATGTGTTTTTTTTTCTGTCAAAAGTATTGATAAAGTTTGGAAAACTGAACCTATCAAACCAGTCATATAAGGGTTTAGATTGCATGCATGCAATCTTGACCTCCAAAAATGAATACAAAAATCTTCATTGAAGGGAAATAAGTCTTAGAAGGAGTCATTTTTGCAGTTATTTTAACAAAGTTAAGTTGAAACTAAAAGATCCATAACCCCATAAGGAGTCATTAAATGGTTTTACCCTTTAACATTTTACATTCTTTTGCAATGCTGGGATTCTATAGTTTCTATAGCTATCAAATATAGTTTAGAGATACTATGTAATTGTTAAGGGCAAATCTCCTTAGGGAGTCATCCAAGCACTTAGTTCATGCCAGCAGTTATCCAACACTTGTATTGATGATAATTTCTATCAATAACTGTTCTTCCTATCCAATATAAGTTGGAGATTATGCCATACATACAGAAATTAGACAAATTTTGTCCTTTAAGTGCAACTACCATGTAATGATTCACCCAATGATTTTGGTCATTTGAAACATTTGTAGCTCTTGTTTTGCATATCTAAGCCTTTAAACAGTTTCTTTACCTTTCTAATATAGTTTTTCGGCCAAAATATCCCCACAAAAAAAAAAAATAGTAACTTAATGGCAAACACTTCATGAGGAATCTGTCCAAATTTACTGAAATTCCATGAAGGCTTGGCAAAGTTATTGATTACTGCAAAAACTTTAACCTTAACTAAATAAAATGCTTCGCAGCCTGATACAACAGCAGAGGTTGAACCCTCAACAGTTGAACACAATATTCAAGCTTTATACTGACTGAATTTGGAGCAATTACACCCAAACTCAATCCCAGCCGTTTGCAGTATGAAAACTTGCAGAACAATTTTAGAGAGATCCATTCACGTAAACAAGCTATTGTCCGGAAACTAGAAAAAAAATGCTTGTTTTTGGTCCCGTTTTTACCCTTAATTCCTGCATGTTTTGGGTAATTACCCCCAAACTCAATCACAGCCCTCCATTTGTGATATGAAACCTTGTTGTACAATGTCAAAGAGATCCATACACTTAAAACTAAAGTGATTGTCCAGAAACCAGATGTTTCTTCGAA
The DNA here is from genome assembly GCA_019925275.1 of Mytilus edulis. Classification (NCBI taxonomy): domain Eukaryota; kingdom Metazoa; phylum Mollusca; class Bivalvia; order Mytilida; family Mytilidae; genus Mytilus; species Mytilus edulis. The sequence continues at coordinate 80,690,557 of CM034350.1, read as the reverse complement.
CGACCACGACACCATCATAGCATTATACGAACCTCAAAAATGTTTGGGTTTGTTAAAAATCTAAGTCCATTTAACAGTGAAATACAGGAGAAAAAGGAAAATTTATATTTTCTAAATTTAACTCTGATACTGTATTTTTGTCACAAACTGTGACTAATTAAACTAGATGCTCCGCAGGGCGCAGCTATATACGACCACAGAGATTGAACCCTGAACAGTTGGGGCAAGTATGGACACAACATTCAAGCTGGATTCAGCTCTAAATTCGGATTGTGATTAAATAGTACACACAGCATAGGTTTCTGACACAAAATGAATGTGGTCTTAAAGAACTTAAAGTTTTTTTTTGCCTTTGATCAATTTACTATGCTGTTGAATATTAATCCTCTCAAATATAATGTTTGAAGAAATTTTCTTTTTATTTATGAAATCTGAAATGATAAAAATTGAACCCCCTCCCCCCAATTTTTTTTTCACATCCCTCTTTCCCTTATTCCAAAACTGATCTCAATTCAAATTTCTAAGGGAGTTTGCAACAATAACTACTCATTTAAATACATCATAAAATATTAAAATCTAAAAAAAGTGCTTGTAATCACTGAATGATTGTTTTAATTTATTAGTTAGAAGTAAAAGTGAATATACATTGTATAGTGTATAAAACAATGATTTAAGTTGATTCAACTACTATTCTGGACAAAGAAAGATAACTCCAATTTTTAAAGAATATTTCATAAAAACTGTGCTATTGAAAATTTCTTGATATTGCATAATATAGTGCAATTAGATATTTCTTGCTATTGCACAATACTGTGCAATTGAAGATTTCTTGCTATTGCACAATACTTAATATAAAAATTTTGGACCTGATTTGGACCAACTTGAAAACTGGGCCCATAATCAAAAATCTAAGTACATGTTTAGATTCAGCATATCAAAGAACCCCAAGAATTCAATTTTTGTTGAAATCAAGCTAAGTTAAATTTTGGACCCTTTGGACCTTAATGTAGACCAATTTGAAAACAGGACCAAAAATTAAGAATCTGAATACACGGTTAGATTTGGCATAACAAAGAACCCCAATAATTCATTTTTTGATGAAATCAAACAAAGTTTAATTTTGGACCCTCCCAAATTCAATCCCAACCTTCCTTTTGTGGTCATAGACATTATGTTAAAATTTCTAGATTTCTGTTTACTTATACTAAAGTTATGGTGCGAAAACCAAGAAAAATGCTTATTTGGGCCCTTTTTCGTCCCTAATTCCTAAACTGTTGGGACCAAAACACCCAAAATCATTCCCAACCTTCCTTTTATGGTCATAAACCTTGTGTTTAAATTTCATAGATTTCTATATACTTTTACTAAAGTAAGAGTGCGAAAACCAAATGTCTTCGGACGATGACAAAGTAGACGACGACACCAACGTGATACCAATAGACAACCAAATTTTTTTCAATTTTTGCGGTCATATAAAAATTTGACAAAGTTATTGATGTCTAAAAAAGGCAGCTGGAATCTAGGGTTGCTATCATTACTTTCACAACAAAATTAAATGTTACAGTCTTGACACTAAATAGAGCTATTATGCTATTTGGATTTGGTATAAAAATAGCTAATGTTGTTGTACCTTTGGGTATAGGTAGACAATGAGCAGTTTCCATAAAAGATTGGCTAATATAGGTCCTATGTTTTACATAGGTCTTTATATCTTTTTTTGTGATGTAAATATCAGTTGATTGACAAAGATATTAGACACATCTTCCTTTATAATTTAATTGGACTTTAAGTGATTTCAATTTAGGACATCTTATCCATTGCTATCTGTTATCTATATAGTAAACAACTGTAATCATGTGAAATGTAACATATATAGCATATTTATCTATGTTCTCTTTCATAAACTTTAACTTAAACAATTTTAAACAATCAATACATAAAATGATCAGTTATCTTATTATCAGTATGTCAAAGTACATTGATAATTAACTAGTTGTCTGTAACAAACTTAGAAACAAAGGATACACCTCACAATATGGCTTCCTCCCAGTTCTTTGGAGGAGGTCAAGTTCCTGTTAATTGTAATCTATGTGACACAGATAGACCAATACAGTGGAAATGCATGGACTGCAGAATTCTCATGTGTGGTAATTGCAAGGACAAGGTACATTCCCAATTTAAAAATGCACAAGATCATAAAATCATCAAAAGAGAAGAGATAGGATTGCATACTGAAGAACTAGATTTTACCAATATTAAGTGTGATGAACATGCTGGACAATCATCATGTCTTTACTGTAATACATGTGAAATCCTTGTGTGTCCAACCTGTATTGCTAAAATTCATAAAAAGCATGATTTAATTGAAATAAGTGATGGATACAAAGTAATAATTGACAAACTGAAAAAAGGACAAAGTAAAATGCAGAAAAATCATTCTAACATGAAAGTAAAGAAAGATGAGCTCAATAGACTAGTATCAGCTGAAAATTCAAAGTATTCAAAAGTAAGACAAGATATAGTTAGTCATGAGAAAACTGTAAAAGAACAAGTAGAAAAATATTTTAAGGAACTCATAAATAAATTGGATCAAAGCCACGAAACTGTTTTAACATCAGTCAAAACAGATTTGAACGCCATATCAGTATTTACCAACCAGACAGAGGACAAAATCAACCAAGTCCAGGATTTTATTGAGATTACCAATGCTTCTGAATTTTTCAAGGAGGTTAAAACAATGGAGAAATCCACAGAAATGCAAGAACCACAAACCAAGCCAAGCTACAGTTCATCACCAAAATTTGTTCCAGGAAATATTACCCAATCAAACATTGGATCACTTCAAGATGATGGAAACTTGTCAGCAGAAATAAGCATCTCCCTAGTCATCAATAAGGAATATCAGACTGGACTTGAGGGAATAGCAGATATAAGTCCATGCCTTGATCAGACAATTTGGTTAAGTTCTGGTATTTACGGTGGAATGTTACAGAGAGTAAAACCTGAAGGAACCAATCTTAAGTTGATGTCTCGATTTATTAACATAAACGTGTGTGGAATGGCAGTTACTACATCTAATCAACTCCTTCTGTGTGTTCAAGGGAAAGCAAGGTTACAACAAATCAGTAGTAGTGGTGACCTGACTGATTCTGTTTATGATGTAACACCTTTGCTTCCCAATGCCATCCATGTTATCAGTGACAATAAACTTATAGTTGGAGCTTATAAACTAAAAAGAAGTGTTATGTTCATAATGAACAAGAAAGGAGATAAGGAGACTGTGTATGAACATGATAAACATAATCAAACTTTGTTTACCTGTCCCATAAGTATAACCAGTACACGTAATGGAAATATACATATTGTGGATGAGATTTCAGATGATGGGAGTGGTAAAGTAGTGGTCCTAGGACAAGGAGGACATATAATAAACAAGTACACAGGTCATTCAACCATTAATAAGAGTAAATCATTCAAACCAAATAACATTGTGACAACACCAAGTGACAATGTTGTTGTGACATATCTGGATACTGACATCATACACATCCTCAATGACAATGGTCATTTGATTTCATATTTCAATACCAAGGACATAGGAATCAAATTTCCATGGTCTCTTGCCTTAAACACAACTGGACAACTTTATATAGGATGCACGACGACTGCAGGTAGTAAAACTAAAGAAGCAAAGATTTATGAAATAAACATTGCAGGATTCTAAATTTTAAAACATATCTTTGAATGACAAAAACTTGAGAAATATAGGAATAGATTTTCATTTTATTTGAAAACTGAATATAAAATCAAACAAAATGAATATATCAAGGACTTATGAGATGGATTTTTTTTTTCTAACAATTTAGATGAAGAACTATGACAATTTTCGAAATTATGATAATTGCAGTATACTTACTGAAACCGTGCAGAAATATAAACTTTACGTTGCTTAATACCTTCAGATGATTTGTGAACTATTAATCAGAACTTTCTATGAACAATGTAGTTGTATCTTACAGAAATGGATGTTCACTTTGAATGTAAAACACAATATAACAGTATGCTATTTGAAAATGAATGAACATTAACTTTGACTATTATGTTTTGTAAAATGTTATTTTTTTCAATTTCTGATGGTTTTATACAATTTTTCATACTTCCAAAAAAATCTTTAGGACTTTTTGGAGACTAAACATTTTATAATGCTAGTGGGACAAATAGAACTGTTAATTTACAGAGTTTTCAATTTTCAATGATTAGGATTACAATTGATAAAAAATATGTTTGCATGCTGGTCCGAGACCACAATTGTCGTCCCATGATTTTCGTTGTCCTACAAATCTAGTCCTTAGTATTGACAATGGGTTACTTGCCATTGATTTTTATACCCCTTCCTAATTTATTTCTCCATGTTTAATGCCTCAAATTGCAAGTAGGGAGTTGAAATTACACTGTAAAAAAATTTGGGTCCAGAATTTTTAAGGAAAGTAGTGATTTGGTCCAGCTGTAAAAGGTTAAAAATTAGCACTTCGGAAGCTGTCAAAAGATTTCAAGACGCCCTCAACATACAATTGTCCATATTTTGAGTTAGAGCCGATGAAGTTTTCTATAATTTTAATATAATTTGTCCCAAAAGTAGTACAACAAACTGTAAAAATTTCATTGAGAAAGCGCAGGTGGGATTTTTTTAATTTTCACTTATGTTCTAAAAGAAATGCACTACGAAATAATTGTGGTCTCGGACCTGCTAAGTATTTAGTTATAACAGGTGTTAATTTTTGTAGCAGTAGTTTAGAAAATTGTTTATTTCACATGTTATTGGTCATTATTTGAGATATCAGTTGCATAAGATACAGTTACAAAGGAGGCTATGATGTCACTGGCATAAAACTTTATTTTTCTGGATTTCAACTGTGGCATATTGAGAAAAGATGCATTTTTGACTCATTTTAATCATAAGCTTGAAAAAACAAGCACATTTCGGGGCCTTTTATAGCTTACTTTGTGGATTGACTTTTCTTATTGTTGAAGGCTGTATGGTAAACTATAGTTCTTAATTTCTGTGTCATTTGGTCTCTTGTGAATAGTTGTCTAATTGGCAATCCTACAACATCTTTTTTATATACATATACCCATTTTTTTTTGTCGAGTCTTCGACTTTAGTCGAAAAAGCGAGACTAAGCGATCCTGCATTCCGTCGTCGGCTGCGTCCACAAATATTCACTCTGTGGTTAAAGTTTTTGAAATTTTAATAACTTTCTTAAACCATACTGGATTTCTACCAAACTTGGACAGAAGCTTGTTTATGATCATAAGATAGTATCCAGAAGTCAATTTTGTGAAAATAAAATTAATTTTTTTCCGTATTTTACTTACAAATGGACTTAGTTTTTCTGCGGGAAAACATTACATACACTCTGTGGTTAAAGTTTTTGAAATTTTAATAACTTTCTTAAACCATACTGGATTTCTACCAAACTTGGACAGAAGCTTGTTTATGATCATAAGATAGTATCCAGAAGTAAATTTTGTGAAAATAAAATTAAATTTTTTCCGTATTTTACTTACAAATGGACTTAGTTTTTCTGCGGGAAAACATTACATACACTCTGTGGTTAAAGTTTTTGAAATTTTATCACTTTCTTAAACCATACTGGATTTCTACCAAACTTGGACAGAAGCTTGTTTATGATCATAAGATAGTATCCAGAAGTAAATTTTGTGAAAATAAAATTAAATTTTTTCCGTATTTTACTTACAAATGGACTTAGTTTTTCTGCGGGAAAACATTACATACACTCTGTGGTTAAAGTTTTTAAAATTTAAATAACTTTCTTAAACTATCCTGGATTTCTACCAAACTTGGACAGAAGCTTATTTATGATCATAAGATAGTATCCAGAAGTAAATTTTGTGAAAATAAAATTCCATTTTTTCTGTATTTTACTTATTAATGGACTTTTTTTCTGCCAGGAAACAACACATTCACTCTGTGGTTAAATTTTTAAAAAATTTGATAACTTTCTTATACTATTTTTTATTTGTACCAAACTAAGACAGAAGCTTGTTTATGATCAAAAGCTAGTATCTAGAAGGAAATTTTGTTAATATTTTGTATCTGTGTATCTGTATTTTACTTATAAATGGACTTAGTTTTTCTTCCAGTTAACATTACATCCAGTCTGCAGTTAAAGTTTTTAAAACATTTATTAGATTCATAAACTATCCAGGATTTTTTTTTACCAAACTTGGACAGAAGCTTCCTACAATCCAAACATGCTATCAAGCGGAATATTTTTATTGATTTTTTCCCTCATTTTTGTTGATCCTGCAATTTACAGCAAAAGTAGGGCGAGACACTGGGTTCCGCGGAACCCTTACAATTTTTTTTTATAAAATGACGTTTGGGTTCATCTTGTATGAAGATTAAATGTACCAATTTTTATGAACAAATCACTAATGATTTTTGTAAAAATTAGATACATACAATAAATTTTTTCTAAAATGATGAAAAATTTATAAAAAGAGCACAAATGGAAGAATGTCTCGCCTTCTTTACTAATCATTGATATTATATCACATAAACTTAACATGATCCAAGAAAATGAGGTCAAGGTCAGATAAACAAAACGAGAAATACATGCACATCTAACAATTATTCAATATACTAAATATAGTTGACCTATGGCTTATAGTTTCTTAGAAACAGAAAACTAAACATTTACCAATGAACCATGAAAATGACGTCATGGTCAGATGATATCTGTCAGACAAATATATACAGCTCACAATCCTTCCATACAACAAATATTGTTGACCTATTGCTTATTGTTTAAGAAAAACAGACAAAAACACAAAAACTTAACACTGAGCAATGAACAATGAAAATGAGGTCAAATATAGTAGACCTATTGCATACAGTAAAACTATAAGAACCAGATGCTTTGCAGGGTGCAGCTTTATACGACCGCAGAGTTCGAACCCTGAACAGTTGGGGCAAGTATGGACACAACATTCAAGCTTGATACAGCTCTGAATTTGGATTGTGATTAAATAGTTGACACAACATAGGTTTCTGACACAGAGTGAATGTGGTCTAAGAACTTAAAATTTACCAGATGCTCCGTAGGGCACAGCTTTATACGACCGCAGAGGTTGAACCCTGAACGGTTGGGGCAAGTATGGACACAACATTCAAGCTGGATACAGCTCTGAATTTGGATTGTGATTAAATAGTTGACACAGCATAGGTTTCTGACACAGAATGAATGTGGTCTAATGAACTTAAAAATATTTTTTTTGCTTTTGAGCAATTGATCACTATGCTGTTGAATATTAATCCTCTCAAAAAAAAAAATATTTGAAGAAATTTTCTCTTTAATTTCTGAAATCTGAAATGAGAAAAGTTGTACCCCCCCTCCCAATTTTTTTTCACCTCCCCCTTTCCCTTATTCCAAAAATGAGCTCAATTCAAATACTAATGGAGTTTGCAACAATAACTACATCATAAAATATTAAAATATAAAATGTCATACAGTCATGGTTAAAATTAATATTAATTAATAGTGAACAAAGGGACACAGACGATGCCCCCGCTACCATATAACATTATAAAGGGACATAACTTTAGAACTGTAAATGTGAAGCTGCCAAAATTTGAAATTAAACTGAGGTTAGAGGTAATAAGCATTATATACACATATCATTAAATTTAGTTAAGACAAACTTAAGTCAAGAGAACAGAAACTAAAAAATTCTTCAATTTTTCCACTTGTAAAGGGGCATAACCCTAGAATTGTAATCAAAGTGCTTGTAATCACTGAATGGTAAATATTGCTTTAATTTATCAGTTGGTAGTAAAGTGAATATTGCATTGTATATTGTATATAGCATTGACTTAAGTTCATTCTACTTCTATTCTGGACAAAGAAAGATAACTCCAATTTTCAAAGAAGATTTCAGTATTGGTTTTAGGTGATTCAAAATCCATTCTGAACAAAGAAAGATAACTCCAATTTATTGTCTTGAAACTACAAAAATGCTTGTTTTTGGCCCCTTTTTTGTCCTTTATTCCTAGACTGTTTGCCCCATAACCCTTAAAATATATCTCAACCTTCTAATTATGGTACTAAAAATTGTGGTACAATTTCAGAACAATTGAAATACTTATGCACAACTTATTGTCCCGACACTAGATAAATGTTTGTTTGGGGCCCCTTCGGGCCCCTAATTCCTAAACCTTAGAGACCATAACCCCTAAAATCAATCCCCAGCTTCGTTTTGTGGTTATAAACATTGTGTTAAAATCTTATTGATTTCTATTTACTTATACTAAAGTTATTATCCTGAAACCATCCGTCTTCGGACGACGCTGACGACAACGACATGATACCAATATACTACCGCAATAAAAACAGATCAGAATACAAAAACTTAACTTTAACCACTTAACCATGCAAATGAGGTCGAGGTCCGATGACACCTGTTAGTTGAACATGTACATGTACACCTTCCATTCCCCAAACATACTTGGTTTGATGACTTTATGCAGAGTTATGGACCTTAATTCACTTAAATAATCAGTTTTCCACACTTTTTTTAGTCATGCTTGAAGACATCTATACTATTAAACGAGAAGACATCATTTTGTGTGTCGCTTCTCTTCCTTCAACAATAAATTAATCATCATGCCTCTGTGCCCTATAGGTACCATGTATTGTCGCATTTGTCATCCATTCTTATGATTATTCAGTTTGGGTTATTTTGGGAGAAAAACGAAAAAAACTGCGTCCGGATATTTTTCCGTCATTGGACGTAACTTTAAGTCAGACTAGACATCCGGTTTGCGGTTTTTTCTGTACTTTGTACATACCAAATACACGTTATTCATAGTCTTTAGTATGTACAAAGTACAGAAAAAAACGCATATTTCTTTTGATATCTTTTCTGAAATTCTTTATTCATAACATCTTTTACAAACATTCATCGGGTCACTAAGTATATTAACTGATAGAGAGGGTCTATAATATTAAGTTTGGGTTATTTTGGGAGGAAAACGAAAATATAGGTGTCCATCATTCGTCTCAACTCGGCCAATTCCGTACCCTCAGGAGAGTAGCGGATTCTACCGAGGATTGCCGAATGAGGTGTCCATGTATTGTTTCCGTCATCGGTCTGATTTTTTGAGAAATATAAAAGACTTCCGCTGCCCTTAAGGCCTGTTTTGAAATTAAACATAATTTGCACAAGTACTTTGGACAGAACAATTATTTTTTGCGTTTTTCTGTATACTATGATCATACATATACTGTAGATAAAGTGTATTTGCTATGTATATATATTATTAATTCCAATAGTTTTTTTTCCACGGCGGTCACTGAAATATTTCTGTATACTACATACATATATACTATTTGAATAAATTGTATAAATTTGCTTTAATTTACTATAAATACCAATAGTTTACTGAGGTGACTTTTAATATATCAATGACCGTTTTAGTAATTATAGAATATATATATATGTATGTTCATAGTATACAGAAAAACAGAAAGAATAAAAATCGGTAATTGGAAAAAGGGGGGAGGGCAAAAACAGATGTGCCCAGTCCTGGAATTCTCCAGTTATATATTTTTTTTTAAAGTTTACATAAGCTCTGACTATTTCCCCGCGATTTCGCGGGTGTTTTCTAGTTGATTTGAAAATTAGTAAATAGTTTAATCATGACAAGTTACAGATTAAGTTCCAATTTTGTTCCAGTCTGATGATTTTGTGCAGGGTTATGGTCCTTGGACTTAGGAAAATTAACTTAAATAATCAACACTTTTTCATCATGTTTGAAGATATTGACTTGATATTTGTTATATAGTGTACACCATGACAAGTTTTAGATCAAGTAAGAATTTAGTTCCAATACAATGAATTTTTCAACTGGTAGGGGACTATGTATTGACTTACAGAATGCTTGTTATACTGTGAAGTACTTTTATTTGCTGGGTTACAATTGAGAGGCCTGATGGGTTATTTTCGTTCTTAGCGATCGACACATTTTCGCTATCATGATACGTTTTTCTACAGATTTTTTTTTTTATATTTTCATGATTAGTGATCATGGAATTTATTTTCTGTGAATCGTGATTGACAAAAAAATCAACTCGTGAATCGTGATGAGAACCCCCCCCCCCCCCCCCATCAGACCCCTTACAATTATGTGGTTTATGGATGAATTTAGGTGACAATCAAAATATTACAGCTGTTGTCCAAATATACCCATGTCAGTTTGATAACATGGTTACAGGCAATTAAACTAGAGAATACATCCAATATCAGCAATCCCAGTATGAACTATAACTTCAGACAAGATTATACCCATTTCATCATTTAAGGGGGCTCGCGGGTATAAATCAATTTTTTGTTTTAATATATTTTTCTATAAATGAACTTTATCTTATGCTTATTAGAAAAAATAAAATAAAAAAAATTGTAAGGGTTCCGCGGAACCCAGTGTCTCGCCTACTTTAGCTATAAACCGCAGGCTCAACAAAAATGAGGAAAAAAATCAATAAAAATATTCCTCTTGATACTATCTGTTGGTTGTAAGAAGCTTCTGTCCAAGTTTGGTAAAAATCCTGGATAGTTTATGAATCTAATAAATGTTTTAAAAACTTTAACTGCAGACTGTTTGTGTAATGTTAACTGGAAGGAAAATCTAAGTCCATTTAAAAGTGAAATTAGGAAAAAATGGATTTATTTTTTTACAAAATTTACTTCTGGATACTATCTTATGATCATAAACAAGCTTCTCTCCAAGTTTGGTACAAACCAAGGATAGTTTAAGAAAGTTATTAAAATTTTAAAAACTTTAACCACAGAGTGAATGTAATGTTTCCCCGCAGAAAAACTAAGTCCATTTATAAGTAAAATACGGAAAAAATGGAATTTTATTTTTACAAAATTTTCTTCTGGATACTATCTTATGATCATAAACAAGGTTCTGTCCAAGTTTGGTAGAAATCCAGTATAGTTTAAGAAAGTTATCAAAATTTCAAAAACTTTAACCACAGAGTGAATATTTGTGGCCGCCGCCGCCGCAGAGGACGACGTAATGTAGGATCGCTTAGTCACGCTTTTTCGACTAAAGTCGAAGGCTCAACAAAAATGGGGTCACCGTTCATTTAAGCTCACAATCTGCCTTCGAAAAAAAGCATACATTTTTGTAAAGTTACTTTCTTTCTGTTGAACTAATAAGAGAAAAAAGGTAATATCGAAATAAAAAAAAAGAACTAAATTACAGAAATCGCTCAAATTTTACAATAGTTTAGTTCAAGTACAGCTTATTTGAAAATAAAAATAAAAAATATAGGTCACCGATGAGTTAAAAAAAATATTTTAATTTTAATGCCAAAAAATGCCATTTTTGTACCAAAGGGTGATAATTTGGAGCTTTTTCAATTATATATATACATTTTAAAAGTCATCTTGGGCCAAAACGATTGATTTTTGTGAATGATTTTTGTACCATATGATAAAGTAACAACTAATAAAGTAATAAATTAAATTTGTAATGAAAAAAGAAATGTTTATTTTTTTTCTGAAATTTTTATAGCCTCCTTAAAACTTAAACTATACACTATAGGACTTTTAACCTTTTCATTGTCATGAAAATTAGTTTTGATAGATGAAGGTAAACTTACAATGATGATATGCAATGATGAAGTGTTCATTTTATCTCCTCATACAAAAAAACACACTATTAAAAAATTCATATTTGGCTTGCTTTTTTAATTTCCTAACAATTATTTCTACAATTTTAAAAACATTAGTAGTATTTTTATACGACCCCAAAAAAAATTTGGGATCGTATAATGGTATGATGTCGTCCTCTGTGTCGTCAGCGTCGTCTGCGTCGTCGTCCGAAGACACATTGGTTTCCGGATAATAACTTTAGTTTAAGTGAATAGATCTTCATGAATTTTTTTCAGAAGGTTCAATACTACAAAAGGAAGGTTGGGATTGATTTTGGGGATGATGGTCCCAACTGATTAGGAATTAGGGGCCCAAAAGGGACCCAAAACAAGCAATTTTCTAGTTTCAGGATATTACTTGTGTAGAAGTATTTCAATTGCTCTGAAATCATACCCCAATGTTTAAAACCACAAGTAGAAGGTTTGGATTCATTTTAGGGGTTCTGGGGCCAAAGTTTAGGAATTAAGGGCCAAAAAGGGGTCAAAACAAGCATTTTTCTAGTTTCAAGACAATAACTTATGTGTAATTGTATGGATCTCTCTGAAATTGTACTACAATGTACCATATAACAAAGGGGAGGCTGGGAATAAGTTTTGGGTTAATTGCCCAAAATATGTAGGAATTAGGGGCCAAAAAAGTGCCAAAAAGAAGCATGTTTCTAGTTTCAAACAATCATGACAATAACTTGTGTTTAAGTGTATGGATCTCTCTGAAATTGTACTTCAAGGTTCAATACTGCAATGGAAAGCATGAGATTGAGTTTAAGGGTTATTGCTCCAAGGGGGTTTCAAAAAGTTGGGGGGGGGGGGTTTGTTTACCATTTTTTGAAGGTCTTCCTTTTTTTTAATTTTTCAAATTTCGAATTTTGAAAAGTTTCAAGAAATCTCCAATTGCACAGTATTTTGCAATAGATTTGTTAGATCTTTGACCACATTAATTTTGTGACAAAAACCTATTTTATGTCAAAAACTTGATCACAATCCAAATTCAGACAGAATCAAGCTTGAGTATTGTGACCAAATTTACCCCAACTGTTCAGGATTTAACCACTGGGGTTGTATAAAGCTGCGCCCTGCGGAGCACCTGGTTTTTATTTATAACCATTTTATAAAAAAAGGGGAAAATGAACACTTCATTTACAATGTCCCTTAAATCATTATAAAACAATATAGTTAAGATTATATTCAAGAATCTTGCTTTTCTGATGGCCAAAATTTTTTATTTCATTTTTTTTACGAAAAAACTAAAATACATGAATTAAAGAAAGCAACAAACTTGTCACTTTTGCTCAAACCAGGAAAATTGATACCACTAATAAAATACTTTCATAGTATTTCTCAAGATATAAGACAACTAATGCATTTTACCTAAATGTTCTATTTATAACCATGTTGGCCATGTTTATTGAACACAAGCTTTATAATAGATGCTCTAAGGATCATTCACTCAAATGTTGGCTGAAATTGATTCAGTAGTTTCAGTTATTAAAAGTTTAGGACAACAGATGACTTAAATAGATGCAAAGTGATGGCAATAGCTCACATGGATAATTGAGCTAAAAACAAAAGAGCATGCAAGAAGCCATGTCATCTGACATCCAGACATTTTATTCAGATTTTTAACTGAAAAGTACTAGTCTTGGTGCTTGCTACTAAATGCTACTTCTTCGGTTTGACAAAAACCAAAAATTGGAACAAAACTTCCTCAAGTCAACAGAAGTTGTTTTAATTCATTCAAAATTAAGAAGATGACAACCAATTTACAAATGTAAAAGGATATAATAGCTTTAATAGCCTATGGGTTCGGTTAGCTTATGATTAATTGATGGTTGGTGTTTAATGAGACTCTCAGCAAACTTGTTTATACCATAGCGACCAGTTTTTATTGGTGTAGGAAGCAGCTTGCCTCCACCAAAAAAACTAGCGATATAAGTCAATTAAGGTAAGTGTCAAACGCACCATGCCTTAGTGGTTCAAACCCTAACCTCAATGTTGATAGGCTAGTGATAACTATAAATGAAATATTTAGACCACTCAATCACAAGTTAGCTTAAGTAAATCAATCTTTTAAACAGAAACTTTCATTAAACAGAATACTACTATATAAGTCAAATTAGAACAGAATACATGTACTTCTATAAGTCAAATTCTATAAGCAAATTTACCTCAAATTCCTGCCAAGATTCTAATAACATAAGTCTCTCTTCTTTTTCTCCTGTACTTTTCATAGCAATATTTGCCTCTTTGTATACAGTTCTGGCTTTTTCTATACAATTATCTTCTCCTGTTGTTTTCTCAAACTGACCAAAACTTATCCAAACCTGCAAAGAACAATCAAAGTCAAGTTCTGATGTTTTTAAACACTAAAATCTATTTTAAGGCTCAACTATGTTAAAAAAGATATAGGAAGATGTGGTATGAGTGCCAATGAGACAACTCTCCATCCAAGTCACAATTTATAAAAGTAAACCATTATAGGTCAAGGTACGGTCTTTAACACGGAGCCTAGGTTCACACCAAACAGCAAGCTATAAAGAAAAGCCAGGATACTTACTGATTATCACAAAGCCTAAGATAAATTCTACTGCATAATTAAGCATTTTAATTTATGTAAAGTTATCATATGATACAATCATTTCAGATCTAGTTTTGACTTCAGTTACATTTTTGGGTGATCTCCCCTCTTTTATATATTATTGTAAGATAAGATAGGACTACACAAATTAAGGAAGCAATAAAGCTAACAAAAGTATATGATATCCTAAGACAAGAAATGTTATACTTTAAAAGACAAATAAAATACAATTAAAATCTTTTTTATAGAGATAAAAATTAAGTAAACCTAAAAAAACAAAACTCCTTTTAAAATGTAAACAAATATAAAAACAAATCTTGTGATTCAGTTTTGTATAGTACTTTCTTTTTCTTTCTTTTTTCTAAATTCTTAATATCTGTCAAAATGTTTGTTTTTAATATTCTATATAAAAAATTCCGTATATAAAAATACAATTTAAGTGATATTTTCATCTTCCCATGTACTTTTGATATCTTAATTTCATCATTTTCCCTTCAAACAACTACAAGATCAAGAACAGCAATAAAAGGGCTGTTTTTGAATAAATTTGTTATGAATTAGCATCATTGCATAATGTTCATCCAATCATATCATTTTTTTATTATTGCGAAAAATGCAACATCATTATAATTACAATAATTAAAACTCACATTTTGAATTTTTTATATGAATTAAACAGGATTTTTCTCAATATCGCAAAAATTAAAATTGCAATCTAGTCTAAAATGACAAAATTGCAATAATAAATGTACGCAATAATTTAACATAAACATCTAACATATTTTATAAACAAATGCTCCGTAGGGCACAGCTATATACGACCGCAGAGGTTGAACCCTGAACAGTTGGGGCAAGTATGGACACAACATTTAAGCTGGATTCAGCTCTAAATTTGGATTGTGATTAAATAGTTGACACAGCATAGGTTTCTGA
Source organism: Mytilus edulis (assembly GCA_019925275.1). Lineage (NCBI taxonomy): Eukaryota > Metazoa > Mollusca > Bivalvia > Mytilida > Mytilidae > Mytilus > Mytilus edulis. The sequence continues at coordinate 80,675,305 of CM034350.1, read as the reverse complement.
CACAGAATGAATGTGGTCTAATGAACTTAAAATATTTTTTTTGCCTTTGAGCAATTCACTATGCTGTTGAATATTAATCCTCTCAAAAAAATGTTTGAAGAAATTTTCTTTTTATTTATGAAATCTGAAATGAAAAAAATTGACCCTCCAATTTTTTTTTCACATCCCCCTTTCCCTTATTTCAAAACTGATCTCAATTCAAATTTCTAATGAAGTTTGCAACAATAACTACTCATTTAAATACATCATAAAATATTAAAATGTAAAAAAAGTGCTTGTTATCACTGAATGGTAAAGATTGTTTTAATCTATCAGTTGGTAGTAAAAGTGAATATACATTGTATATTGTATAAAACAATGATTTAAGTTGATTCAACTACTATTCTGGACAAAGAAAGATAACTCCAATTGAAAATTTCGTGCTATTGCACAATATTGTGCAATTAGATATTTCTTGCTATTGCGCAATACTGTGCAATTGGAAATATTTTCTATTGCACAATACTGTGCAATTGAAGATTTCTTGCTATTGCACAAAACTGTGCAATTGAAGATTTCTTGCTATTGCTGAATACTTAATATAATAATTTTGGATCCTGATTTGAACCAACTTGAAAGATGGGCCCATAATCAAAAATCTTAGTATATGTTTAGATTCAGCATATCAAAAAAAGCCCAAGAGTTCAATTTTTGTTAAAATCAAACTTAATTTAATTTTAGACCCTTTGGACTTTAATGTAGACCATTTTGAAGACGGGACCAAAAATTAAGAATCTACATACACAGTTAGATTTGGCATATCAAAAACCCCCAATTATTCAATTTTTGATGAAATCAAACAAAGTTTAATTCTGGACCCCAATTTGGACCAACTTGAAAACTGGGCCAATAATAAAAAATCTAAGTACATTTTTAGATTCAGCATATCAAAGAAACCCCAAGGATTCAATTTTTGTTAAAATCAAACTAAGTTTAATTTTGGACCCTTTGGACCTTAATGTAGACCAATTTAAAAACGGACCAAAAATTAAGAATCTACATACACAGTTAGATTCGGCATATCAAAGAACCCCAATTATTCAATTTTTGATGAAATCAAACAAAGTTCAATTTTGGACCCTTTGGGCCCCTTATTCCTAAACTGTTGAGACCAAACCTCCCAAAATCAAACCCAACCTTCCTTTTATAGTCATAAACCTTGTGTTTAAATTTCATAGATTTCCATTTACTTCTACTAAAGTTATTGTACGAAAACCAAGAATAATGCTTATTTGGGCCCTTTTTTGGCCCTTAACTCCTTAACTGTTAGAACCAAAACTCCCAAAATCAATCCCAACCTTTCTTTTGTGGTCATAAACCTTGTTTCAAAATTTCATAGATTTCAATTTACTTAAACTAAAGTTATAGTGCGAAAACCAAGAAAATGCTTATTTGGGCCCTTTTTGGCCCCTAATTCCTAAAATGTTGGGACCAAAACTCCCAAAATCAATCCCAACCTTCCTTTTGTGGTCATAAACCTTGTGTTAAAATTTCATAGATTTCTATTCACTTTTACTAAAGTAAGAGTGCGAAAACTAAAAGTATTCGGACGACGACGACGACGACGACGCCAACGTGACAGCAATATACAACGAAAAATTAAAATTTTTGCGGTCGTTTAAAAAACAATTCATGAACCAACTCACAAAAACAAGCAAGCTTAATGTTTATGCATAAGTACACACTGAAGTAATAAAGCTGCGATACATTCTAACTATTCTAGTTTTATTTTCCAAAAATTTGAAAATACCTAAGATCATATCACTTTTTGTGACATCATGATATATTGATTTCAACTTAACTGAACACTTTATTACACCAAATTTGGCACAAATATCTTCATTCTACCTACTTGTTTAGGTTAATATGTATTATGCATACAAACTTGGTATTAAAGTTGTCAAAATTATATTGCCTACCTTGATCCAACTTGTACAATTTTCTGGTCCAAATTCCAGAAATGTTTTATACAATATCCGACATCTTTCAAACTCTCTCAGCTGTAATTCTAGTTCTATATAGCCTCTGTACAATTTGTTTTTTGGACATTTACCTACAGCTGTACCCTGGAAAGAAAGTTTAAAAAATATACTTTTTTCAAATTCATTATCAGATACTTCGATCTCGATACTTTTTCCTTTATTCTATTTATTTCTAAACCCTAAAGATGCTTAACATTAACATTTTCAGACAAATTTAACTTTCTAACAAAATGTAGTATTAATTTTAAAAAATATTAAGCTACTTATGAAACTTATAAAATTTCTAGTAATTAAGAAATAACATAGGTTATTTGCGATCTTCACATAGGATATGGGTTCATATTCCCTGACAGTATTTCATATCTCCTGAGCCTGAACATCAGTTATTTAAGGAATGACTGTAATATTTTTTTTGTCTATTATAAAAAATGTGTACCACACTGAATAACAATGCTTAGCCTGTTTTTGTTTTAAAGTGTGAACCCTATTTTTGATGTTATTTCTGTTATATAAGATGTGGTATGAATGCTAACGAGACAACTCGCAATCCAAGTCTCAATTTGTGAAAGAAAAAAAAAACATGAATTACTTACAATGACTCTCCTGGCTCCCTGTAAACTTTTTTGACGAATTTCAAACTGAGCGAATAAAAGCCAGATTTTAGCAAATGTAAATGTTTGATGAGGTATCACATCTAAACAGGCTTTAAACACTTCTCTGACTTTATCAGGATCATCATTTTCTAATTCTTCATATCATAAACAGCATAATAGATCCATAAATATATATATCTTCTCCAATGACGTTTCTCCTAAAAAACAGATATTTTTACATTAAAAATAAATGGACAATGTTTCTAGGGAACTCGGATGTTGCCTCTACTTGCATATATGATTTAAAAGCGACATATCTCAGGAATGGTAAAAGTGAGTTTTGTGGTAATAAGCATTGTTAATAAGTTTCATAATATTTGGTTGAGTCAAACTTAAGGTAGAGAACGAAAATGTAAAATTCAGCAATTTTTCCTTTTGGATTCCATTTGTAAAGGGGCATAACTCTGCAATGGTAAAAGTGATGCTAAGCAAATACAAACTTGATCTGTGTTTTGTGGTAATAAACATTGTGTACAAGTTTCATAGCCAAACTAAATGTAAATAAACTTGTATTGTAGTGTAAGATGTTTTACTGACTTGTTTTTTGCGTGTTTTTTGGGAAGGTTTTAAAGCTACTAAAAGAACATCTTTGGCCCAATTGTATGTTCATGTGTCTGTCCGATGTCAAAACCCTTCAGCAAATGTCTAAGTTAGTTTGTTCATGAAGGAAGTTAGTTGATGGCAAAGATCTCTTATTGCATTGAAATGCATTCTTTTGCTGAATATTTATCGTACTTGAAATTACACCAATTTCGAACTGCAAATTGATCTTAAACCAAGATAGAATTTACTATATTAATACAATAGACTTTACCCTTTCACAATACCAACCACAGTAAACCAACTAGCTATCTTAGAGAAATTTATTTTCACATGGTATGCACGTAGAAAAATAACATAAATCAAAATTGTAGTGAATTTGACAAAATACTGTAAACCAACTTATTTTCGCGAATACTTTATTTCGCCTTTTATCGTGGCTATTTAATTTCCCGCTTTTCTGACTTTCTTGATGAAGTTCAATAAGAAATGATCCAATTTTTAAATATTCGTTACAATTTATATTCGCGTTATTTTTTATTAACTCGCGAAAGTCGCGAAATTAAATCGTTCGCGAAAATAAGTTGGTTTACAGTACTATTTTGTATTAAAATACATCAACAAATTTTGCTAATTTAGCCTGATTACTTGTTGTTTTCTCATCATAATCTTACTTTAGATGGAGGTACATTTGCTATCGCTCTTTCATATGTTTCTCTAATTTGTTCTGTATTCCCATCTGCCTCTAACAACCTCAGGTAATCAAACCAGGCATCATAATTTAATATAAGGATTAGTTTTCACTTCCTGAAAAAAAGAAACTCATCTGTAAATGTTAGAAATTAAATATAAATTCAGCCAGGATAAATATTACATTTCCATTAATGTAAGTTCAGATATTATTGGATGTAATAATTAATAATTTAATTTTGGATGTAACGCGTCTTCTGATTGGCTGATGACGTTTTGTTTATCTACTCATAGACATAATTTCATTTAGTCATGTGACTGTGACACCATCAACGTTTTTTCATGATGTACTACGGTTTAAAATGGAATTTAGAATTAAATTATAAGAATTAACTGTAATATTTTATCTGTCTATTCGAAATAACATAAAAAATGTGGTGCACACTTTAAAAAAAATTGTAAGGGTTCCGCGGAACCCAGTGTCTCGCCTACTTTTTCTGTAAAACGCAGGCTCAACAAAAATGAGGAAAAAAATCAATAAAAATATTCCTTTTGATACTTTCTTTTGATTGTAAGAAGCTTTTGTCTAAGTTTGGTAAAAATCCAGGATATTTTATGAATTTTAAAAAATGTTTTAAAAACTTTAACTGCAGACTGTATGTTATGTTAACTGGAAGAAAATCTAAGTCCATTTAAAAGTAAAATACGGGAAAAAAATCGATTTATCTTTTTACAAAATTTACTTCTGGATACTGTCTTCTGATCATAAACAAACTTCTGTCCAAGTTTGGTACAAACCCAGGATAGTTTAAGAAAGTTATTAAAATTATCAAAACTTTAACCACAGAGTGAATGTTATGTTTCCCAGCAGAAAAACTAAGTCCATTTAAAAGTAAAATACGGAAAAAATGGATTTATTTTTTTACAAAATTGACTTCTAGATACAATCTAGCTTATGATCATAAACAAGCTTCTTCCACGTTTGGTACAAACCCAGGATAGTTTAAGAAAGTTATCAAAATTCTAAAAACTTTACCCACAGAGTGAATGTAATGTTTCCCCGCAGAAAAAACTAAGTCCATTTATAAGTAAAATACGGAAAAAATGGAATTTTATTTTTACAAAATTTACTTCTGGATACTATCTTATGATCATAAACAAGCTTCTGTCCACGTTTGGTAGAAATCCAGTATAGTTTAAGAAAGTTATTAAAATTTCAAAAACTTTAACCACAGAGTGAATATTTGTGGACGCCGCCGACGACGACACTGACGACGACGGAATGTAGGATCGCTTAGTCTCGCTTTTTCGACTAAAGTCGAAGGCTCGACAATAACCCACTATGCAGGTTCTTTAGTGTGCACCACATTTTAAAATTATTTCTTCATAGACAGAAAAAATATAACAGTCATACCTTAAATGTCAAAATTGCAATGAGATAGATTTCCGAAAAAAAAATTGCATTTTATGTTTTGATAGCATTATTTTGCATGCAGTATTTACCAAAATCGATGAATAATCAACATTTGTCCATTGTCCAACAAATATTTAACTAATGCAAAAAATTCAGAATTTACAGATGAGGGCCATTTCTAATTTGCTTTGTGTTTTTCTTTCTCACTTTAGTTGAATACAGCTGCTGGTTTAGAAAACCTTAAGCTCCTACATATTCATAAACTTACATTTGATATCAAATGAAATATCATGGTAACAATAGAAATTGTCCATATAAAAACTTCGGCATCTGTGGCAATAAATATTGGTACTTTAAAAAGTCATCTTTTTCACCCAATCCGATGTAAACAATTCTAGATCATTTTCTCATTTGGTACATGTTGAAATCTATTTCTCTTTCTAATTACTGCAAAAACATTGCATGTAAACAAACAATAGTGGCATTTTGCAAACCAAGCAAAAGTGCAAAACACACAGGATTTCACAATAAATTGTACAAGTATTGTATAAGCAATGATTTTTTTGGAAAATAATATTCAAATCTTTTTTTTCTTTCTAATAACATAAATTTGAAATCAAAAGAATAAAATGAAATTAACAGTTTGTCAAACAACTAATCGTATTTTGGGGGGATGTGAGCATAGATTTTTTTCTTTTTCTTTTCTTTGAGTGATAGAATGCAATCTTTAAATATAAGTCTAATGTATACTATAATTAAAGTTTACATCAATCCATACCTCTTCATATTTGAATCTTCTTTTACTGACAATAACATCCTCTATAGCTGCACGACTATCAAACTTCTTCTCATGGACGGTATAATGTTTGTAGATTTCTTGACAACTATCTTTTGGAAGATGATCTAATACATATTTGTATACCAACCTGGCTCTCTAATGCTGAAAATAAAACATCATTTAAACAGCAATCTAGAGAATATTTGTATATCAACCTGGCTCTCTCATGCTGAAAATAAAACAACATTTAATATGCAATCTAGAGAATATTTGTATATCAACCTGGCTCTCTCATGCTGAAAATAAAACAATATTTAAACAGCTGAACAGTGATGTTGGACAGAGAATACATAAGTTCATGTCACATGGAAATAGTATGACATTTTTTTTTCTTTTCTTCAACAACCCTAAACCAAATAAAGTCTACATATTTGGCTGTTATTTTCTATCTATTAGCTTTTATTGTTTACTTTTTAAATCATCTAAATTTGATGATTTTACCTGATGCACAAAATACTACATACAATTTTATTCTCATAGCCTTAAACAGAATTTCATTTATTAGACATCAATTAATGGTATTTCAGATCCGGTTTTATCATTTTTCTCTCAGTTCTGATTGTTTTCTGGGTTGGTTTTTTTTTAAATTTTGGTGCTTTTACAATATCACTATATGTTTATTTTGGAAATTTATTCTAAAAAGTAAATAAAAATAAGTAGATATGATATAATCACCATGAGTCAACTTTCCAACAGAAACTATAAAGGACAAAAATTTAACCACTTTCAGCATTTCTTTCAATAGATATTGAATTTTGATATTTTTAAAATTTCTTCTGATTCATAAATTTCTGTTCTCCCACTTTTCTGTTTGAACCTCTCACTATAAGAGAGAACAGAAGTGACCATGAGCATAAAAATTTGATTTGTATACAGTACACAACAACATTGCTATAAATTATTAACCATAATAAGTCTGATATATGATTAGAGCTGTTTTATCAGTACTTACTTCTTTTTGGCCTTCCTCAAACTTAGCAAAAGCAAAAACAAGTCTTTCATCAATGTTATCTTCACCAAAGAACTCCACAGCTCACTCATAAACTCGTCTAGCACTACTTATGTAACTGATTTTCTCTTTAAACTTAGCATATTTAATCCAGTTCTTCACATCAGGATGAACAAAGACAAGTAATATAGCTAAGGAAAATCAAATAATATATTCAAACTAATGATTTTATTTTCACCTTTAGTTAGCTTTAAATTTCTACAAACTTTTGTTCAGATTTTGTTTTAAACATTTGCTTTTGGATTTTAAAGTCAAGTCTAAAATTCCCCCAAACTTTAAGTTATATTTTTATTTGCACATATTCTTTTCACCAATAATTATATTAAAATCATAATGGATTTACCTCCCCTTTGCTTTTTTGAGCAGTATTCATTTACTGCTTCTACTAGGTCAATTAAAGAAAAAATCTGGAACCCTCATATTTCACATGTATATGGCACTTTGCCTGGTTCTGACAAAGAGCTGTACTTAATAATTCAATGAATAAAAAAAACCAGGTTTTCTAAACAGTACCACTTTTTTAAACTTGATTTTTTAAAGATAGGTGTAATGCTTCATTATAGAAATATACAAACCAGAGACTGTTAATTTCATTCTTTCATTCAACACAAGAATGAATTGATTTTTAATTTCTCTACCTAATATGCATGAAATATTTTCCATTAGACATTAGTTACACATCAACTATCAAAAATGAAGAAAAAAATCAAACAAAAAGTTATATACAAAAGTCACAGACTCGACAGAGGTCAAGGTCGGTTGAACTCTCACAATAAGCCATCTTTATCCCTTATACAATTTATCCAATCTTTCTTCTTTCCTTCTGGATTTGAAGCTTTATAACAAACACATACGTTGACGCTGCCAGATTAGCACCCTTATGTCGCATTCTGGAAAGACAAAAAAACTTTTTGTCTCGCATTGACAAAAATCACGTAAATTTATCATAGGCAGTATCATGTATCTTAGATGTTCGACCAAATTCACTTAATCTATCTTACACCTGGTGTCTTTTAAAAAGTGAAGTTCGATTCCTAAATTCAATTGAAAAAGTCCCCCCTAAGCATTTCCTACCTTTTCAGATCTATACACTGTGGGTTACGTGAGTGAAACCGTTGCAATTCAGAAAAGAAATCACTTTCAGAAATGCCATGGTGATGATTTTATTGTCTCCAGTGTCAGAACATTTGTACTTCCTCATTATTATTCTATACCTCTTTGTAATGCTAGTTGAATGGATTAAGAGATCAGAGGTCCAGTTGCAAATATTACATCCGTATCAGGACAATAACATGTTGTGATGTGAATATGAACTTTGCATTGTACTAGACAGATACACTTTATCGGATTTAAACCTGCTAGTTCACAAGCCAACAATCCACAGCAAGATATGTTACTTAACCATAACACAATATTTGGGTGGTAACATATACCCAATCTTTTTAAGGAACTCTGAGGTCTTCAGTGAGTTGGCGTCTAGCCGGTCCCATAAGTCAACCAGTTTACCCTGCATCTGGCGATAGGTCTCTCTTTGGTACCGGGTCAATTGCTTGGAATCTGTATGGAGCTTTCTTGACTCTTACCCTCTAATGCTGCGAGTTTTGTGGAGAAACAGCTAATGCCAATTCTTAAATGTTCACTTTGACCAAGCAGGGGGTCCAGCCCAAGGCCTTCTGCACTCTAAGCACGTTCGCTGTCACCAGGCCACTAGATAGTGGTTCATCAAAATGATGAATTATTGAAATATTGCCATTTTCAGGAGATGTGATATTAAGCAAATTGTCTTGACATGGTGACAATTCACAATTTGTCAACATGACATTGCTGGGTGAAACTGGGGTTGAAGTCATGAAACTTTGCTCAGTGCTTGGAGCACAAAAATCATGCTCAAAACATGAAATCCAACATTTTGATTGGTTGATTTTGGAGTATGAGTACAAAAAACTGACTCGAAAGTTTTATGACTTCAAGGCCAGGCCTTGCGGTCATAAAACTTTCGAGCACGATTTTTGTACTCTAACTCAAGAATCAACCAATCAAAATACTGGATTTTGTGTTTCGAGCACTTATTTTGTACTCGGAGTACTGAGTAAAGTTTTATGACCGAGAGCCCAGGTCTAATCTAATTTTTGAATTAGTTCCCAGAGAGAAACATGAATATATCAGTTTTACAGGAACTTGGGTCATGGATTCTTCCTTCTTTATATTTGTTGGAAGAGTATTTTTCCAAACTTTATTTTGAATTTACAGAGATAAGCTTGAGACATAGTGGATCAATTTTTTCTTTCAATTCACAGGAATTAATCTAAAAAATCATGATTGATTGGTCATTGCTTGCTTGCTTAATGTCCAGTGGTAAATATTTCTTTATAATTCAAGACGAAAACAAATGGAAAATTAATACAATAAGTAGGTTCTGATAGGTACTTCGACAGGAAAAAAAAGGAAACTAGAACTGCCACTGGAAAACGAAATTATGTTAGGTAGAGGAAATTTTGCTTTGCAAAATGCCACCCCTAAGAAGGATGTTGGACAGCAACTGAAAACGAGGTTATGTTGGGTAGAGAAGGGAATTTCACTTAGCAAAAGGCACTCAGGCCTCAGAAAGATGTTGCAAGGGTCAATTATTGTGTAGAGAGTGCAACATATCCATCATGGGTCTATATAAGTAACAAGGTCCATTCAAAATTGGGTGATCAGGGTCATTCTCTATCTTCTTTTTTGATTTCTAAGAAACTGTTTGTAGAACTCACTGGAAAGATCTTTTTCAGCGTGGACATATTGGATATAAGCACAAAATTACTCATGCAAGACTGGTTACAATGTTTAAAAATGACCAATTTACAGGGAACCGAAAATTATATCTACAATCTACATGATATTAGGTTGATATGCATGAATGATTGACTGTAACAACTGAAATAATAAATTACCATTCTCTTTTTTTTGCCTTTTTTTCTTGTTTGTTTTTACCATCAAGTTTTCTCTGTTCTTTCTCGTGTTTACCCATTATTCTCTTTTCTGTAAACTCTGATCAGATCATCATAAAAAGAATATAACTTTATAAACCAACACATATGATTAAGAAGACTGTGTTAAAATCAAGATCGAAGCAACCTATTTCAGGAGGAAGGATCTTGTGCAACATTCAATGTGGGTAAGGATAGTCAACGATCAGAATAGAAGGTAAAATATCGGAAAAATTTCTAAAATTGAGCCTTCTTGCCAAATTTTATTCTATTTGGTTCAGTTGTCCTTGTAAAATACATATTTGGTACCTTTAAATCCTATTGTCTGCAATAAACAATGAAGGTTGTGATGGATAGTGCATTGCCACCAAAATAAGATCTCTAAGTTGGACTACAAACTTTTCCGTCATGTTTCATTTCAAAAAAGCAATTGGGTCATAAAAACTTCATACACTATTATCAAAATTCAGACTCAGAAATAAACCTTTCAAATAAACTGTGTGAGTGTTAAAAAAAATATTGCACAAGTCCAGAAAATGAAACTTTCCGATTGAGTTTCCTCTAAGTTCAGTATTTTTGTGATTTTACTTTTTTTATCTTAATCTGGGTGTTAAAAAGAGAACACAAGTCCAATTTGTTAAAGACTCATTTATTTATAAAAATCTTGCATCACTTATTTCTCAAGTATAAACTTTCATATCACAATTCTTACAAATGAACCATTATTCTTTTATATATACCACTTTCACACTGTTCAATACATACAAATGATTAACCAGCACTCACTCTTACAGTCATAGCACTTTCTCAAAATGAAGGAAGCCTTCTCACGATGAAACTGACGCAACCCTTCATATGTTTACCTGTAAGTAGTATACCATTATCATATTGAAGAATACAATAGAAGTATTTACATTTGTATGCAAATGTGTCTGCTATTACTTAAATCAATTAATGAAGTTAATACCACAAAAGTACCTCTGAAATATTGCACCCCCTTTTCTTGGATAAATTTAGTTGCTTATATAGGGATTCACTGATAGAGCATGTCCGGAGCGGGCCCCAACTTATGAAAATTTCAGGATCCGCCACTGTTGCATCACTATTTTAAATACATAATTTAAAAGTGATTGTTGCATAATTTCAGGAGATGATTCAGATACCAATCTAACATTAATTTGAGAAAAATTCAGCTACTGCGGATTTATTTATTTTCCTGGGTACTAATTTTCGTGGATTGAGGAAAACTTGAATTTTTTTTTATTTGATTTCATGGTTTTACAATAGTCTGCATATAATCATACAGCAAATTTGTGATTCTTTGAACATTTAAATTCATGGCTTACTTGTAACCCACAAAATCCAAGAAAATTGGTATCAATCGAATGATAATGAAATCACAGTTAGTGTAAATACGTCGATTGTATGCCAATAGAAACTTTACTAAACTCATGACCGCATTAACATTTCAACGTTAAGAAAGCTACTTTCTTAAAACAAATGAGATTCCATGAATTGATGGATCAGTGTCTTCATGATCTTTAAGTACAAATTGTAACTCAATCATGATTTTACAGTGTAAGATGAGTTACTTCCCCTTACTCTCATTACATGAGTCACTCCCCCCTAACTGATCAGCTTTCCTCATCATCTTCCATTTGTTGTTTCCATTTCTTAGCCATAGCTAACAGTTTAAGATTTGGTTGAGAAGCTTCTTCATCAGGAAATATATAATCATGGTACTCTTCCCAGCCTGCATCAGACTGAAAGAAAAAAGGGGAAAATGTACTGATGATTTGGAAAAAATAACATCTTCAATTCTTTTAAAACAATTCATCCAAACGACTGCCCTTTGATCATTAATGCATTTCTGATCAATCTTTAACTAAATGATAGTTTTATTTTTGGCAAAATCAAAATTTCATGCTTCCCAGTGATTGCTAGTTCATTTTATTTTTACCATTTCCTTGTCCCTCATTTTGTCAGAGATCAAACAGATGCAACAGGATAGTTCTAGAAGAGTTTCTTAATTATTAATAAAAAAACCTGCATAGAATTCTCCAATTAGGAATATGTTAAACTGCTTTGTGTCTTTATATGCTTAAAACAATATGTTAGTTTTAAAAAAAAAATATGATTGGTTCCCTTTCCCCACCTTTATAAAAAATATCCAATTCATTATTAGGCATGAATAAATATTGAAATTTGTCACAACACCATATGGAATATTTGTTATTCTATTGAAAAAAAAACCCCAAATTATTTGATATAACGTTTTGAATGAGAACAGCTGATAAACAAAAGGAGAACATACCCCATCCTCTGTTTGGATTTTCCTCCTTTTCTTGATTTTCTGTGGCATTAACTTATCTACATGTTTACGTGTCTCTTCATCTCCATTATCTGTCTGTAAATGAAAATAAGTAGTTAGTTAATAGGTGAACAAATGGTGAAACAAATCTGAATAGGTAAATTCTGTAAATTACTTTCAAGTGGTTGCGCGGTCTAAGTAGTTCACTAACACTGATCATTACAACCTGTCAACATTAAGTTTTTGTAGTTTGAACCCTAGTCATAGCAAACTGCATAGGTCATTTCTTTTGTATAACTTTAAAGTGATCAAGTGGTCTAAACAGTTCACGTACACTAATCAATATGCTACCAATACAGAGATTTTGGAGTTTGAACCCCAGTCATAGCAAATAAAACTGCAAATGTCATTTCTTTTGCATAACTTTAAAGTGGTCGAGTGGTCTAAGTAGTTCACTTACAGTGATCACTAACATGTCAACACTGAGATCTAACCTCATTCTAGACAGGATTTTGATTGATGAAAAATTGAAGAATGACCAGTTTTCCTTGCCATAAAATTTGGGATAACTCAACATAAGTGAAAATAAAATACTTGTCTTTGTTTTGTTAAGACAAAAAACATGAAGTTATCATTTTACATGGAAGCAACTATGTCAACAGTTTAGTTTTGTACATTCAAATATACAAAGAAGTTGTAAATAAAATAACCAAACTTAAAGGAGACTACACTCTCTCATTTGTTAGTTACACAATGGAACTTATGAAAAGTCATGTTTGATTCAAACTTCATGTGTAAGAAGAAAAGATTTTTATATTCAATATAAACAATGTATTTCTCAAAGAGAACTATTGGCATTTTAGGCCTGTGTTTTCAGAAAAAAACTAAAACATTATGTTTTTTTTATAAGCCATTTATACCTAAATGGTCTGTCAACATGGTATGATTGTGATTGTGGACAAGGGAAGATAACTCTGTTTTCAAATTACTGCTTTTACAAAGACAATAATTTTAGAACATAACAATGTGCATGCATGTTTCGCAGTTTATCTAATTATCTTGACATGCATGGTTATACATATACACATAATTCTGTATATTTATATTTATATATATTTTAATATCTGAGTGTGCATTTCAATTGTAGATTTCTTAAAATGTTTAAGGATATGATGTACAGAATGTTTTATCTCAAAAGTAGTGATAAAGTTTTGGAAAATTGATAAGCATTAGGTTTTTGATACATCTGTGCAATCTCTTCCCCCAAAACAAGTTAGCACAAAATCTTTATTGAAGGGTAATAACTTTCAAAAGGAGTCATTAAATGGTTACAATCAAATTGGCATTTTGCAAATCTATTTTGCAGTTGTTTCAACAAAGTTAAGTTAAAACACAATAGACAAAAGTCATCATTTGAGAAATAATACATCCTTAAGGATAAGACATATCAATGTTTCCTACTTTTATGTAGCATAATCATTCTACTTTCCAATAAATAACCAAAATTTAGATTCTAAAAATTTTGGAAAACTGCTATATTTTGGGGCCAAAAAGGGGTCTTACTGGACCTTCTCCTTTCCTGTTCAGTTTCAGGCAATATGTAGAAGGATATCATTGACAAAAGTGAAAAAAAAACACAACTTCTTGCAAAGAAAATAACTAATGGTTCCTAAGCCTATTGCAAATTGTTGCTACGTTTAGATTTATGTGGTACAGTATATAAAGCATGTAAAGTGGAGAAAATTTTGGTTAAAGATTACATTTTTTTTCAAATGAATATAAAGGTTAATAACTCCACAAGAAGTCAATTGGAACAATTTTTAGGAAACAATTTCTTTAAACATAATTAAGATTATTTACAATCTAATAACATGTACCAAGTTAATAAAAAAATAAAGAACCTTGGTTAGCACGCTCACATACACCCCCCCCCCCCCCCCCCACATCACTGGAGAAATAAGATAACTAAGAAAAAATTGTACATGAAAAAAAATATTAAATCATAATTTCCTGTTGTTATGCACATCTACATAGTATGTCCTTATTATCTAAAAAGTTTCAAGAAATTCTGTTGTGTGGTTTCAGAGGAGTTGTGATGACAAACTGTTGCAGAGGTTTATTGAAACAAATAAGTTCAAAGGAGCATAACTCCTGGAAATAAACAGCTGCGCCATGAGCGCATGATACGCCAGACGTCTTGTGTAGAAGTTTTATGCAATAATCATAAATAGTTTCTGAGGAAGTTTTAAGCAATAACCATTTATTGTTTTTGAGACACGGCGGGACATGTGAACCCCCCCCCCCCCCCACCCTGTTTTTTTTTTTACAAATATCACTAAAATAAAATATTGAATCAAACCAAAAAGTATACAGATCTTTAAATTAGTATAACAAAGAAGTGTGTACAGTTTCAAGCAATAATCATAAATTGTTTTTGAGATACGGCGCGACATGTAAAAAAAAACCTCCCCTTTTTTACAAAATACTCAATAACTCAAAAATAAAATTTTGAGTCATCACCAAAAAGTATACAGATCTTTAGATTAATATAACAAAGAAGTGTGTAAAGTTTTAAGCAATAATCATAAATCGTTTTTGAGATACGGCACGACATGTAAAAAACCCCTCCCCCTTTTTTACAAAATACTCAATAACTCAAAAATGAAATTTTGAATCATCACCAAAAAGTATACAGATCTTTAGATTAATATAACAAAGAAGTGTTTAGAGTTTTAAGCAATAATCATAAATCATTTTTGAGATACGGCGCGACATGTAAAAAAAACCCTCCCCCTTTTTTACAAAATACTCAAAAACTCAAAAATAAAATTTTGAATCATCACCAAAAAGTATACAGATATTAAGATTAATATAACTAAGAAGTGTTTAGAGTATAAAAAATTGAATCGTAACTTCCTGTTGATATGCACATCTACTTAGTTTGTCCTTATTATCCAAAAAGGTTTCTTGAAATTCTATTGTGTGGCTTTAGAGGAGTTGTGATGACAAACTGTTGCAGAAGTATCAATTAAGTTCAAAGGGGCGTAACTCCTAGATAAATAATTGAATCATAATTTTCTGTTGATATGCACATCTACATAGTATGTCCTTATTGTCTAAAAAGATTTCATGAAATTCTGTTGTGTGGTTTCAGAGAAGGTGCAATGAGCTAAAAAAGTGAATCGAATTTTCCTGCCGGTATGAACATCTACATAGTATGTTCTTA
This sequence comes from Mytilus edulis, assembly GCA_019925275.1. Lineage (NCBI taxonomy): Eukaryota > Metazoa > Mollusca > Bivalvia > Mytilida > Mytilidae > Mytilus > Mytilus edulis. The sequence continues at coordinate 80,659,634 of CM034350.1, read as the reverse complement.
TTATCTAAAAAGGTTTCGTTAAATTCTGTTGTCCGGTTTGAGAGGAGTTGCAATGACAAGAAACAGGACTGACAGACAGACTGACAGAAAGACAGATGGATGGGTCAAAACATTATACCCTCTGCAACTTTGTTGTGTGGGTTATAAGGGTATAATAAAAAATAACCTAGAAAATCCAAGGAGCCAGTGTTGCTCACCTGATATTTTTATTTACAATTGATGCATGAAATGATGCAACCGTTATACTTTTGCTTCAGTTTCAGAGATATAAGCCAAAAACTGCATTTTACCACTATGTTACCACTATGTTCTATATAAAGCCATATCTGCCATGTTAGTTGGCTGGCAGGGTCATCAAATACATTTAATCCAGATACCCTAATAATGAGTGTGGCCATATTTGGTTAAATTTGGCCAAGTAGTTTCAGAGAAGATTTTTGTAAAGTTAACATGGTTAATGACAGACGCCAAATGATGTCTTCGGGTAAGGTGTTGACTATGGGAAACAGAATATGCCCCTGCTTGCATACAAAGTTATATAGGAACTTAACACAAGAATGGTAAACATGAGGCTACACAAATTCTTACTTGAACTGAGTTTTGTGGTAATGATTTAATGTGTATATATGTTTTATTTTGCACCAAGATGAAATTGGATACACTGCATTTATCATGCTTTTCAATAACATTATGGTCTTGAAAATCGATGAAAAGACCCCCCCCCCCTCCTAAATTATTGAAAATTCTCATTCTGCATTGACAATAATATCTTGTTGTAAACTTGATACACCCATCTGGGCTAACACCTTTAAGGTGTACCTAATAAATAAAAAGGACAAGAAGTGACTGCAAAAGGTCATTTAAGGTGAGATTATTAGTGGAAAAATAATATAAACCATTCTACCTAAATACATGAATTTTACTATCTATTGTATAATAATCGATGTTTTCAAAGTTAAATTTAAATTTTATACAAACACTGATTTAAATGCTCATTGTTATGTTATCAGTATATTTTCTTGTTAATCTTAACAACCCAAAAATAGATCAAACAAGGAAGTGAAATACATGAGACACCTAACAAAGATGGCTTCCTCTCAGTCAGAGTTGCAGAAGGTCAAGTTCCTGTTTAATTGTAAACTATGTAAAACAGAATAGACCAATACAGTGGAAATGCATGGACTGCAGAATTCTGATGTGTGAACCATTGCAAGAGAACTACATTCCAATTTAAAAAATGCTCAAGATCATAAGATCATCAGAAGAGAAGAGATTGGATTGCATACTGAAGAACTGGATTTTTACCAATATCAAATGTGATGAACATTGCTGGACAATCATCATGTCTTTACTGTAATACTGTGCAGTTCTGTGTGTCCAACATGTTTTGCTAAGTTCATAAAAGGATGATTTAATTGAAATTAGTGATGAATACAAAAAGAAAGTTGAAGACTAAAAACGGACAAAGTAAATGCAGAAGAGTAATTCTAACATGAATGCAAAGAGAAATGAGCTCAATAAACTCATTCAGCAGAAATCAAGTATTCATAGTAAGACAAGATATCCTTAAGCATGAGAAAACTGTTAAAGAACATGTAGACACATATTTTAAGGAATCCTAAATAAATTGGATCAAAGTCATGAAACTGTTTTAACAACATTAAATCGGATCTTAATGCTATATCAATATTCACAAACCAGACGGAAGACAAAATACCAAATCAGATTTATGAATTTCCAATGCTATGAATTCTTCAAAGAGGTTAACATGATGCAGAAATCTACTGAAATCAAGAACCACAAACCAAACAAAGTTACAGTTCATCACCAAAATTTGTTCCAGAGAATGTTACCACAATCAAACATTGGATCGCTCAAGATGATGGAATCTTGTCAGCAGAAACAAACATCTCCCAAGTCATCAATAATGAATATCAGTCTGAACTTGTCGCAATAGCACTTGTGAGTCCATGCCTTGACCAGTCAATTTGGATAAATTCTGGAACAGTTGGAATATTACAGAGAGTAAAACCTGAAGGAACCAATCTAAAGGTGATGTCTGAATTCATCATTAATTTATGTGGAATGGCAGTTACTCCATCTAATCAACTCCTTCTGTGTGTTAAAGAGAAATCAAGGTTACAACACATCAGTAGTAGTGGTGGACTGACCGAATCTGTTTATGATGTCAAACCTTTCTATCCCATAGCCACACATGTTGTCAGTGACAATAAACTTGTAGTTGGAGCTTATAATGCAAAACTAAACAGAAGTGCTGTGATCATTATGAACCAAAAAGGGGACAATGAAACTGTGTATAAACATGATAAACATAATCAACCTTTATTCAATTACCCTTTGCGTATAACCACTACATGTAATGGAAATATACATGTAGTGGATAGTATTTCAGATGACAACAGAAAAATATTGGTCTTACAAGGAGGACATATAATAAACCAGTATACAGGTCATCCAACTATCAATAAGAGTGAACCATTCAAACCAGTAGACATTGTGACAACACCAAGTGACAATGTTGTTGTGACAGATCTGGTTACTGGCATCTTACACATCCTCAATGACAATGGTAAATTTATTTCATATTTGAATACATATGAAATTGGAATACAATTTCCATTTTCTCTTGCTTTCAACACAACTGGACAACTGTATATAGGATGCACGATAGCTGCAGATAGTCAAACCAAAAAAGCAAAGCTATATGAAATAAACATTGCAGGATTTTAATATATTCATAACATATCTATGAAAACTTAAAAAAAATAGAGGCTCTAAAGAGCCTGTGTCTCTCACCTTGGTCTATGTGAATATTGAACAAAGGACACAGATGGCAAAATTGTGCTTTAGTGATGGTGATGTGTTTGTAGATTTTACTGAACATTCTTCCTGCGTACAATTATCTCTATTTATAATGAACTTGGCTCAGTAGTTACAATAAAAAATATTTTGTACAAATTTACAAAAAATTGCAAATTTTTAAAAAATTGTTTAAAATTGACTATAAGGCCAACATTAAAAATATCTTTGTTTCCCCTCTCCCGACTGAGGTTGTTAGGGTATGGGTAGGTAGGTAGGCAAATTATTTTATTTTATTCCTTGATATGGTTTTCTATATTGAATTTGTACAAAATTCAACAGGTAAGGCTCAAGTCAAGAAAAGTGGGGTATTCCCTGTATTCTAATTCAGTGTACACCACAGTTTTCTGGTGTTAAAAAAAACAGTATACAGGGACCTTCTTTTTTTTTCCTATTCATTTAACATGTTTAATGTAATTAAATCTACAAAAGCACACATTCTACTTGTGATAACAATGCTTAATGATAGCAAGTGTTTTTTTAGTTAAAAAATCAAGCTTATTTCAGGTCTAATTTGATGCATAACTCACAACAAAACAATTCCTTTGTTCACCAATTCATACCTTGATCATCAATTATGAGATGACAAAAAGATACATGTATGTTAATCACTTGGGAATTAAAATTCAATGAATAAAAATTTTCAATAGAAGTGAACATAATTCAGTTAATATGTTCAGTTACACCTGGATCATGCAGCTTGGTCAATTGATTCCTAAACAAAGATTTGTATGTTTTTTCGAGTTCTAGAAGAAACAAGGCTTCACTTTATATTTATGTTTTGTATTTCCTAAAATACTTATAAGTATTTAGGAATTCTACTGATGCAGTTATAACATTAAAACGTGTCCTTTTGTAATTTTCATGCCATAAATGAAATCCCATTTAAACTGTTTTTTTCACACCAGAAAACAGGGACATTCCCTGAAGCAGGGAATACATGTATCCCACATTTCCCGACTTGTGCCCAACCTGTTCAAAGACAAAGTAGATAGATTTAAAAGCATGAGTCAGACCATTTTTACTCCAAGTCTTTAAGATTTTATCCTTTAAACAGGAACAGAGGTTAGACACAAAGCAAATCAAGATGCACTCAGCGGGTTAAAAGATGCTTCAGTATTTTTTTATTTTGAAAAAAAGATCACCCTTGCACACAAACAAATCGTGTGGAAAGCATTTTGTTTGTTTTCCTTGATTCCGAATCATGTAGACGCTTCAATGCAAAAATACCTTGATTTTAAACGCTCGTTGACTACAGCATCGGAAAGGTATCACCAAAACCCAACGATCGTTGACTACAGCATCGGAAAGATATCACCAATAACCAACATAGCAACAAAAAAAAATAGTGGACAAGAATGGCCAATAAAATTTTTCGGGTCGCAGTGATTTTACCGGGTCGGTCGTGTGAGGGGAAACAAACAATATTTTATTTTTGGCCTAAAGGACAATAACTCCTGAAGGGGTCAATTGACCATTCTGATCATATTCACTTATTTGTAGGTCTTACTTTGCTGTACATTTTGCTGTTTACAGTTAATCTCTATCTATAATAATATTCAAGATAATAACTAAAAGCTGTAAAATCTTCTTAAAATTACCAATGTAGGGGCAGCAACCCAACAACGGGTTGTCCGATTCATCTGGAAATTTCAGGGCGGATAGATTTTGCTCTAATGCACATTTTTATGTCAGATTAGATTTAAATGCTTTGGTTTCAGAGCTATGAACCAAAAACTGCATTTTACCCTATGTGCTATTTTTAGCCATGTCAGCAATCTTGGTTCGCAGGCGTGGTCATCAGACTCGTTTTTTAAACTACATACCCTACAAATGATGATTGTGGACAAGTTTGGTTAAATTTGCATTAGTAGTTTTAGAGGAGAAGCTTTTTGTTAAAGATTACAAAAATTTACGAAAAAATTGTTAAAACTTGGCTATAAAGGACAATAACTCCTTAAGGGGCCAACTGAACATTTTGGTCATGTTGACCTATTTGTAGGTCTTACTTTGATGAACATTATTGCAGTATTCAGTTTATCTCCTTCTAATAATAATATTCAAGATAATAACCAAAAACAGCAAAATTTCCTTAAAATTACCAATTCATGGGCAGCAACCCAACAACGGGTTGTCCGATTCATCTGAAATTTTCAGGGCAGATAGATCTTGACCTGAGAAACAACTTTACCCCATTAGTAAAATCATTAGTAGAGTTCATAATATTAAGTACAGTCTTACATAGGTAGCAAGGTATTCATGTATATATAGACTATTTATCTGAACATTTAAATTTCTATGTACAATTTATACTGATGTCACTGACAGAAATAGATGTCAACTTGGAACATCAAATACAACATTAACAGTTTGCTGTGTAAAAATGAGAGCATCAACTTTGATTCTTGTGTTTTGTTGATTATTATTGTTATTTTTTATTTCTTTTAAAGGTTTTATACTTTATTTAACAAGAAGAAAATATAATTGTGTTTATTCCCATAAAAGCTTGTAGTGTTACATCTTTAATAATTTGCAGTATTTCAATTATTTTTGTTTGAAATTAGGTTTGCATGCTTTAAAGAATTTAGCTGTAAATAATAGGTTTTGATTTTGATAGCAGTAGTTATGAAAAGAAATTAATTGTTATTTCACAATACTTTGCTAACATAAATAAAGTTTTTTCCTGACATTAGAATGTGACATATTCGACTGATTTTAAGCATTAGCTTGAAAACAAGTACATAGACCCCTCTTCTTTAAAATGTCAATTTAGATTAAATAAACCATTTTTTATGAGAAAATCACAGATATTTTTTTTTAAATTACTGTACATACAGAAATTATTGCATGCTTTAATTATTGTGATTTTTGCCATTTAAGGCTAAACTGCAATATTAATTTTTACAATATTGAGAAAAACTTTGCTTAATTCATATAAAACAAGAATGTGTCCAAAGTACACGGATGCCCCACTCGCATTATCATTTTCCCTGTTCAATGGACCGTGAAATTGGGTAAAAAATCTAATTTGGCCTTAATAGTAAAAAGATCAACCAAAAGGGAACATGTGTACTAAGTTTCAAGTTGATTGGACTTCACCTTCATCAAAAACTACCTTGACCAAAAACTTTAACCTGAAACTCGCACTTTTAATTTCTATGTTCAGTGGACCATGAAAATGGGGTCAAAAGTTTAATTTTGTTTTAAAATAAGAAAGATCATATCATAAGGAACATGTGTACTAAGTTTCAAGTTGATTGGACTTCAGCTTCATCAAAAACTACCCTGACCAAAAACTTTAACCTGAAACTCGCACTTTTAATTTCTATGTTCAGTGGACCATGAAAATGGGGTCAAAAGTTTAATTTTGTTTAAAAATAAGAAAGATCATATCATAAGTAACATGTGTACTAAGTTTCAAGTTGATTGGACTTCAGCTTCATCAAAAAGTACCTTGACCAAAAACTTTAACCTGAAGTGGGACGGACGGATGGACGCACAGACAGACGCACAGACGAACGGAGGCACAGACCAGAAAACATAATGCCCCTCTACTATCGTAGGTGGGGCATAAAAATTGTAAATGGGGGATTCAATCATTTCGATTATAAACCTGTCACACTAATAAAAAAATCATACCTTTAATTTTTTTTATTTACAGTAGATAAAAATACAACAAAACAAGAATGTGTCCACAGTACACGGATGCCCACTCGCACTATCATTTTCTATGTTTAAAGGACTGTGAAATTGGAATAAATTCTCTAATTTGGCATTAAAATTAGAATGATCTTATCAAAGGGAACATGTATACTAAGTTTCAAGTTGATTGGACTTCTACTTTATCAAAAACTACCTTGACCAAAAACTTTAACCTGAAATTTGCACTATCATTTTCTATGTTCAGTGAACCGTAAAATTGGGGTCAAAACTCAAATTTGGCATTTAAATTAGAAAGATCATATCATAGGGCACATGTATACTAAGTTTCAAGTTGATTGGACTTCAACTTCATCAAAAACTACCTTGACCAAAAACTTTAACCTGAAGCCAAAAACTTTAACCTGAAATTTGCACTATCATTTTCTATGTTCAGTGAACCGTAAAATTGGGGTCAAAACTCTAATTTGGCATTTAAATTAGAAAGATCATATCATAGGGCACATGTATACTAAGTTTCAAGTTGATTGGACTTCAACTTCATCAAAAACTACCTTGACCAAAAACTTTAACCTGAAGCGAGACGGACGGACGGACGGACGGACGAACGAACGGACGCACAGACCAGAAAACATAATGCCCCTCTACTATCGTAGGTGGGGCATAAAAATTCAAATGAACTATTTCCAATGCATTGTTTCATAAATTTAGAGCTACTTGTCCACAAGATATTTTTTCTAATCAGCTGGTAACAAAAAATTGAGATATGTCTTTCCAAATGATAACAAATTCCAAGAAACAAAACGTTTTAGTAAATGTCTAAAATTTCAAATCGATTTATCACTAAAAGAAAAAGATAAAGCCTTAAGGTATCAATTTTTCTATTGCATATTGGAATTGACTTGGTGAAAAATAACTTGTATGCCAATATTCATAAAAAAATATCACTATGAGATAAAAACATTTTTGTGTGCACTTTAAGAAATTGTTAGATAAATACATTATTTCAATTTAAGCAATTGCATTTGGTAATTAAAAGGTCAATATTTTGAAAATAGTTAAACTTGGTTAATTAAATACATGCTAGACAGTTAATTTAAATATAAAATTATGTCCTATAGTTTAATTTTTAGGTTTAAAATGACATCTTATATATCTGGAATTATGTATTATTTTAATCTGTATAATATGAACTATATGTTGAAATATGAATGCATATTTAATAAACAATTATAGTTATATTTTGGAGTACTTTATTCTTGTAAGGTAGTGAACTAATGACACATCCCTTTTAAAGAGAAGATCATTGAAAAAAAGTAAAGTATGGACAACAAAATTAGTCAAAAATCATAGTTTTAAGGCTGGGGTCATGGATTTTTTTCAGTTGCTGTGACATTTTTGTAGATCTTGTTTTTCTGATTATTTTTTATGTTCACAGTTTACCTATCTATCATAGTTTTTTAGTTGATAGTAAACAAGAATGTGTCCAAAGTACACGAATGCCCCACTCGCACTATCCTTTACCATGTTCCATGGACCGTGAAATTGGGTAATAATCTAATTTGGCATTAAAATTAGAAAGATTATACTATAGGGAACATATGCACTAAGTTTCAAGTTGATTGGACTTCAATTTTATCAAAAACTACCTTGACCAAAAACTTTAACCTGAAACTCCCACTTTCATTTTCTATGTTGAGTGGACCGTGAAAGTGGGGTCAAAAGTCTAATTTGGCTTTAAAATTAGAAAGATTATACTATAGGGAACATATGTACTAAGTTTCAAGTTGATTGGACTTCAATTTTATCAAAAACTACCTTGACCAAAAACTTTAACCTGAACCTCCCACTTTCATTTTCTATGTTCAGTGGACCGTGAAATTGGGGTCAAAAGTCTAATTTAGCTTTAAAATTAAAAAGATCATATAATAAGCAACAAGTTTACTAAGTTTCAAGTTGATTGGACTTCAGCTTCATCAAAAACTACCTTGACCAAAAACTTTAACCTGAACCTCCCACTTTCATTTTCTATGTTCAGTGGACCGTGAAATTGGGGTTAAAAGTCTAATTTGGCTTTAAAATTAGAAAGATCATATCATAAGCAACAAGTGTACTAAGTTTCAAGTTGATTGGATTTCAGCTTCATCAAAAACTACCTTGACCAAAAACTTTAACCTGAAACTCCCACTTTCATTTTCTATGTTCAGTGGACTGTGAAATTGGGGTCAAAAGTGTAATTTGGCTTTAAAATTAAAAAGATCATATCATAAGCAACAAGTGTACTAAGTTTCAAGTTGATTGGACTTCAGCTTCATCAAAAACTACCTTGACCAAAAACTTAACCTGAAACTCACACTTTCATTTTCTATGTTAAGTGGACCGTGAAATTGGGGTCAAAAGTCTAATTTGGCTTTAAAATAAAAAGATCATATCATAAGCAACAAGTGTACTAAGTTTCAAGTTGATTGGACTTCAACTTCATCGAAAACTACCTTGACCAAAAACTTTAACCTGAACGGACAGACGAACGGAAGCACAAACGGACGGACGGACGAAGGGAGCCACAGACCAGAAAACATAATGCCCCTCTACTATCGTAGGTGGGGCATAAAAACAATGAAATTAGACAAAATTTTTCATTTACATGCAATAACTCATTTTGTAGTCATCCAACGATTTCGGTTTTATGGACATTTTTGTACTTCTTGTTTTCAGATCAATATTGATTTACCAGTTTCAATCCACTAATATAATTTTGAGTTATTAGCAAACAAGAATGTGTCCCAAGTTCATGGATGCCCCATCCACACTATCATTTTCTATGTTCAATGGACCGTGAAAATGAGGGTGAGGGGGGAATCTCTAATTTGGCATTAAAATTAGAAAGATCATATCATAGGAAACATGTTTACTAAGTTTCAAGTTGATTGGACTTCAACTTCATCAAAAACTACCTTGACCAAAAACTTTAACAAAAACTTTAACCTGAACTTTGCACTATCATTTTCTATGTTCAGTGGACCGTGAAAATAGGATAAAATCTCTAATTTGGCATTAAATTAGAAAGATCATTTCATAGGGAACATGTTGACTAAGTTTCAAGTTGGTTGGACTTCAACTTCATCAAAAAGTACCTTGACCAAAAACTTTAACCTGAAGAGGGACGAACGGACGGACGGACAGAGGCACAGACCAGAAAACATAATGCCCGTAAATGGGGCATTAAAACATGAATATTAGCAAAAATAGACATTTAAAGGCAATATGATCATAATGGTGCAAACAGGAAGTAGGTAGAAAATCAAACAATTAATTATGCTCCTATTAGATTTTTCTTGAGATTTTGGTGGGATTTGAGTTGTTCAGACTTTAGATTTTCTATGTTGTGTTTTGAGTGCTGTTGATCTTGTTCTTTTTAACCCAAAGCATTGTCAGTTAATTTTGACTTATGAGTTTGAATGTTCCTTGCCTCTCTTTTACCAATATGTTCAACTTTTAACCATGGTGGCCATGTTTGTACATCACAAACTAACTTTATGCTAGGTACCCTACGGATTAATCACTCAATTTTGGCTGAAATTGGTTCAGTAGTTCTGGAGTAAAAAAATATGAAAAAGTGTATGACAATGAATGACCACCACAGAAACCAAGTGAGGCAATAGCTCACATGGCCTTTGGGCCAGTTAAGCTTAAAATGAGAGTGCATACAGGAGGACATGTCATCTCATAACCAGACATTTTATTCAGATTTCAAACTAAAAAGTCTTTGTGCTTGCTTCTTAATGCTGCTTACTGGTAGAAGTAGAATTTAACAGTACTTGGTTTGATCAAGCGAGGCAATGGAAACAATAAATTCCTGCTAACATGTTGCCAAAGAGGCAGTTTTGAATCATTCAAAACTTTGAAGATGTACGAATGTTAAAAAATGATAAAGCTCTAATGTCCTTTGGTCTAGGTTAGCTTACAATTGAACGATTGTTGGTGTTAAATGCAACTTTCAGCACTCTTGTTTATACCTTAGTGACCAGTTTTTATACGCCCGTCAAAATTTTGACGGGACGTATTATGGTATACAAATGTCCGTCCGTCCGTCCGTCCGTCTGTCCGTCTGTCCGGCGTAAACATGTCGCACCGTAACTTGAGAACAACTTATCCAAATTTCATGAAACTTAATATAGTTGTTTCTTATGATGGTCAAATGATCTGTATACTTTTTGGTGAAAATAAGATTTAAACTTTTTGAGTTACGGCACTTTGTAACTAAAACAGGGGTGTGTTTTTTTTCACATGTCGCACCGTATCTCAAAAACATTTCTTGATTATTGCTTAAAACTTTACACACTTCTTAGTTATATTAATCTTAATATCTGTATACTTTTTGGTGATGATTCAAAATTTCATTTTTGAGTTTTTGAGTATTTTGTAAAAAAGGGGGAGGGTTTTTTTACATGTCGCGCCGTATCAAAAAAACGATTTATGATTATTGCTTAAAACTTTACACACTTCTTTGTTATATTAATCTAAAGATCTGTATACTTTTTGGTGATGATTCAAAATTTCATTTTTGAGTTATTGAGTATTTTGTAAAAATGGGGAGGGTTTTTTTACATGTCGTGCCGTATCTCAAAAACGATTTATGATTATTGCTTAAAACTTGACACACTTCTTTGTTATATTAATCATAAGATCTGTATACTTTTTGGTGATGACCCAAAATTTTATTTTTGAGTTATTGAGTATTTTGTAAAAAAGGGGAGGTTTTTTTTTACATGTCGCGCCGTATCTCAAAAACAATTTATGATTATTGCTTGAAACTGTACACACTTCTTTGTTATACTAATTTAAAGATCTGTATACTTTTTGGTTTGATTCAAAATTTTATTTTAGTGATATTTGAAAAAAAAAATCAGGGTGGGGGGGGGGTTCACATGTCCCGCCATGTCTCAAAAACAATAAATGGTTATTGCTTAAAACTTCCTCAGAAACTATTTATGATTATTGCATAAAACTTCCACACAAGACGTCGGGCGTATCATGCGCTCATGGCGCAGCTGTTTATTATTGGTGTAGGAAGCAGATTGCCTCCACCAAAAAAAAACCTAGCAATACAATTCAAGTAAGATAAGTGTCAAACGCGCAAGGCACAAGAGTGGTTCAAACCGTAACCTCAGTATTGACAGGCTAGTGATAACTGTAAATGAAATACTAAGACAACTCCATAACGAAGTTGCCAGCTAGCTTTAATATACATGATATAAGTAAATCTCTTTAAGAAAGCTTTAAAACAAGTTTAGCACTATATTAAAGCTTTAACATGAGTAAATCAATGTATTATAGCTTTAAGATGTCAGAGTAAATCAATGTATAAAAACAGAATACTACTGTATGTCAAATTCTACAAGCAAAGGAGTTGGTTCAGTAAGACCCCTTTTTGGCCCCAAAATATAGCAGTTTTAGAAAATTGTGAAAATGTAATCTTTAAGCTATATTGTGGAAAGTAAAATGCTTCTGCTACATAAATATGAGCTATTTTTGACAATACAATGCACAAATATTGCGTTCTAGCATCATTAAGTCATGCTAAATTACTGAAATCTTCTAAATTTTAGCATTTTGGTTAATTTTTAGACAGTTTCCGTCTAAAATGAAAGTGGCCTCATTCGTGTTCATTCATAATATTGAAATGTAAGTTGTATTTGATGATAATACAAAACATATATAAAGGTTGAGGATGAACACGGATGCGGCCACTTTCATTGTTGACAAAAATCATCAGAAAAGTGACGTTTTCTGGCATATTTGATAGATTTTCCATATTTAAGCTTGAATCAGAGCGTTTTTAATGACAAAATCAGTTAAAATCTTTCACATAAACTAATCGAATCAATTGAAATAGACACTTAAGTGTTTCAAAAGTGTCTAAAAACTTTTGTTAGAAGAACCTGAAATTTCAGGCCAAAATCGGCCCTTACCAGATCTACTCATTTACCTACCTCAAATTCCTGCCAGGATTCTAATAACATAAGTCTCTCTTCTTTTTCTCCTGCACTTTTCATAGCGTTATTTGCCTCTTTGTATACCGTTCTGGCTTTGTCAATACAACTGTCTTCTCCTGTTGTTTTCTCAAACTGACCAAAACTTATCCAAACCTGCAAAGAACAACCAAAGTCAAATTTTGATGTTTTTTAAACAGTTGAATCTAACTATAAAGCTCAACTTTGTAAGAAAATCCAGAATACTAACTGATTATCACAAAGCTTTTAAAACATTAAAGATATATTCTGCCGCTTAATGAAGGATTTAAAATAATTTAAAGTAATCATATGATACAATTACTTGAGATCTAACTTCAAATACATTTTGGGTGATCTCCCCTCCTTTATATATTATTGTAAGATAAGACTACACAAATTAAGGAAGCAAAAAAATTAACAAAAGTATATGATTTCCTGAAACAAAAAATATTATAGTTTAAAAAAAAATTAAAAAAAAGTTAAAAAATTATTTTTATACAGATAAAAATTAGGTTACCCCCCCCCCCCCAAAAAAAAAAATCACTAATAAAATGTAAAACAAATATAAATACATTTCTTGTGATCCTTTAGTTTTCTTAAATGCTATTTCAACTTTAATTTTCAAACTTCTTAACATCTGTCAAAATATTTGTTTCTAATATTTTGTATAAAAAACCCTAATAATCTTGTATGAAGATACACTATAAGTGATATCTTCATCTTCCTATGTACTGCTGATATCTTTATTTCACCAACTAAGCCCTTCAAACAACTGCAAGATCAAGAACAGTCACTTTTATTGGTTATGAATTAGTATTTCATAAGATCATTGCCTAATGTCAATCCAATCACATGCTTTCTTATTAATAAAACACAAAAAAAAACCATTTATGTATGTATATATAAATAGTATTATGTATTACCTTCACATGTTTTGTTCGTTGTAACAAACGTCTGTACAAATTTCTCACTTTATCAAATTCCTCCTGCTCTATCTGAAAATCAATGTAAGATTTCCACAAGACTTCAGGCATATCTAACTGCTGTTGATTTATAGCTAGTTCATAAATAGCTTCTGCTCTGTCTATGTCACCCAAAATCGTCTCCAACTCTGCGTACTGTAAAATTGAAATAAACATGTTCAGTTATACCAGAAACTATGAAAAAGTGTTTATAAAAGAGGAATGAAAGCAAAAGATAAGCATAACAATTATATTTATTAAGATTAGTGATAATACCCTAACTGTTCTCATATTTCTGGAGAAACAACGGCATTAACTGTTGCAAAATTAATGTAAATTCCATAAAAATATAAATTATGTCATGTCTGGGCAGACTACAAAAATCTAACATATAAAAGTAACAAGAATGTGTCCCCAGTACACGGATGACCTACTTGCACTATCATTTTCTATGTTCAGTAGACCATAAAATTGGGGTCAAAACTCTTATTTGGCATTAAAATTAGAAAGATCATATCATAAGGAACATGTGTACTAAGTTTCAAGTTGATTGGACTTCAACTTCATTAAAAACTACCTTGACCAAAAACTTTAACCTGAAGTGGGACAAACGGACGTACTGACGGACGAACAGACAGACAGACAGACAGACGAACGAACGTACAGACCAGAAAACATAATGCCCCTCTACTATCGTAGGTGGGGCATAAAAAGAATTAATGGACCAACAAAGAAAGCAAACTCAATTTGAATGCATAGTATACACCAAAGTAAAAAATTTGTAAGGGTTCCACGGAACCCAGTGTCTCGCCTACTTTTGCTGTTAATCGCAGACTCAATAAAAATGAGGAAAAACATCAATAAAAATTTCCCTCTCGATACTGTCTTTTGATTGAAAGAAGCTTCCAAGTTTGGTAAAAAATCCAGGATAGTTTAAGAATCTAATAAATGTTTTATAAACTTTAACTGCAGACTGTATGTAATGTTAACTGGAAGAAAAACTAAGTCCATTTATATGTAAAATACGGAAAAAATGAATTTTTTTTTTACAAAATTTACTTCTGAATAATATCTTATGATCAGAAACAAGCTTTTGTCTAAGTTTGGTAGAAATCCAGGATAGTTTAAGAACATTATAAAAATTTTAAAAACTTAAACCAGAGTGAATGTTTTGTTTCTGGCAAAACAAGAATGTGTCCCCAGTACACGAATGCCCCACTCGCACTATCATTTTCTATGTTCAGTGGACCGTGAAATTGGGGTAAACCCTCTAATTTGGCATTAAAATTAAAAAGATCATATCATAGGGAACATGTATACTAAGTTTGAAGTCGATTGGACTTCAACTTCATCAAAAACTATCTTGACCAAAAACTTTAACCTGAAGCGGGACAGACGGACGAACGAACGGACAGACGGGCGCACAGACCAGAAAATATAATGCCCCTCTACTATCGTAGGTGGGGCATAAAAATAAGTCCATTTATAAATAAAATACGGAAAAGTGGAAATTTATTTTTACAAAATTTTCTTCTTGATACTATCTTATGATCATAAACAAGCTTCTGTCCAAGTTTGGTACAAATCAAGGATAGTTTATGAAAGTTATTAAAATTTTAAAAACTTTAACCACAGAGTGAATGTAATGTTTCCGCGCAGAAAAACTAAGTCCATTTATAAGTAAAATACAGAAAGGTGGAAATTTATTTTTACAAAATTTTCTTCTTGATACTATCTTATGATCATAAACAAGTTTATGTCCAAGTTTGGTACAAATCAAGGATAGTTTATGAAAGTTATTAAAATTTTAAAAACTTTAACCACAGAGTGAATGTAATGTTTCCTCGCAGAAAAACTAAGTCCATTTATAAGTAAAATACGGAAAAAATGGAATTTTATTTTTACAAAATTTACTTCTGGATACTTTCTTATGATCATAAACAAGCTTCTGTCCAAGTTTGGTAGAAATTCAGTATAGTTTAAGAAAGTTATTAAAATTTCAAAAACTTTAACCACAGAGTGAATATTTGTGGACGCCGCCGCCGCCGACGACGACGGAATGTAGGATCGCTTAGTCTCGTTTTTTCGACTAAAGTCGAAGGCTCGACAAAAAAAACATTTTAACTATTCTAGATTTTTTATTCAAACATATCTAGGAGCATATGTTATTTAAAGACATCACGAAATAGCAGTTTCAAATAATTTAACACTTGAAATCACTGAATTTGACACAAATATCTTCATTCATCTTAATTTTTTCAATATTCTGTATTATGAACATAACTTTGGTATTAAAGTTGTCAAATTATATTGCCTACCTTGATCCAACTTGTACAATTTTCTGGTCCAAATTCAAGAAATTTTTCATACAATATCCTACATCTTTCAAACTCTCTCAGCTGTAATTCTAGTTCTATATAGCCTCTGTACAATTTGTTTTTTGGACATTTACCTACTGCTGTACCCTGAAAAAAAGTTTACAAGATATATAATAAATATATATTTTAAGTTGATACCTTGTTCTACAGATGCTTTCTTTTCTTTTTTAAAATTTATTCTTTAATCTTAAAGTCATAAGAACAAGTGACCGGTGAAAAATAATATTCTTCCAATTCTTGAACCAATGCATACACACATCATTAACTTAGTCTTCTGTGCACGAATTTATCATTTTTTGCGTGTAAATTTCGTATAATCGTCAATTTTTTTTCAATCGGTCAGTGTTGTGAAAATATGGCAGGTAATTAAAGTTCGTGTTTTGAAGCCGAAGTTTAACGATTGTCACCTGTTTGTCAACAATCGACAAAAAATCAACAAAAAAGCATGGAAATTGAGAACATGTTTAACATATAAATTCAGATAATAGTTTATTTTAAGGACATCCATGCGTATTGTGATCACCGGATTTTTACGAGATGGGTCACACTGAGGTCACTTTGCATACGGAAAATATGTCACGGGAATTGCTTCCTGAAAGGAAGCAATTAAAATAAAGTAAACTTCTTCTAAATATGAATAAATTAAAGAATTTTCTTCAGAAAAAAGTATATGTACATAAGTTTTATAATGAAAACTATCCATTGAGTTATAAAAAACATATGCATTATTTTTTTTGATTTGAGGTTTCTTATGACTTTAATGATTCAAAAACATTATTATCTGTCTTTTAAAATTTCAGTCTGCACCTGTAGCCACTAGTCCAAAAATATACATTTTGTAATACTTTTTTTATGGACTAGTAAGTGCAAATTTTTGTTAAGATACATCACAAAAATATCAGAATACTAGTCTTCTGACTAGTGGTTGGGAAAGATTTTGGTGCAGATTGAAATTTTCAGACAAACAAATTTTCCAAAACAAACATTCTTTTAAAATGATGTATTTGATTTTTTATCAAGCTACTTATAAAACTTGTACAATTTCTATTATAAAAAAATACAAGTACACTTTCTACTAATTAAATTCTATGAATTAAATATCCATACTAAGATCTTACCATGACTCTCCTGGCTCCTTGTAAACTTTTCTGACGAATTTCAAACTGAGCGAATAAAAGCCAGATTTTAGCAAATGTAAATGTTTTATGAGGTATCACATCTAAACAGGCTTTAAACACTTCTCTGACTTTATCAGGATCATCATTTTCTAATTCTTCATAAACAGCATAATTGATCCATAAATATATGTATCTTCTCCAATGGCGTTTCTCCTAGAAAACAGATATTTTTACATTAAAAATAAATGGAGAATGCGTCTATGGGACCTAGAGATGCCTCTACTTGCATATAAGGTTGTAAGGGCACATATCTCAAGAATGGTAAAAGTGAATTTTGTGGGAATAAGCATTGTTAATAAGTTTCATAATATTTGGTTGAGTCAAACTTAAGCTCAAGAACAGAAATGTAAAATTCACAAATTTTTCCTTTAGGATTCCTTTGGTAAAGGAGCATAACTCTACAATGATAAAAGAAACGCCAAGCAAATTCAAACTGGATCTGTGTTTTGTGGGTATAAACATTTAGTTGAGGCAAACTAAATTTAATTAATGTATAATAATTAAATTTTGAATGAAACGCATCTTCTGATTGGCTGATGTTGTTTAGTTTATCAGCCCATAGACATAATTTAGTCATGTGACCGTGCGTCATCAACATTTTTTCATGGTTTACTCTGGTTTAAATGGAATTGAGAATTAAATTATAAGAAATAACTGAAATGTTTTATCTGTCTATCCAAATAACATAAAAAAGGTGGTGCACACTTTAAAATAACCTGCTACACGCGTTATTCAGTGTGCACCACATTTTTGATGTTATTTCTTCATACAGAGTTTACTGACTTTGTTTTTGTTTGTGTTTTTTCTGGGAGGTAAGCTACTAAAACAGCATACTTGGCCCCACTGTATGGTCATGTGCCTGTCCAATGTCAATACCATTCAGCAAATGTCTAAGTGATTTTCTCCATGAGGGAACTTAGTTGATGGCAAAGATCTCTAATAGCATTGACATGCATTCTTTTGCTGAATATTTACCGTACTTGAAATTACATCTTAAATCAAGATAGAATTTACTATATTTATACAATAGACTTTACCCTGTCACAATACCAATCACTGTAAACCAACTAGGTATCTCAGACAAGTTCATTTTCAAATGGTATGTGTGTAAAAAAAAATTTTGATTTTGTTGCACAACTTTTTTTTTTATTATCTTACTTTAGATGGAGGTACATTTGCTATTGCTCTTTCGTATGTTTCTCTAATTTGTTCTGTATTTCCATCTGCCTCTAACAACCTCAGATAATCAAACCAGGCATCATAATTATAGGGATTAGTTTTCACTTCCTGAAAAATAGAATATTATCTGTAAATTTTACTAACTAAATACACATACAACTTTATAAATAATCAGTTATATATTACTGTTATCATATCATTGGTGTAAAGATATAAATCAACTGTAAGTTGGTGTTTTAAAGCCACTTTTAAGCACCACTTTTGGCCTATTTCTTGGCAGTCAGTTTTATCAGTGGAAGAAGCCGAAGTCCCAGAGAAAAACCACTGACTTTGGGTAGGAAAACTGACAATCCTACTCAATTTAGACTGGAGTCAAGTGCACCTGCACAAGCGAGGTTTGAACACACAACCTCAGTGTTCAATTGAGATTTGTTTTGTTTTGTTTTGTATTGACTAAGCTTTTGTTTCTCAACTTATTTGTTTCCATATGCTGATATGGCAAACCTAAACCCCTTATATATTCCCTTAGCTTAAAATTTGATATTAAAAGAAATTTCATAATAGCAATATAATTTGTGCCTATCTCATCATTAATCACCAATGGCGATAAATATTAAAAAAAGAGCCTTAAGGAGGATCGCGGGTATAAGATTTTCAGAAAAAAATTAAACATTAATTTTTCATTACAAATTTTATTAACTACCTTAAGTAGGTGTTACTTTATCATATGTTACAAAAATCATTCCAAAAAATCAATTCTTGTTGGCCCCAGGTTACTTTTAAAATGTAGATATCATTGATAAAGCTCCAAATTATCTCCCTTTGGTGCAAAAATGCCACTTTTTGGCATTAAAATTGAAATATCTTTTTTAACTCATCTGTGACCTATATTTTTTATTGTTGTTTTTGAAAAACTGTACACAAGCTAAATAATTGTAAAATTTTAGCGATTTCTGTAATTTAGTTCTTTTTTTATTTTGATATTACCGCTTTTTCTCCTGCTAGTTCAACAGAAAAAAAGGACATAAACAAAAATGTATGCTTCTTTCGAAGGCAGATTTTGAGAGTAAATGAACGGTGACTCCATTTTTTTATTTCATTTTTCTATTAAGTATAAGATTAAGTTCATTTATAGAACCAGGTGCTCCGCATGGCGCAGCTTTATACGACCCCAGAGGTCGAACCCTGAACAGTTGGGGCAAGTATGGACAAAACATTCAAGCGTGATACAGCTCTGAATTTGGATTGTGATCAAATTTTTGACATTACATGGTGTTTTTTTACACAAAACAAATGTCAAGATTTTACAAATTTTACAATTAAAGATTTCTTCTTCAAACTTTTTAAATCTAAAATTAAATAGTTGACACAGCATAGGTTTCTGACACAGAATGAATGTGGTCTAATGAACTTAAAAGTTTGTTTTTGCCTTTTAGCAATTCACTATGCTGTTGAATATTAATCCTCTCAAAAAAATGTTTGAAGAAATTTTCTTTTTATTTATGAAATCTGAAATGAGAAAAATTTACCCCCCCCCTTTTTTCACATCCCCGTTTCCCTTTTTTCCAAAACTGATATCAAGTCAAATTTCTAATGGAGTTTGCAACAATAACTACTCTTTTAAATACATCATAAAATATTTAAATGTAAAATAAAGTGCTTGTTACAGGGCTCACGCTACCAGGCGACTTGGGCGAAGAAGTCGCCTTCCCGACCGTCACTTCGCTTTCCTCGACCCCCAAAAGCGAAAACAAGTCGCCCTGTTCTTGACGACAGTCGCTTTCAGTCGCTTCCGTCATCGGACATTTTCAATTTTTACCAAGTTGATGAAACATCAAATTTTTATTGATAATTAAAAAATTTCAGACATAAACGATTCATTATCTTTTGAAAAGAGGTTGAAGCATTGTCTTCGCAGTGTGTAGCAGGTTATTTGACAAAAATACAACTTTTTATCACTTCGTGCATTTCTGCAAGTACCGGTGCTTGTTACTCGAAAACGTACATCAACCTCAATTTCGGCGGCAAAATAAGTTTGTTACTTCATTTAAACGTGATAAAAGTTGCCTCCAGTAAATTTTAATCCATTTATTGCATTAAAAACGTCATGTTTCTTTCCAAATAACTTGTCAAACATCGTGTATTTTTGTAAATTTTCTTGCCTTCGTCCGCCATTGACCGATTTCTAATCTACGGATCTGAACCGGACCAGCTATGACCGAAATCCGTACTTTTACAATAATTACTACGGACGCACGGATGGAACAGCTGACAGAAGAATATTGATCCCAAAGGGAAAAATTACGCATTCCACACTTTTGGTTACATCTAATTGATTGGTGTATATAATTCCTTATATTTTTTATGGATTGTTTCAAACTATCTGAGACTATTATACTAATATCAATATATTATGGCCCAGCTTAACAACTTTTATATTTTTTTTATGAGAAACACTGAATGTCATACACAAGATAATTTTTAATTAAATTGTAATTGATATATTATAATTTCTTTACATTTTTTTAAATATTTTTTATTTTTTTAGTGCTAGATATTTAGTTGGTAGTTTCTCACAAGCTTAAACTTTTAATTTCAAATGTTACTTTAATTGTAATTTTTTTTTATTACTCAGATATGAATTGAACAGTATAAAAAGAACATTATTTACATATATGGCCCTTTATACTATTGTAAAATCCAAACATTGTATCGCACAGCGCGAATGAGCACTTCTCTTTCAAATCTCACCACTTCTCCCTATCAGTTTCAAAAAGAGAAGTCACTTCTCCCTATAATTCTGAAGTAGTGTGAGCCCTGTGTTATCACTGAATGGTAAAGATTGGTTGGTAGTAAAAGTGAATATACATTGTTTATTGTATAAAACAATAAAAAAAACTTCATCAGCAACATTTTATATTAGCAAATTTCCAATGAAGTTATTTACATAAAGTTATTGGCAAATAAAAATAGAAAATGACATCATAGTCATGTCTGGCAAATGTCCAACATACATTATCTAAAAACATTTTAGATAAGATAAGGAAAAACAGCTTCATCAGCAACATTTTATATTGGCAAATTTCCAATGAAGTTATTTACATAAAGTTATTGGCAAATAAAAATAGAAAATGACATCATAGTCATGTCTGGCAAATTTCCAACATATATTATCAACTACTATTCTATACTAAGAAAGATAACTCCAATTGAAAATTAATTGCTATTGCACAATATTGTGCAATTAGATATTTCTTGCTATTGTGCAATACTGTGCAATTGAATATTCTTGCTATTGCACAATACTTGATATGGAATCCTGATTTGGACCAACTTGAAAACTGGGCCCATAATCAAAAATCAAAGTACATATTTAGATAAAGCATATCAAATAAGCCCAAGAATTTAATTTTTGTTAAAATCAAACTTAGTTTAATTTTGGACCCTTTGGACCTTAATGTAGACCAATTTGAAAACTGGACCAAAAATTAAGAATCTACATACACAGTTAGATTTGGCATATCAAAGAACCCATTTATTCAATTTTTGATGAAATCAAACAAAGTTTAATTTTGGACCCCCATTTGGACCAACTTGAAAACTAGGCCAATAATTAAAAATCTAAGTACATTTTTAAATTCAGCATATCAAAGAACCCCAAGGATTCAATTTTTGTTAAAATCAAAGTAAGTTTAATTTTGAACCCTTTGGATCTTAATGTAGACCAATTTGAAAACGGGACCAAAATTTATGAATCTACATACATAGTTAGATTCGGCATATCAAAGAACCCCAATTATTCAATTTTTGATGAAATCACACAAAGTTCAATTTTGGACCCTTTGGGCCCCTTATTCCTAAACTGTAAGGACCAAAACTCCCAAAATCAAACCCAACCTTCCTTTTATGGTCATAAACCTTGTGTTTAAATTTCATAGATTTCTATTTACTTATACTAAAGTTATGGTGCAAAAACCAAAAATAATGCTTATTTGGGCCCCTTTTTGGCCCCTAGTTCATAAACTGTTGTGACCTCAACTCCAAAAATCAATCCCAACCTTCCTTTTGTGGTCATAAACCTTGTGTTAAAATTTCATTGATTTCTATTAACTTAAACTAAAGTTATTGTGCGAAAACCAAGAATAATGCTTATTTGGGCCCTTTTTTGGCCCCTAATTCCTAAACTGTTGGAACCAAAACTCCCAAAATCAATCCCAACCTTTTTTTTGTGGTCATAAACCTTATGTCAAAATTTCATAGATTTCTATTTACTTAAACTAAAGTTATAGTGCGAAAACCAAGAAAATGCTTATTTGGGCCCTTTTTGGCCCCTAATTCCTAAAATGTTGGGACTAAAACTCCCAAAATCAATCCCAACCTTCCTTTTGTGGTCATAAACCTTGTGTTAAAATTTCATAGATTTCTATTCACTTTTACTAAAGTTAGAGTGCGAAAACTAAAAGTATTCGGAAGACGACGACGACGCAGACGACGCCGCCAACGTGATAGCAATATACGACGAAAATTTTTTCAAATTTTGCGGTCGTATAAAAATATAGAGAAATCCTATATTGGATAAAAAATTTGATTTAGACCCATGAGCCCCCTTAAATGCACCCCCCTCCCTCTTATTTTGTATTCAAAACTAAAATGCAAAATGAAATATTATGGTTGTCCCTATTGATTATAATTTTCAGGAAACATTCTTGACAGTTAAATGATAGAGGACGCAAAGTTTAAATCTATAAATATAATTTTCACATATACTGAGTATTTCTATAAATCCATACCTCTTCATATTTAAATCTTCTTTTACTGACAATAACATCCTCTATAGCTGCACGACTACCAAACTTCTTCTCATGGACGGTATAATGTTTGTAGATTTCTTGACAACTATCTTTTGGAAGATGATCTAATGCATATTTGTATATCAACCTGGCTCTCTCATGCTGAAAATAAAACATCATTTAATATGCTGAACAGTGATGTTGGCCAGAGAATAAAAACATCATAGTCACATGAAAATAGAGTGCCATGTTTTTCTCTCAGTTCAAAAACTCTCAACAAAATTAAGGTCCAAATATTTGGCTGCTATTTTCTATCTACTGTGGATTCATTACTATTCATTGTATACCAATTTTTTGTGGTTTTCATGGGTTCAGGTGAACCAAGAATTTGAATGTTCAATGAATTACAAATTTTCTCATATGTATACAGACTTTGGCAAAACCATGAAATGACATATGAACTAAAAGGCAAGTTTTCCGCAATCCACAATCAGATGCTCCCAGCAGGGCGCAGCTTTATATGACCGCAGAGGTCGTACCCTGAACAGTTGGGGCAAGTATGGACACAACATTCAAGCTTGATACAGCGCTGAATTTGGATTGTGATAAAGTAGTTGACACATCATAGGTTTCTGATACAGAATGAGTGTGTTCTAATAAACTTTAATTATTTTTTTTACTATTTAGCAATACTATGCTGTTGAATATTAATCCCCTAAAAAAAAATTTTTGTAAAAAAATCCTGTTTAATTTCTGAAATTTGAAATGAGAAAAATTTTACACCCTTACTTTTTTTTCACCTTCCCCATTTCCTTATTAAAAATATAATCTCAATTCAAGTTTCTAATAGAGTTGGCAACAATAACTATCAAATATCAAAATATAAAATGACATACAGTCAAGGTTAAAATTAATATTAATAAACAGTAACTTCTAAAAATAAATTTACAGCTACACATCTCAAGACAATCATCATTTCTTAGTTAATACCTAATTTTTAAGCAGTGTAAGGGAGATAATCAAGTAATCAAACATACATGTAACAGTGTTCTTTAGATTTTAATTGGATTACCTCCCCTTCACTGCTTTTAACTTTTCTAAATTGTCCTTTAACCAGAAAAACCCTTGTTTTCCCCCTTTTTAGTCCCTAATTGCTTAATGATTGGAACCATACCCCCCCCCCCCCCCCCTCCCCCACCATAACCATCCCTTTGTACTATGGAAATTTGTGGTATAATTTCAGAGAGATTTATACACTTAAACACAAGTTATTGGTGGGGTTCGTGGGGTTTATTCTTTAGTTTTCTATGATGTGTCATGTGTACTATTGTTTGTCTGTTTGTCTTTTTCTTTTTTAGCCATGGCGTTGTCAGTTTGTTTTAGATTTATGAGTTTGACTTTACTTTGGTATCTTTCATCCCTCTTTTATTGACTGAAAACTAAAAAAATGCTTATTTTGGCCCCTTTTTGGCCCAAAATTTCTACACACTTGGGACCATAACCCCAATAATCAATCCAAACCTACTAGCTGTTTTGATATCCTGAAAATAGAAAATTCTTGTTTTGGGGCCCCTTTTGGGCCGCTAATTCCAAAACGGTAGGGACCATCATCCCAAAATCAATCTCTACCTTCCTACAGTTTATGGATCTCTATGAAATTTTATTAAAAGGTTCAATACCTAAAAAGGAAGGTTGAGATTGATTTTGGGGATGATGGTCCCTACCGTTTTGGAATTAGGGGCCCAAAAGGTTATTGTCTGGCCACCAAATGTGTCTTCGGAGGACGACGCAGACAACAACATCATATAAAAAAAATTTGCGGTCGTCTATAAAATTGGTACCCATGAAAATAAATGGATCCACAGTATATAAAATTTTAAAATTTTATTCTTATAGCCTCAATCAGCATTTCACCATTAACTTATGATGTTTGGGTTCAATTGACTTTATAATTTTTTTCATTGAACCAGTTAAATGGTTTTCTGTTTTTTAAATTTTGGTATTCTTTACCTGATGCACTATAGACCAATTCTTATTTTGAAACTTGTTCTAAAAAACAAAAGCCAATAAGACATTTAATCGCCAATAAGACTTTTAATCGCCAATAAGACATCTATCCATCTTTAAGTCTTCTATATCATTAATGTTGGTTTAACAGTACTTACCTCTTTTTGGCCTTCCTCAAACTTAGCAAAAGCAACAACAAGTCTTTCATCAATGTTATCTTCACCAAAGAACTCTATAGCTCTCTCATAAACCCGTCTAGCACTACTGATATAACTATTTTTCTCTTCAAACTTAGCATATTTTATCCAGTTCTTCACCTCAGGATGTACAAGGACAAGTAAAATAGTTAAGGAAAACTAGCATTAACTGTTCAGCTAGTCAAGTCTATTTGTTAAATTCCTGCAAATTTTTAGATAGACTATTTTTTGGTACATTTTCTTTTCACCAATAATTTCTTAAAATCATAATGGATTTACCTCCCCTTTGCTTTGATAATTCAAGTGATACAAAACAAAATCCATATTTTGTCAACACTAAACCACTTTTTTTAACAAGATTATTTAAGAAATGTGAATTGTTACATTATATACTCAAAATTTCTAACAGTATACAAACCAGAGACTTGTTTTTTCTTAATATAAATGCAATATTTTTGTATAAGACATTAGTCACACAAAAAACTGATCAACAAGTGAAACTGCGAGCTACTGCTCACTGATGATACCCCCGCCGCAAGTGGATAATATTAATAGTGTAAAAATATGCAAGTGTTCGGTAAACAGGAAGTTGTCGAGTGATGAATCTGAAAACGCATCACACGGTATAGCTGACTTATATAAATCCTGAAACCAAATTTCAGAAATCCTTGTATTGTAGTTCCTGAGAAAAATGTGACAAAAATTTTCAACTTGGCTATCATGTGTAAAATCATACAAGTGTTCGGTAAACAGGAAGTTGTTGAGTGATGAATCTGAAAACGTATCACACGGTATAGCTGACTTATATTAATCCTGAAACCAAATTTCAGAAATCCTTGTATTGTAGTTCCTGAGAAAAATGTGACGAAAATTTTCAACTTGGCTATCATGTGTAAAATCATACAAGTGTTCGGTAAACAGGAAGTTGTCGAGTGATGAATCTGAAAACGCATCACACGGTATAGGTGACTTATATAAATCCTGAAACCAAATTACAGAAATCCTTGTATTGTAGTTCCTGAGAAAAATGTGACGAAAATTTTCAACTTGGCTATCATGTGTAAAATCATACAAGTGTTCGGTAAACAGGAAGTTGTCAAGTGATGAATCTGAAAATGCATCACACGGTATGGCTGACATATATAAATGTTGATACCAAATTACAGAAAGGGTGGATGTGTAGTTCCTGAGAAAAATGTGACGAAGTTTCGTGGGACGGACTGACTGACGGACTGACGGACTGATGGACGGACAGACTGACGGACGGACAGACAGAGGTAAAACAGTATACCCCCCCTTTTTTAAATAAAAGGATATAACGCTCATATATAACTCTTGCTCTGTCTAACTCTTTGTATCTTAATTCAAAGTTGATGTAAGAATGCCACGCCTGTTCATCTGGTTCCCACTCCATCCATCTCTCAAACACCTGTCTACAACCTATAAAGAAATTTATAAAAAATACAATGATATCACTTTTTTTTTTACATATTTATTATGCTTTTGTTAATTAATAGACGACAAGAATGCAAGATAAACTAATGTGATTTCAGGAAAGACTGCACACAAATAATTCTATCAAAATTGTCACTTGCAACTGATAATTCAGAATATGTTGCTGTGTTGCTGTTTTGTTGCCATACACTAAACATCTCCTTCCATTCAAACTACGTTATGTATTGTACCCATATAACTTGTCTATTAAAAATAAACAAGTTCACAATAACTTTACATTGTTCATAATAATGCATAGTGATTAATTCATGCAAATATTTAACCAACTTCCAAATACTATATCAAATTGGCCACAACAGCAGTTACTGCAATGGAAAAACTCATGATCATATGATCACAAAAAATGTCTGTTTTATAATAAAAAGTAGAAAATATAGACTTACCAGCAATGTTACCTAACATTTCTTCCATATAAGTATACTTATACCAGAACTGATTTGCTCTGGGTAATATCGTCAGTGCTCTATCCCAGATGTTTCTAGCATGGTTTATCTGACGATTTCTGAAACAAAGACGGTATTTTAAAGTTTTTTAACATCTTCATATACAAAGTAAAGCATACATGTATGAAGTAATCATATAACAATGTGCTGTTGTTTACTTATTACTGCAGAAATGCTCATTGCAGATACATTTCTTCAGCAAAAATAGTTGTTATTCAGTAAGAAAATATTTAAAAAAAATAGGAAACCAATTCATAAAGGATTAATTTCATTTTTTTTATAACAGTATATACATGTATGTATTTCAGGAACTTACTATTTACCTTAAAACTATTTTATAAGGCCATTGCAATTAATCAGCTGTTCTAATATGTTTTTTTTTGGGGTTAAAAACAAGGTATTTTTTTGCAATTCATATGTACCTCATTTCCATTTCAGCATATTTTAGCCATATTGTTATATTTCTATGGTCAACATCTAATGCTCTTTCCCAAACTGATCTGGCTCTGAAAAATAAGTAAACAAAATTATTTCCACAAAACAAAACTGCATTATTATAATGGTAGACTGCATTGGAGACCCATTGGTTGGGTTAGTCCGTTTTTTTTGTCAGATTGTTGTCTTTTTTTAACTTGTTATTGTTTTCAGTGTCAATTTTATGAACTTTTATTTCCTATACCATATGGCAATAGGACATATTGAATATAATTGCAAAATCATTTCAGATAGCACAATATAACATCACATTAACATGATGGAAAAAGGTTCCTATTTTATTTATTCTATAAACCACATTCAAAACCTCAGCTAAGAAAGGAAATTTTACGCACACTTTTTATAACCCTCAGGGGTATTGAATGGCAAGTTGTCTTAATTTAAACATACTTAAAAGATGTCTAGCAAATCTATTTCCATGGAAAGAGTTTCTACAATAATAGCTGTCAAAAAGTAACCTTTTATAATGTGAAATGCATATTTTATAAACATAATACAAATGATGATGATTAGCTGAACACATTAAACACCTTTTGTTATTCTTGGTTTTTTTTGTGCCCATACAAGTTGTTTCCGAAAAGGTAAGTTTTTTAGTAGCAAGCAAAAATGACTATAGACCTCAAGATCTTAGCTTCAATCCTGCTTACTAACTTACTTATATTGTGAACTTAAGAGAAAGCAGCAGGACCAATTTTATAGTCTTTAGTTTGATTTTGGCACAGATTCTATCAATATGTCATTTGAATGTGTACCTTACTATGCAACCATAAAGTTATTTTATAAGTTAAGTTTAATTACCTTTGAACTTCTTGTTGTGAATCTTCCCACTGTGCATATTTAATCCAATTTATCATCACTGTTCTATTCTTCCTAATGTTATCTTCAGATGCCTATCAGAAAAATAATATAAGCAAGCTAAAAAAGCATACAAAGAATGTATATAATTAAAAGTCATTCAAAATAAAGATTTTATCTTTTTTTTCCAGTGTGTCATACCCCCGTTTAACACAAATATTACAAATATTAATATTAATTCACAGTACATGTATCAGAAATTTTCAAGAAGCATCCTAACATAGTAAACATTGTCTAAACAGAATCTTGTTTATATAGGGTAAAACTAATTCATAATCATAACCTCTAAAAGAAATTTATTTGGTAGAAATTACAAAAATAGGATTGAGCTCAAAAAGACAAATATGCATGAAATTGCTAGAATGTCACAGAAATAAAACAATCATATATAAATTTGTACTCACTTTTCTTTTTCTCATTTTATAAGCTGCCAATTCATCTGGATCTGATATCTTCTGTTTTGGAGGCTTTAATATAAAAGTTTGTTTATATCAGTATTGTTATCATGTTAATACTATTTTAGTGACCTTTCTCAATATATTGAAAATGACTAACTAATTAAATCAAATCAAATTGATACTTGTTAAAATTCAAAAGGAGTTAAAAAAATTTACCAATCTATAGCTAGAGCCATATACAAATGTAGACACGATCAAGTTATACTCTATCATTCAAGAGCATCTTTTAAACTGTTAGGTACTGAAACCAATATTGCAAAGTTTACAAAATCTCAATACAGGTGATTTTAACAAAGGATATGTTTTTTTCAACATCTGATTTAAATAAAAAGCTGTTGGTAAAATAATACTGAAATACAAAACTTTTTGGAACCCCTATGCGTTTTTTGGAACCCTTATGAGCAACATACTGGAGGTACAAGCTCCAATTCCCTCTCTTTGGCCTCTCTGAGTAACTGTTCTGCAGTAATCTGGACTGGTGCTGGCATCTTGTTCTTAACCTTCAAACAAAGAGAATGAAAGTCAATATACATATTTAAAAAAAAAAATTAACTACTAATGACCATCATGAACTCAAAATCCTTAACTTTTAATTTTCAGACTTTTTTCATTTTCCCACATTTCCGCAGAAATCTCTTTCTTTCTTCTCATTTCTTTTGTGATAACTTGTAAAATTGGAAGGAGTATCATATTGTTTCCTGCTAATTTGTTGTTTGTTTGATAAGATGATAAGTTTTTGATATGAAAAATAAAAGAATGTTACCTGATGATAGCTTTTCTTTGTTTACATTGAAAATGATGTCACAGCTAAAATCCCTTACAACAGGACCAACGTTGGAAAAGTTTCCATATTTCCGTTTCTGTTTTAAGAGTTTGAAAGCAAAATATGCTGGACTATTAAAAAACAAAGTATTCAGACTATGTTGTCCCCTTTCTAGGTTCGCCTGCATCGTATTCAACAGGTTCTAAATTTAAAATATGATTGAAAAAAATAAAATTTAAACAGACTTTGTCCCCTTTCACAGGTAACACCTGTCTATAATAAGGGGACGAATTCCCCTATAACAGTAGAAAAAAAAAAAGAAAAAAAAATATATAATTTTAATGAAATCAAAATCATTGACTTTTTTTCCAGATTCATTTGTCATGAGACTTCGAGTATTCCTAACAATAGAATCAACATCTGAAACGTTACAGTATTTACGTTTCTTTTTGAACATTACAATATGTTAGAATTAAAATTAAAAAATTTGATACAGAATTCGTTCCCTTTCACAGGTAATGTCTGCCTCATATTATTATATGAGGCCAAAGTCCCCTATTACAGTAGAAAAATCACTAAAAAATCCACAAAAAAAAAAAAATCCGGAATTTCATTGTACTAATGAACTCAAAATCGTTCAAATTTTTTCTGTTGCTTTTTTCAATTCCAGCCTTTGCGCAGAACGCTGTATTCTTCTTCCTTTTCCGGTCTTGTTGTCTTGAGACTTTGAGTAGTCTACTAAAATATAGGAACTCAAGGAACACAATACCAATATTTCATTTTAAATAATTCTTTGTCTTTGATATGAATTAACATTACCTGATGCATTGCGTTTCTTTGTTTACATTGAACATGACGTCATTACTTAAATAACGTCACAAGTAAAATCCCTAACAACAGAACCAAAATCGGAAACGTTACTGTAT
Organism: Mytilus edulis; assembly: GCA_019925275.1. NCBI lineage: Eukaryota > Metazoa > Mollusca > Bivalvia > Mytilida > Mytilidae > Mytilus > Mytilus edulis. The sequence goes on along the minus strand of CM034350.1, from coordinate 80,628,934 downwards.
TTCCGTTTCTTTTTTTATAACAAATATGAAAGTTACAAAAAAATTAAATCATACAGGCTTCGTCCCCATTCACAGGTAATGCCTGCCTCATACTAAAAACTTAAGACAGGAGGTCCCAGTTGACTTCTTGACAGTCAGAGTTTGTTTTCATACAGTTAGGGTTGTCTTTTTGCAGACAGACCAATTTTACTCCGGTCGAGATTTCTCGCACCCATTCAGTTATTTACCCTTCTTGATTTCATCAAAATCATTGAAAATGTAAACTGGTAAATGCATAAATTAATGCCATAAATTGAAATGCCAAGTTGGGTCATAGATATAGGATAGGACCTATAGGATAAACATTTTTAAAGTTTGAGAACGTCACCTTTGCCACTTTAGGCATTTTGCGTTTACCATCTTCGTCAACTTCAAGCATCTTGTTAAATTAACATAAACAGCGCCTTTTAAATATAAAACTAACTACACAGAAAGTGTGGACGTTCAAATACCGAAATTTTGTTTTTCCGGAAACGGAAATAGATATGTTCGAAACTTATGACAAATATTCAGAAGAAATAAATACACTGCAGTCCCTCTATTACTTTCAAAAATGATTGGAAATTACATTATATCATAAAATATAATATGCTATTTTGTTAAAGAAATCATATTAGATATTTGTTGATATACGAAACTTATAAAGTATCGTTGCTAAGTAGCAGCTTTGCAATGGCGGTAAAGCTTTGATATTTCCAAAAAAGTGAGAATATATATTGATTATCCACACTAACTGTATGAGAAATAGACATTTGAGTAATTCTTAGTTAAAAAATAACACTTTAAAATTGAACTTGTCCTTATATCACTTACTAATCAGGCACATTTTATGCATGTCAAGCTTAATCAAGTGATAGGTTGGACATGATAATTTGGAATTATATAGCTGTTTTCTCACATGACTGCCCATGAATTTCTCTGTCAACGACGTTTAACTCAATAACCTTCTTCAACTTGATTGAACAATTAAGTATTTTCTCAAATTTTACCGATTTTGTAAGGAAACTTTACATTTAAGTTCTTGGCAGGTTTTCTGGGGATGTTGTCAATAAACAGAATCATCAGATTTTTTCCTTTATGAGTTGCAGGTTTTTTGAATAGGGGTTCCGTGTAGTCATTCATACAAAAGTTCTGTGACGAGACTTGTATTTTTATTGATTAATGACACTTTCTTTTCCTTTTTTTGCGATTAAAAGTTCTTTTCAATGCTTTATCTTTAGCTGGTACAATCGATTCCAGTTCTGTTCGCTCTAAAATACTTTCACGCCAATTCACATTCGCACCCTTGTTATTGATTTTATGTTTAATATATTTGTAATCGAGTTTTGGTACGGTAATTATTTTTTGTTGGATACCAATTTTCATTTAGGCTAATTAAAATTAATTGGTAGATTTTCATCCAAATTTTTGAAAAAAATGGGGCGGGTGGGAGGATTTTATTTTTTAAATTTTATTTCATATGAAACCTTCTTGTCATGTGTTATTCATATATGCAAGTGTTATAATAAGCTTATATCATACATCCATAAGGTATTGTGTATAAGACAATAACAATCAAAACCAAGGAGTAACCAAAGACTCATAAAACCAATAGACATGTACACCAACAGTTACAAATTATAAGTAGGAAACAACACAAACTCCGCTGAGTGAACTCAGGTGCTCCAGAAGGGTAAGCATTTCCTGCACCGTATACGGCACCCATTATGTTATTTCCTTGTTCAGTTCGGTAATGATGAAAGGTTCTTATGAATGAGGAAGAATATCACTGAGATATGATTTCTGACACACTTTTGTCATAATGGCCAATCAGCTCATGATGGCGACTATAAAATTACTTGAGTGATGACCTTTATTTGATTGATTGATAGCCCTGTCTTAGCAACTTTTGAGAAAGCAGTATTCCTTGTTCAACAAAATCAACGTACTTTGAGCTATAGCTCTAGAGTAATGTACCAACTGAGACACATGCATATACTCCATATGCTGGTGGTTTTTTTTCAAATTTATAAATATATATCTCTGATTAGCAACCACTGTTCTACATGTAATTGCCGCTTTAGAAATCTATTTTATAGTAAACAGCAGAAATGTGGAGAAATACTCTCTTCAGTTGGACAACCTACATCAAATATGTTTTTCTTTCTAAACAATGTTTTGATGTCCTAATAAAATGAAGCAAATGCATTGGTATACAACACAAGTACATGATAAGTACAGAATAAAATGAAAACTCAAACAGTGTTTAAATAATAGGATTGGTCCTTAATATGCAATCTGTAAATATAATTACAATGTAGAACATAAAGTTGTTAAATGACTCTATCGTGGGTATTGGGACAGAGGATGTTTTCTCTATTTCTAAAAAAACGAAATTAAGGCTAAATCTAAATCTAAGAGCTTGCTATAAATTGATAAATTTAAAATGCGTTTGTTTTTCGATTTTTTTAACTCAATATACGGTCACCAATGCTTGTGTTAATTTCTTTATTCCAGTCAAATGTGTTCCACGATTCTAACGCTTTTGGGTTTGATTCACAATCCAAATTTCTTGACACAAAGTCATTGTGTAAATAAAATAAATCCAAGGTGTTTTACTCACAAACATTTGTGTCATTTGTGACATACGGTGATTTGCTTTCTTGGACACAGCTTATTACTCGTAACCCGAATTTTTCACCCCCTTCTCGTAATCAATCTCTATTCTCGGTAAATGATGTTGTCATCATAGATCAGCAGAATATATCGACATAATCATTCAGTAAGACTATGCTAAGAAATACGAAAACCGAAATTTGAAACAGGAAGTTTTACATGAAACGAAATTATCGACGGTTACCGGTTACAGAAATGAACAAAATCCGGAAATCGTATTTTTTTCAAAAATAAAAAAAATCGGGGCGGGAAGATTTCAGAGGGGCGGACGGGGATGAAAATCTATCAATTAATTTTAATTGGCCTTATCATGTGGGTAAGGGGGAACCACAAAATTAAATATCGTCAAACATGCCAGTTTTCCTTCATCCACAAACAATGGTTCCCACCAAAATTAAATGAATCCACAGTAAGTGTACTAATATTACAATAAATAATAGTTTAAAAACTTAAATAAAAATTGACTACAGATCAAACGCAAATTACAGCATTTTATTTTTTTTCTGATTTTGCAAAAAGGGGTGTTGGCATTTATGCTACAGTCATCACAGTATTAATTTATACATTTTTGATTTCATTTATTTCTAGAATTTGCATAACTCGGAAAACATGGCAACAATTACACCTGTGGATGGTCCCCCAGAGGTTGTAAATGCTAGAAGAACAGAATCGCTAGATGCACCACACATTATCAAGCTTGTGAACAGTTCAACTGACCAATTGTTTGGAAGAGTTAATGTTGTCAACTTAATGTAAGTCATAACAATCAGTTTGAAACAAGTCTAGAGATTGTTATGCATATAGTCAACAGTACCAAACATTGTATTTTACATATATGACATTATTAATTTCAAATACAAGAAAACCTGATTTAACATCCAAAATTGAAAAAATACACAACAAAATTGACCCTTTTTAATTATTGCCACAGCATGAAATATTTTTATATCTTACATGTATCTGACTGGTCATGGATGTTCTATTGCATGGGAAAAAAACCACAGGATGTCTGTTATCATGTATTTGTTTTTGTTCATCTATAGACAAAAAGTCAGAAATATTACTGAAAGAAATAAAAAGTCAGAAATATTTACCTAATGCTACATATACCATGTTACAATGTATTAAAAATATAACAGTACAAATATAGTATACAGAAAACCAAAATCTGGATTAAATTTTTGGAGTATTCTGTAAACAAAACAAATATTTAATTGCATTTTGTGTAATTTGATTCTAAACTTTTCCAATTTATTGATTTTATCCTTGTTCATTTATTCACAGAGAGAAAGCTGTGTTAGCGGTCACTCTATGTAACGACAAAGAAGAAATCCTTGGCCATGCTGCATTCTTTGATTATCCCAACATTGAAGGTGTTGATCCATCAACATGGGAAGAGTGGTTCCACAAGATGTTTGACACTCCAAAGACGTCAGCTCTAAATTCCTTGTACATGCATTATTTTGTTGCAAAGAAAGAATATGCCAGTGGTTGTGCAAGGGAAATAATCCGTACTGCATTTAATGCTGTTCCTGACCTACACTATTTATTCCTGAATGTACCGATGAAAGCTTATCCAGGTATGAAAATTGAATTAAAACTGTATCAGGAATCATAGTTCTATGTACGATCTTATAACTTTTGTGGATATGCTAGAGGGTAGATGTGAACCAAAATATTCAATGTTCAACAAAATGCATTTAACCTTAGGGAGTGCATGCTGAATTAGTAAAAAAACCCATTAAAATGTAACTTAAAATTTCATTGGTATGAAAGCAATGAAAACAGAATTTAGGAGTACTGAATGAAAAAAATACACCCTTTGGTACAGTGTAATCATTGTCTGAAATTTTATCTTGCCAAACTCATCATAGCTATATAATTTGGCTTTAGGTATACATAATTCCCACCTAAGAGTAACTCATATACTATTGAGAGGCTACTCACAGATTGAACAAATTCAGAAAATAAAGCAATTATCAATTAGTTTTACTGAATGGTGATTGATATCATTTAACATGTTTTACATTTCATTATAAAGGTAACAATTAATTCCAGAATAGGGAATAAACACGTTATTTGAGTGTAATCATGTTTTATGTATTTTTGCAGATGCTTCACTAGATGGTGTATTCCAGCAGTTACCCAAAAGAGAGGGTGTCAGCAGTACTCAAGGAGCTCTATTTGCTTGCTACAGACATAATCATGTTCCTGTTCTTCATGTCAGAAAGGCAACGTATGTAGAAGAAATCGTGTTGTAGGGGATTATATGATTGAACATTCATTTTCATTTCTTAAAAAATTAGTTAGATTTTATTGGGTCAGTTTTATTTGTCTTCTATTCTTTTGTCCTTAAGGGGGTAGACCTAGGTTAAGGGAGATAACTCTTTAAATCAGTCAAGCGTTTGTAAAAGTCAAGTTCACCAATGTATTTTAAGCATTTACCTGAAACAGATTGAAAATAATCTACTGTGGATTCATTTTTATTCGTGGTATACCAATTTTCGTGGGTTTCGTGGGTCACAGGGAACCACGAATTTAAGAATTCAACGAAGAATAATCCCGAGAAATGTGTATGGAGTCGGACGTTTATTTCCGGTTATGTTAATATGCAGTTCTAGTATAGTGTTGACTAGAGATAAACATTGTAACATAACACGTGTTTTTTATTGAAAGAAGATACAAGTATTTTGATTAAATCTATAATAAATATATCGAATATCAGTGATAATTTACTTTTTAAAATTGATTAAAACTGTTCATGGAAAATAACTGCAAGTTGTTAATTACCGTGTCATAGTTTGGTTTACCAGTGATTAAAAATCAATAGGATTAAGTACGGGGATATTGCCTGTAGGTAATATTGTTTATGACAGGAACATTTATTTTCACACCTTATATCACTGTTTATTATATCGTGATTAGGGAAATGAGCTTTCAATCATAAAGTTTTGAATGCCTTATAGGATTCAGACATGAATTTATAAATTGTAAAACAAACAAATAATTAGTTGTCTCTGTCCATTATTGTAATCGAAGTTATCAATGAACACTTTGACATAGAATGAATGACCAAGCGATGATTTTGACAATTTAAAACTTTTTCAATGAATTCCTTCTTTTTTGTTTTGTTTTATTATTGATCAAACCAAGGAGGTTATATGATCTCATAAATCAAAAAGAAATCCACGAATTACGTATCTAATTTTTGGTTGTTGTAATCAGCGATCCACGAATTTACGTATACCACGAAACGTCTTTTTTTCTCTATCCACGAAAATTGATACCCACGAAAATAAATGAATCCACAGTATGTAACCTAGAAGCTTAGAACATGTTTTTGAAAATGGTTGACACAAACGTACTGATGATTTTAAGAGTTATTTCCCTTAACCTAGGTCTACCACCTTAATTAGTCTTATTAATTCTAAATCACTACCTTTTACAATGTGTGATTTAAATAGAAACAGTCATATGACCATCAGTTTGCATTTCACTTTGTGTATGATAAATCCTTTCAGTTGATAAAATTTAAGTAGATTTGTTACCTCTAAATTTTATCTGTTGTATTTTAATTGAAATGTTGACTTTTACAGAGTTGAAGATCATGATGACTTGACACCCATCTTTAATCGTCATAGTGATATGTTGAAGATGGCTTATGGTGATTTCTTCCTTGCTGAATTGATTGAAGCACAAGATGACCATATGCAGTGTTTAGTAGCAGAGGTATTACATTATTTTTGTTTTCATATTTATTCATTCCATTAATTATATTCCATTGCATGTCATAATAAAAATTATATGAATTTTAAAGATAACCAATGTAAACTTTTATAAATTATAAATTTTTACAAGTATACTCAGGCTTGTGCCAAGGAATGCATTTTGGAATAACTATAAAGAATACAGGTTTTTTTCCGTTTATTATGCAGTTTCCACATGTTAGTTTTCAATTTTCAAAGCAGTTATGCTAGTTTGTATAGAAATTCATATGGAACAGCTACTTCATTCATTGCATCAATAAAATTCCCAATAATTTATGCACTTCAGTACAAATGTATAAAATAAGGCTAAGGATTTGTAAAAAAAAATGTTCTTCTCTTGAAAAATCAAAACAGATTCCTTCTATCAAAAACTCTTAGAAACTGTTGAATTTGTAAAATATTATGTATTTTCTGTTTTTACTGTTAGTTCAAAAGGGAAAAATTTGCATAACTAATGACTTTCTAAAAATTTTCAAGATATCTATGTAGAATATCGTTAAAACATGCACAATTAAGAGAAAATTTTAGTCACATTTTTCTGCTATTGAAATACCTTATACAATTATATTTTTGACAGGTTGAAGGAACAGCAGTTGGATTCATGAGTATAAGCAATGATGTCAACACTGATATGTTAAATGAATGTTTTGAGTTAGGATCTTTCCATGGTTTGAAGAAACCACACCAAGATGATGATTTGGTCCCACCAAAAACTCCAACACCAAGCCCCCCTCCAGGTTTGTAGATAAATTATGGTAATGAGTAGAGAATTGAAATTAAGCATATATGACTATATATACTTAAGGGCTATTGCATTAAAATGTATGTGGGAGGGTATGAAAGGACTGTCAAAATATCCCTACAACCAAGGAACATTTTTAGATAATTTTGCATAATGGTAATAGATGCATAATGAAAAAATATCCATGACCAACATTCAATAATCAAACTTCTCTTCCAACCCTCCAACATAAATTTTAATGGAATGGCCCTTAAAAGATACATGCCTTTCTTGTCCATTGAAAAATATTTAACAACTTTGGACAAACTGAATTTAATTTTACACATCTGCATCAGAAAACTTGCTGTACACCACTGACTTTTTAGATATATTGAATTTCAGAACTTTGGGTACGGTAGTAGAAAATAATTGCCAATTTTAATCTTCCCTCATAGGTCAAACTTAAGCCACTGCTTTTACGTTTACACCAAAGAGTTAGAAAATTTCTTAAAAAAATCACTGAAACTAGACAAAATAATGGGCTCTTCCCAAAAAGTATCTTAAAAATTAGTGTTTGTCTACAGCATTAAGGGGGACTGACAAATTTATTTTCAATTTGTTTTGAAATTTATATGTTCATCTCATTCTCTCATGTCTGACTTTTATGTATTTATTTTCATTGTAGAACTTGCAGAAGAAAGACCTGCATCTAAAGCATCCTCTACAAAGTCAGCAGGGTCAGCTAAAGAAGCACCTGTGAATGGTGCTCCTTCAGAACCAACAGATGCAGGCACGGAAAAGAAGTCAGCTAGTAGACAGTCAAGTAAACAGAGTTCAAGAGGTAAGTTATTTTTGCCTTTTACAACTTATTTGCTCACCTGGTGTGAAAGGTCACATGACCTATTGTAATCATGTTTTAATTCCAATTATTTTAACCTTTTACAACTTTTTTGCTCACCTGGTGTGAAGGATCACATGACCTATTGTAATCATTTGTTTTCCATTGTAGCAGTGACATTAATTGTCTTAATTCATAAACATTTTCACAAAATCAAACTATGGAACAAGGACGGGCTTGACAGCTATTTATATTGTCTTTACCAAACTTTGAATTTCCGCATTTTATAGTTATAAAAGAAAAGGATTATCACAAGAATACAAATTAATAATGTTTTTTTTTTTTTAAATTAAAGAAACACAAGGGCTGCTCAAGGTAACAAGGAACATTAGATCTAATGATGAAATTTTTGTCTGTAAGAATAAACACATGCTTTTATTCGAAGTAAAGATGTAAAAAGTTATTGAAGAAAAGTTTTAATGGAATTTTTCCTGATGTAATATATATGCTGTTAATTTCAAAGTTACATCTATATTTGATGTTGTGAGATCAACATGAACCATTGGGTTTTATATGTTTTATGTGTTTCTAGCCACAAGTCCAACAAGTGAACTAAAGGTAGAGAAGAAATTAAGTGATGCTCACATGAGGGAAAGTTCTACCTCTTTACTTAGTGAGGGACAAGGAGAGGACATAGCTAAAGAAGCAGAGAGGGTACAATCGGGGCAGTCTAGTAGAAAAAGTTCAGTCAAGGAAGAAGTAAGATTTAAATATTAATATTTAGACAATTAATTTTTATTAGATTGAAAATTTTGAAGATTTTCTTTTAGAAATTATTGTTTTGATGGATATTTGATATAAAAAAAAAAGGATAGTAAGAATGTGATTTTTTTTTCAAATAAAGGACATATATATTTATTTTGTATTTATTGCCTAAAACTTACAGTTGTTATACTGTTTTCTTAACCTGTCTGTCCATTTATAAATTTTTGCCTTTTTGTGTGTACAGGGGTTGATGGGGCAGATATGAGGTAATTATCTTTTTCTTATAGTGTTTTTTTTTATTTGAAAATATAAATTTGTAAAATAGAAATAATATATTTTTCAGGTAATATCTCGTCTTGGAACACCCAAACCTATTACACCAATGACACAGTTGCCTAAAAGATTTGTTCCTATATATAAAGGAGCACAGAATGCTTTTAGTATCCAGCTCTTCTGTATTGATGAAAGATATGAAATGAGGTTTGTAATACTTAGAATTGACATGTTATATGTTTAAATTCTTCTTTGCAAATACTATGTATTCATTTATTTTTCATGGATTGAGTACAATTTTTGGCTGATATTTAATTTTGTGGTTTTGCCAAAATCTGAATAAAAGCTTATAAAAAATTGGTTATTCAATGAACATTTGATAAAATGGTTCACTTGTACCAACAAAATTAACGAAAATTGGTATCGAACAAATAACAATGAATCCATAGTAATATTTTTATTCCACGTAAAGCTAAAAAAACAAAAAAAAATGTGTATCATAGAAATGAGTATACATATATGGAAAAAAAAATACATATTTGTATGGTAGATATAGAAATTTGTCATAACTTCTGTTTTGTTGCACATTCTAATTCAAAAATTTAATATCTTTTTTCTAGGTCATCAGACTTTCTATCATCGGCCTTTGAGTTGTTTCCACAATATGATTTCTGTGTCATTACAGTCCCTCATCTTGTACCAGAATTCCCATTGATTCAGGGATTTGTGGTAGGTTTATTTATAAATGATAATTTTAGAAAATAAAATTTTTATGCACAAGGTATTCCACTATTTGAGACATCTCTTGAAAATACAGTTTTGAATTTATATTATTTACTGTCATATTGATGTAAAACCCAAATCTTGTATATAAATTCAGCATTTGAGAAATCTTTATATAAATATCAGACTTTATGTGATCTTGCTTTATGAGCTGATTGAACTATGTTAATCACACACTGCTAGTACATAATATATTTATGTTTAACTCCACTAAAAAAAAGCTCTATGGTATGAAATGTTAAATTTCACCCTGATATGTAAAGTAAAATCAAACAGCGACTTTATAAATGCATTAGGAGTAAAACAATATTATTTTTTACAATTTTCCATAAAACTTTGTATGGTTTATTTTTTCTTCAGAGAATCACACCAAGATCTCCAAGCACACTGCCACAAGAATTGTATGTGTTCCACAGATCAGGACTTCTCAAGTAGGTATTGGTGGTTGTTGTTAAGTTACAAAGGTTTCTTTTTAGCTCACCTGGCCGAAAGGCCAAGTGAGCTTTTCTCATCACTTGGCGTCCGTCTTCGTCGTCGTCCGTCGTCGTCGTCCTGCGTTAACTTTTACAAAAAGCTTCTCCTCTGAAACTACTGGGCCAAATTTAACCAAACTGGGCCACAATCATCATTGGGGTATCTAGTTTAAAAAAATTGTCCGGTGACCCGGTCAACCAACCAAGATGGCCGCCACGCCTAAAAATAGAACATAGGGGTAAAATGCAGTTTTTGGCTTATAACTCAAAAACCAAAGCATTTAGAGCAAATCTGACATGGGTAAAAACTTTATCGGGTCAAGATCTTTCTGCCCTGAAATTTTCAAATGAATCGGACAACCTGTTGTTGGGTTGCTGCCCCTGAATTGGTAATTTTAAGGAAATTTTGCTGTTTTTGGTTATTATCTTGAATATTATTATAGATAGAAATAAACTGTAAACAGCAATAATGTACAGCAAAGTAAGACCTAAAAAGAATTTAACATGACCAAAATTGTCAATTGACCCCTAAGCAGTTATTGCCCTTTATATAGTCATTTTTTTAACAATTTTCACAAAATTTGTAAAATTTTACTAACATTTTCCACTGTAACTACTGGGTCAAGTTCATTATAGATAGAGATAATTGTAAGCAACAAGAATGTTCAGTAAAGTAAGATCTACTACACATCACCATCACCAAACCACAATTTTGTCTTGAATCCATCTGTGTCCTTTGTTTAGTATTCACATAGACCAAGGTGAGCGACACAGGCTCTTTAGAGCCTCTAGTTCAATTTAGGGCTGTGTTTAGATATATGCACCAGGCAACTGATGGTTGATCATAGGTACCTATAAGTAACCATAGACCACATTATGTGTATATCCAAACAGCAGTTAAATAAAAAGTGTTGAAAGGGAAGTCTGTTTGAACCTAACAACTATTGAGCAGAAGAGGTTAATTTATTGATGGTTATTGATTGTGTTCATATAAAGGCCATTACAAATTAACTTTAGTATTTTTTAGCTCACCTGGCCCGAAGGGCAAGTGAGCATTTCCCATCACTTGGCGTCCGGCATCGGCGTCGTTGTCCGGCGTCGTTAACTTTTACAAAAATCTTCTTCTCTGAAACTACTGGGCCAAATTAAACAAAACTAGGCCGTAATCATCATTAGGGTATCTAGTTTTAAAAATGTGTCCGGTGACCCGGCATACCAACCAAGATGGCTGCCATGGCTAAAAATAGAACATAGGGATAAAATGCAGTTTTTGGCTTATATCTCAAAAACCAAAGCATTTAGAGCAAATCTGACATGGGGGTTTATTACTAATCAGGTTAAGATCTACAAAATGATGTATCTGCCCTGCATTTCTCAGATGAATTGGAGAACCCGTTGTTAGGTTGCTGCCCCTAAATTGGTAATTTTAAGGAAATTTGGCTGTTTTTGGTTATTACAACGTATCTTGAATAATATGAGGCAGGCATTACCTGTAAATGGGGACGAAGTCTGTATGAATTATTTTTTTGTAACTTAAATATTTGTTTAAAAAAAAGAAACGGAAATACCGTAACGTTTCCGATTTTGGTTCTGTTGTTAGGGATTTAGTTGTGACGTTATTTAAATTATGACGTCATATGCAATGTAAACAAAGAAACGCTATCATCAGGTAACGTTTTTTCATATCAAGGAATTATTAAAAATGAAATTGGTATTGTGCGTTCCTTCCTATTTTATACTAGACTGATAAATATATATTTTACTCAAAAGTTTCATGCAAACGAGACCGGAAAAAGGAAGTACATTGTACATTTCTGCGCAGGTCCGGGATTTCAAAACACGACAAAAAAAATTTGAACGATTTTGAGTTCATAAGTACAATGAAAAATTCGGGAAATTGTCCCGTATTTTTTTTTTATTGAATTTTCTACTGTTATGGAGTCCCCATATTATTTAGACAGAGATAAACAGTTTTTCATAATTTTCATAAAATTTGTAAATTTTTACTAACATTTTCCATTGTTACTACTGGGCAAAGTTCATTATAGATAGAGATAAATTGTGGGAAGCAAGAATGTTTAGTAAAGTAAGATCTACAAACACATCACCATCACCAAAACACAATTTTGTCATGAATCCATCTGTGTCCTTTGTTTGATATTCACATAGACCAAGGTGAGCGACACAGGCTCTTTAGAGCCTCTAGTTGGTTATTATCTTGAATATTATAATAGATAGAGATAAACTGTAAACAGTAATAATGTTCAGCAAAGTAAGATCTACAAATAAGTCAAATGACCAAAATTGTCAGTTTATTCCTTAAGGAGTTCTTGCCCTTTATAGTCATTTTTTAACAATTTTCATAAATTTTTGTAAATTTTTAGAATATATTTTCCACTGTAATTACTGGGCCAAGTTCATTATAGATAGAGATAATTGTAGCAACAAGAATGTACAGTAAAGTAAGATCTACAAACACATCACGATCACCAAAACACAATTTCGTCATGAATTTGTCTGTGTCCATTGTTTAATATGCACCAAGGTGAGCGACACAGGCTCTTGAGAGCCTCTCGTTCTACTTACTAGCGTTTCAAATTCCTTGATGGAAATTTATAAAGGAAATTATTTGAAGTTATTTACACCTCTTTTCAAATTTTTTTGTTCCTTTATTTTTTTTTAGATGAAAGGATTCAAAAAACAAAAAGTCATTAATCACTTCCAAAAAATCCTAAATGAAAGCCATAAAAATATGTCATTTTCTGAAAATAATTTAATTTGCTCAAAAGTTTTTTATGTTTGTCGATTGCTATTAAAGATAGATGCATGAAAGTATAAACACCATCTCATTTCCCAAAAAACACTAAGAAAAGATTTAATGATAATGACTATATAACCTGCGATACAATACTTTTCATTGAAAAATGATTTTAACGATAATTTAATGTCTTTAGAGATTTCCATGTGCGTCCAGTCTGTTCTAAAGATCTAAAAGGCATAGAGGAACTGGTTAAGACTATTAACTTTAATGAAAATCTCATCAAAGATATCCAGCAGTTCAACAAAGCTAGAAGAGACGAGGTCAGTTCTTTATATTTGAGGGAGTAACTATTTTACCGGAGAAGATGTAAAATTGTTTGATGAACATGCTTTCATCAATGCTGCCTTCCACAATTATGTAATTTGATAAAGAAATCAATTTTTTAATAGTTTTGATAAAAAATTGATTTTTTAATTAAGGAGTGTCATGTTTCAAGATTAAGTTTATCGTAATCTAAAACCGTTTGAAGTCATAATTAATAGTAGTCTCATTAATTTTTTTGGTGTGTACTTAATTGTTTTAATGAATTATTTTCAGTTGCTGACGGGTGTTATCAAAGATTGTTTCTCTTCTGAAGATACCAATATGAAAATGTCATTAACCTATTAACCTATTTTTATCGAAGTTACCAACTCTGTTTAATTTGATTGTACCTTACAGAAACTATTTCAAATACTTTAAAGCTGATAAACTTAAAACAGTTGATGTATGATTTAGTATGATTTTTATATAAGAGATACCTAAGTTGAGCAGTTTTAGCGGCTTGACTTAAAAAAAAAAGCATTTAAAATTTAGATGCAAATACAAAAGAGATGGATGTTAATTTTGACATTAATGTCTTGTCTTTCTAATAGTTTCATCTTATCAGGGTCAGGGTTGGATCCAGTCATTTTAAAAAGAGGGGTTCCCAACCCTGGATAAAGGGGGGTTCCAACTATATGTCCTCATTCAAATGCATTGATCGGTCGAAAAAAGGGGGGTTCCAACCCCCAGAACCCCCATCTGGATCCGCCACTGAGGGTCAAGTCAATACTGATGTTTAATTCATCTTACATTTGAATAATAATTATAACTAATTTTCATGCCCTGTTCAAATGACTTTTTCATAGTTCACAATTTTAGTGCATTTTAGGTTGGTCTGATGAAAGAGACATTTCAGATTTTATAATATAATACCAAAGTTTGTCTCTATGCTTTACTATTGTTCAAATTACACTTCTTTTTTCCATGGATTCAAATGGTTGACAACGGAATAGAAATATGACATTCCATGGCCTTACCCCATTTGGAAGTCAAACCTTTGTTAAATTGGGGCTTCCGTTCAGCTGTGTATAATGTAGAAATTGCATAATTTTCTATTGTTCAGTAAGATATCTTTCAACCATTTTATATGTTCATTTGAAACGGAAAATTTATTTTCAGGATGGAACAGAAATTAAAGCTTTTGTAGCTCAGTGTCAAGACCAGATAGTTGGAGTGGCAGTTATAAGAAGAGAAGAGGTATAATGTTAACAGAAAATAAACAAGAAGAGAGTGATAGTTGGTAGAATGATCTCATAATAAACATTTTATTGGTTGTGTGATTTCAAATAATTTAGAGATTTCCAATTTGGACCTTGTGGACTTTGGCTGATGCCATATATAAAACTTTCAATCCTTGTGTTCATTTGTCAGCTCACTCTATGTCGTTAAGGTGGTACCCAACACTAAAATTAATTTGGCTCGTTTAATTTTCATAGAATTTTTACAAAGTATTTAGTTTGACCCTTTGACAAAAATATAAAAATTTCAAAAAATTTGTACTAAATGTTTATCAGAAAAATTACACTGGTTATATAGCAGTTTGACAAATAGGTATTTTGATCAATTATAAGCTTAATATTCTCTTAACAACACAATGTTCTTAACAACACAACGTAATTAAAACGTTTAGCTGATTTTACAGAGTTATCTCCCTGTAGTGTTAGGTACCACCTTAAATAGCTTAAGTTTTCTGAAAACAGAGTCAACGTTTAAAGTACAGAAATTTTAGATATTTTTTGTTATTTAATTTCCTGTTTACACTTTGTATAGATGTATGTATGATTATTGAAACTAGATAGGTTTCAAGTAACTTCACAAGGCTGATAAAGATAGAAACTTAAATGAATAGTTCTCAATTATAAGAATTCTCTTGTCATGAACTTCAAAATAGTGAAAGATGTTATAGAATAAATATCTGATAAAATATAAATGTGCGATGATCATTTGTATTAAATCTGCCAAGATTCTAAAACTAATAGTACATGTATTACTGATATAGATATGTGTTATGAGTGCCAATGAGACAACTCTCTATCCAAGTCGCAACATAAAAAGTGTACACATTTGTGTTTGAGAAATGTATTAGATGTCAAGAAATATGTTCATTCCTTTTCCACTTTTTTTCAGAACATAGAATACATCAGATCACATTACAACATTGAAGACTTTATATACTATAATCATCATAAAAGAGAAGAACACGGACATCTTCACCATTTTGCTTTAAATCCTGTTTTTACTCACATGTCCAAAATGTTTATAAAGGTTGGTATATTTAGCTAATATTCTCTTTTTTTCTGTTCAAAATCCACAATAATTTCATATGTGTGTTCAATTTAAAATCTTAATTTACTAAGATTGTCAATTTTTGGACCAAAGATTGTTGGCTCTTTTCAGATACTCTGGCTTCCTCCACCAATCAAATCAGACAGCCATGAAATAGCCAATATCGCCTAACGTGGTGATAAACACATGTATATCAATCATTCATTTTATCAAGTTTGAAAAGTTATAGCTTTTAAAGCAATTTTGATTTCTTCTTATCAAAAGTGTACCATTTCTGGCATCAGAAGCATCATAATTGTCAAAGTTTGGAATTAAGGTAAATCAAGTTCGAAATTAAAATCTTTTGTTTTAATATCATGCTTTTTCAAATATACTCCACGTGGATTCATTTATTTTCATGGGTACCAATTTTCGTGGATTGCATAAAAACTGTTTTGACGTGGATATGTGATTTCGTGGTTTTGACAAAGTCTTCATACAGCCTAATAGAAAATATGTAGTTCGTTGAACATCTAAATTCGTGGTTAACCTCTACCCACGAAAACCACGAAAATTGATATCCAACGAATAATAATGAATCCACAGTATGTTAAAAAATATGGGTCTGCAGATTTTTCAAAATTGTCAGATTATGTATAGATTATAATGGAGAACAATTTTGAGCAAAGGAAAGAGAACTAGATTACAGAATTTTTAGATTTAAGTAATATGAGAAGATTATCCTGATATGTATGTAGTAATTGCCAGTGGAAATTGAAGACTAATTTATGATATTAACTTGATGTTTCTCTATTTATAAAGGAAATTTTAAGACAAGGAAAGAAGACAAGTTTATATTTCCCACTGTATCCAGCATACACAAACAAGGAGGTAAGGAATACTTATATGATTAAGAATGGTCTGGTTAACTTTTTTATAAAATTTTATAGTTGCATACAACATTGAAAATATATGAGAAGAGTGTTAATAGTGGATACTGCATGTCAACAGTTTTAGCTCACCTGACTTAAAAGGTCAAGTGAGCTTTTCTCATCACTTGGAGTCCGTCGTCCGTAAACTTTTCAAAAAATCCTCTCCTCTGAAACTACTGTGCCAAATGTAACCAAACTTGGCCACAATCATCATTGGGGTATCTAGTTTAAAATATGTGTGGCGTGACCCTGCCAACCAATCAAGATGGCCGCCATGGCTAAAAATAGAACATGGGGATAAAATGTAGATTTTGGCTTATAACTCTGAACCCAAAGCATTTAGAGCAAATCTGACATAGGGTAAAATTGTCTATTAGGTCAACATCTAACTGCTCTGAAATTTTCAAACAAACGGGAACACCCGTTGTTGGGTTGCTGCCCCCAAATTAGTAATTTTAAGGAAATTTTGCAGTTTTTGGTTATCTTGAATATTATTATGGATAGAGATAAACTGTAAACAGCAATAATGTTCAGCAAAGTAAGATCTACAAATAAGGCAACATGACCAAAATTGTCAGTTGCTCCCTTAAGGAGTTATTGCCCTTTTTAGTCGATTTTTAACCATTTTTCTAAAATTTCAGTAGTCTTTAAAAAAAAACTACTCTGAAACAACAGGGCCAAATTTAACCAAACTTGGCCACAATTATCATTAGGGTATCTAGTTTAAAAAAATGTGTGGGTTGACCCTGCCAACTAACTAAGATGGCCGCCATGGCTAAAAATAGAACATTGGGTTAAAATGTGGATTTTGGCTTACATCTCTGAAACCAAAGAATTTAGAGCAGTCTGACATGAAGTAAAATTGTTTATCAGGTCAAGATCTATCTGCCCTGAAATTTTCAGACAAATCAGACAACCTGTTGTTAGGTTGCTGCCCCGAATTAGTTATTTTAAGGAAATTTTGCAGATTTTGGTTATTATCTTAAATATTATTATAGATAAAGATAAACTGTAAGCAGCAATAACGTTCAGCAAAATAAGATATACAAATAAGTCAACATGACCAAAATTGTCAATTGACACCTTAAGGAGTTATTGCCCTTTATAATCAATGTTTTACAATTTTCATAAATTTTTAGAAAATATTTTCCACTGTAATTACTGGACCAAGTTCATTATAGATACAGACAATTGTAGCAACAAGAATGTTCAATAAAGTAAGATCTACAAACACGTCACCATCACCAAAACACAAATTTCGTCATGAATTTATCTGTGTCCATTGTTTGATATGCACATAGACCCAAGGTGAGTGACACAGGCTCTTGAGAGCCTCTGGTTTAGAATCCTTAATGACTTGAGAAATTCAAAAAAGTTTGTATTGTAAAATTTTGCAAAAATATTGTACATGTTATACAAATTACTTCAAAGAAAAAAGACACGAGTGTTTTGACCCTCATTCTGTTGATTTTTTTAAGCATGGAGAAAAGCTTTCTTGTATTGTTGTATAATATTCATTTTGTATTAAATTGAATTCCTAAACCAAAGGCTTTCTGTACCATATAGGGCCAAATAAAAATATATGTGTGGTTCCAGTTACATACTTTTAAAAAATAGAAACGGTAGGTCGGCAATCTTTTTATGCCCCACCTACGATAGTAGAGGGGCATTATGTTTTCTGGTCTGTGCGTCCGTCCGTCTGTTCGTCCGTTCGTCCGTCTGTCCCGCTTCAGGTTAAAGTTTTTGGTCAAGGTAGTTTTTGATGAAGTTGAAGTCCAATCAACTTGAAACTTAGTACACATGTTCCTTATGATATGATCTTTCTAATTTTAAAGCCAAATTAAACTTTTGACCCCAATTTCACGGTCCACTGAACATAGAAAATGAAAGTGCATGTTTCAGGTTAAAGTTTTTGGTCAAGGTAGTTTTTGATGAAGTTGAAGTCCAATCAACTTGAAACTTAGTACACATGTTCCCTATGATATTATCTTTCTAATTTTAATGCCTAATTATATTTTTTATCCAATTTCACGGTCCATTGAACATGAAAAATGATAGTGGGAGTGGGGCATCCGTGTACTTTGGACACATTCTTGTTTTTTGAATGTCAAAATCCGGAAAAAAATCCTGTGTTTACCGAAATTGTTTCCTGTATTATACACGCCTCAACTGGAAGTCCACCTTTTTTACATGTGTTTGGTTGTAAAATAGTAATTGAAGCCTTTCATGACAAGGTACATTTTACCACTGTGCAAGGGCTGTTTAGCCAGATAAGGTCATTAAAAACTTTCATCGTCTTCATGACAATGTTATGAAACTGTTGTAGTACAAAATTTCTAGGTTCCATTTGCTTTTTACAGATAACAATTTGAAATTTTGTAAATAGTATTTATTAGAACTCTAAAAAAGAATTAACGTATTAAACTTTAATTTTATGCTTTATTAGGCTGTAGATCAGCATTCTCTGGTTACCAGTTTAAATGACATGGTACCAGTCAGAGCCAGGAGACAAATTACCTACCCCTTGGAACAACTAGCAATAAATGCTCCATCAGACAGAGTGCTGAAAAAACAGGAACCATATGCTCTCAATCACGTCAACAGGAAACTAGTGTTAGAACCAAAGGTAAAAGTTTATTTAGAACAGAAACATCGGAGTTGGAATTGAGCATTATATGAAAAAGTGACATATGGTCTCCTTATGTGATACTCAGCGAAAGTAAAATGATTTATTGTTAAGTGGAAAACTTTTACAAGAGGTTTATTTTTTGGGTTATATCAAGAGAAAGTCATAAAAATATCCCCTCATTTTAATTTGTTCTTGAAAAAAACATAACAAGCACATACAAGAAAAACAAACCTTACAAATAGGGTTTACACCTGAAATTGCAAAATTTAAATTTCATTTTTCTTGATTTCTTTCAAAGAAAGCTATGCAAGAACCATCACTACAAGTAGTTATTCAAATACAAATAAATGATATTTTGATTTAAATTAAGAGTGATTAATTAAATATAACATGTTGTATATTTTATTATAAAGGTGACAATAAATGCCAGGATAGTTGTCGTTGGTGCCTCCAATGTTGGAATAGGATTTTTGGAGCAATTGGCATACTGGTAAGGAATAGTACTATCTACTGTATCTGTGCTATTTGCCCTTCTAAATTGTATTGACCATATAATCATTTGGGATACACAGTCACTGACCATATATCGCATTTTTTATTATGTTGACAATGAGTACCCAATGGATTTTCTTTATGACATTATTAAAAGTAAAGGTTCACAAAAATTTTATTTTAAATTACATCAGTCAATCCAAATTAAAAATTATGTTTTTTACCCTATATATTTCATTTGGACCAGTGTTTGAGTTACAGTATATTGAGAATAACCATACAATACCTGAAAATATAAATTGTATTTGTATTCCTCTCAAAACATGATTCAAAAGCTTTGCAGAGCCTCGCCTTTCACCTGGTTCTAAGCCTTGTACACATTAAATTTTTATTAGAGACAATAAATGATTATTCTATATTTACACTATAAGAAATATGAAGTATACACTAATCAGACACCAACCCATTAAATCCTAAAACTAAAACAGATTTAGAGTCAACTTAGTTTTCAACAATACTATTTTCAATGACCATGATGATTTACAACAGGGGGAAAAATGAGAAAAAGTGTTATTATTTGATTATAGTTAACTTAGCAACCTTGCATCCATGAATCACTAATGATTTTCTTGATTAAAATCTCTTTGATTTAAAAATACAAAAAACTATCAACAACATACAAATGTATTGAATTTTGTTTTAATTTTTGTCCTGCAATTATCTCCCTTGTTAATTTTTATAACCTTTTCTGTTTTCAGTCCTCATTTAAGATTTAACAACTTAACATTGGTATCCCCTCATGGATTACCTGGTGAGATGGCTCCTGATGAACTCAGGGATCAGATGTTAGGAAACGATTTCTGTTATGGGCAAGAAAACTATGCCAATATTTCTCTGCGGACTTGGATAAATGTTGTGTACGGTAAAATGACAAATATAGATAGAAAAAAGAAACTAGTGATTGTAAACAATGGGACTGTGGTGCCTTATGACCACCTTATTATTAGTGTTGGACTTCAGTATCAAATCCCAGCACCAACAGATGCAGATCTTGACACTGGGGTCACTAATGCTGAATTACCAAACCCACCCGACAGGAGATATTTCAAAAATCCACCTAAAAATTTGTTTACGATAAATGATGCTTATGATGCTGCTGTTTCTTTGTACTGGATAGAAAATTACCTGTTAAAATCACAAAGTAAGTATCTCAATCTGTATTTTATACATGAGTAGATTTCATTAACAAATAATTTCAACTGATTTCTTTTATTTCAACTTACATTTAAATGTACAATCAAATTACCAAATTATCAATTTTAAGAAGGAAAAAGAAAACAAAATTTGTGAAAATTCAAGACTAAGTCATTTTATATTAAAGTGGAGTATGTGTGCAATTGGTCTTGAATTCATTCATAATTTGAAAGAGAAAATTGTTCCATTTCATTGCAAGGTGAAAAATGCTTATTTTAAACATTTTTTTAAAAACTTTAATGGACTTTGACTTATTGCTTTCCAGTCTTGTCTGTTTTAAGGTTGATATCTCAAGAAAATGCAAATTCACACTTAAACCAAACTAAACAGTATTTGTTTTCTTTTAGGAAATTTGATTATTTATGGAAGTACTTTAGATGCATTCTGTTGTGCACAGACATTACTTACCATGGGTGTTCCTGGGGAGAGAATTCATTTGGTACAACCTCCCTTACTGTTCCAGGTAAGTAAACATAGTATACATAAGACATCTGTGTGAAGATCTATTAGCATCAGATAAGTATACACACACTACTTACTCATATTTTTTGGTGAACAAAAACAACTTTAGATTCAATTATGATTTGAAATTTCAGCTAGTTTTCACCTCCACAGTACACACTTGGTAATCTCTTAAAATCACTCTACAGAGTTATTTTTTTACAGTGAATGCTAGTGATTGTTGGTGATTCACTCTGAAATATTTCTCCATTCAGACAAGGGAATTCTGTTAAAATCACTCTGTAGGGTGATTTTTTTTCAGTGAATGCTAGTGATTTGTGGGTGATTCACTGAAATATTTAGTTAGAATAGTTAGTTTCTAGCTAAGTATTTATAATATACATAACTCTTTTTGTCAGCCATTACAGGATGCCACAGACATTCTCTTTAAATTTATGTTATGAGAGAAAATGTATGATGCCACAAAGCAAAAGTTATTGTGTAAGGTGTCAATAGTTCCAAGTGTTGCAAATAATATGGGTTCAAGGGTTATAGATTTAAAAATAGTGATAAGGTCTATTAGAAAATATTCATTAAATCACCAACAATCTCTCCATTTCACTGTAATGCTCTCAACATAGGAAAGGTGTGATTTCTTAAAAAAATAAAGTGATTTTATTTAGTAGACTACCATATTTGAGTGTATTTGTAATGTAATTTTTACAAAAGTTAAAATATAAATGGATAACAGCTCATGACATTGGAACTTCTTATGATGGAAAGATGATTGAATGTTTGATCAATTGAAAACTAATTTGACAACTTTTTTTTAATCAAGTTTTTATCACTTGATTGAAATAAATTCAGTATAACACTGTACATGGAATTAAGTTTAAGAGAGTGTAAATATGAAGGGTATAAAACAGGCCAAGATCCAGGGGGGGGGGGGGTTCCGGGGGTTGGAATCCCCCTTTTTTTTTGGACGATCAATACATTTGAATGGGGACATGTAGTTAGAACCCCCCCCTTTTTTTTTAAAATGGCTGGTTCAGCCCGTGTAGAAGATACTGTAACTGTTTAATACAGGTGCACCAGAGTTCACTTAATTTCGATAAAAGTCATACATGTATCAAATGACCTTTCCATTAAATTTAAATTATTTATCTTCAAGAAATCAGTGTTTTCGTCTGTAAGTATCTGTGACAGAAACTCTTATTTGTTATTTTTATTTTTTTGAAGTTGTTTGTTTATGTGTTTGATGAACTGACATTCCTAGCTAATTATGATTCTTAAAAACATTTTTTTTAAACTATATTATTCCAAATTTGTAACGTTTTACTCTGAAATATATTTTATACTTTTAGAGTGACTGTAATTGTTTTGACTGTAGTTATGTTTAATTTTGTTCAGAGTAATTATTTTCAATTATTTTACACAATGTAATCTCAGGGTGAAATTGATTACTGGGCATCAACTTTAATTGATATTGAATGTTATTGTTATTCCTAATGCAAGTTAAATGTGCATACATATAGATTTATGTCAAATTTCAACCTAATGACATGGAAAAAAATTAATCCCTTCCGATTTTTGAATGATTTGAGGTTTCATTCATTTGTGGCAGTTATTGATATTGATTTATTGACTTTGTTTAAGTTACACAATAACTGATGTGCAGTACATGCATTTTCTGCAATATTTTTGGTAATAAGATATTTGAAATTTTCAATTATAATGAGTAAACTTGCATTTAATTGCAAATAGCTTGATGATTTTTTTTTTTAGTTGTTAATTGATGGTTAATTAATAATCTATGAGATGACTGAAAATAAAACATGATATATTTTAAATAGTTTATCCTGTTTAAACAAAACACCTGTTTTAATTAGGACACATTTAGTACCAATAAAAAGAATTTGATATGGAAATATGCAATGTAAACTTAAAATCATATTCTTGGAATATCAATATATATTGAAGTCACTAGAATACAAGATACAGATTAATCTATTTATGGCCTTTTCCATATTATCCAATTTAATATGGAAACATGCAATGAATAATTAAAATCATATTCTTGGAATATGAAATACAGATTGATCTATATATAGCCTTTTTCCATATTAGTCCTTGACCTTTAACAAAACACCTGTTTAATTAGGAAAAAATTGATATCAATAAAATGAATTTGATATGAAAACATGCAATGAAAAATTAAAATCCTATTCTTGGAAAATAAAATACTGATTAATCTATATATAGCCTTTTTCCATAGTAGACCTCAACCTTTAATAGGTCACTTATTAGCCTGGGTATGCAGAATTGGGCTACTTGCTTCTATTTGTATTACTGTATTTGTCTATATTGCTATTTGTTTAAAAATTTCTTGAACTTTCAAGAATTAATTGCACATTTTTGTCTATTTTTCATCAATGGTCATTATAAATGAGGACAACATTTTTTGAGTTTGCAGTACCTATGCAAAATCAAAGAATTGTATATAATACAATTTCTTGGCAAAATATAGCATAAAAAGTAAAATTTTTAACAAGAAATATTAAACTCCGAGAAAAATTTAAATAGGAAAGTCTTTTTTTTAAAATAGCAAAATCCAAAGCTGAAACTCATCAAACAAATCGAATACAACTGTAATATTTTTGTAAAGTAAAGTGATAGCTTATAATAAACGAGGATAATTTCTTATGGTTATTTATTTTTTTGTTGCAGGCCACATGTTTTAACAACCCAGCAATTGACAGTACAGTTGTGAAATCTCTTGAGAGTAGTGGTGTACATGTATATAGTGATCATGTCCTGGCTCAATGGAATGACGGAGCAGATGATTGCACTGAAATCTCATCTGCCAGCTTTACAACCAATAAACAACCTACTAGGTTAGAATGTGGTGTAAGTATTAGTTTTCATTTAAGAAGGACAAACATCAGGTTTAAAATACCAGTACATGTAGTCAAATTGTAATTTTAGAATAACTATCCAATAACCCAAAAGTAAGAAATGTTCTACTTTATTTGAGCAGGGTAATTAAACCATTTTCAATATTTTCAATATTTTAATTCTTTTGTGTTTGATAGTTTTGATATTTTTGAAAAATAGAACAAATTATTGGTGCTTATTCTTTGGGTTTTGGTATTAAAAAATCACAAATTTTAAGAAACATCTCTTTATTCTAGGATTTCATAAACCACCAATATAAAATCAACATC
Organism: Mytilus edulis; assembly: GCA_019925275.1. NCBI lineage: Eukaryota > Metazoa > Mollusca > Bivalvia > Mytilida > Mytilidae > Mytilus > Mytilus edulis. The sequence goes on along the minus strand of CM034350.1, from coordinate 80,604,259 downwards.
AAACTATTTTTCAATCTTATTTTTGGCCTAACTTGTATTTGCTTATCTTTTTTCTGGTAGACTAATGCTTTGTAGCATTTTTGCTAAACATACTGTACATTGCTTTGTTATCATTAGGATCAGTCATTTGTTTATTTGTCTCACACAAAAATTGTACCAGCAGACCCCTTGCTCACAAGTAAATTTTCTAGTTATTAATTTATGTTTATTAATCTTTTAAATATTTGTTTTCAGGCCTTTTTCTCTTACTACAAGATGGCTGTTGATTTTGAAGCATTCAGATGTAAGTTATTTATTTAAGAAATTTTGGAAGAAGTTCCAATTTAGAAAATTAAAGGTTTCATGCTCTCTTTCCATGTAGATTCAGGCATTCCTGTTTTTGATAGAAATAATTACTAACGATGACAAACAAATATTTCAAAACTTTTACTACATGTTATTAATTTGATTATTGACAGTGAAACAAACAATTTGCATTTTTATGACCCATTTATGGGCATTATGTTTTCTGGTCCGTGCGTCTGTTTTTGTTCGTTTGTCTCGCTTCAGGTTAAAGTTTTTGGTCAAGATAGTTTTTGATGAAGTTGAAGTCCAATCAACTTGAAACTTGGTAAACATGTTCCCTATGATATAATCTTTCTACTTTTAATGCCAAATTAAAAAAAATATCCCATTTTCACGGTCCACTGAACATAGAAAAAGATAGTACGGATCTGTGTATTGGGACACATTCTTGTTTTCCCCTAATTTCAAAACATTTTTCTGGGCTTTTTGAAATGTAAATTAATCATATTTAATATACGGAAATTTATTAGCTTCTTTACATTTCTACCTATTTATACGTTCCCTGCTTGTAAATGTTTGGGTTAGAGTGTTTCTGATGAAAAGAAAGTTACCTTAGATGCATTAAATTTAAAAAGTGTTATTTTTTGTTTACAGCAATCAATGATGCCTGTCTAGTTTACGATGGAAAGTTAGTGATAGATTCAGCATTCCACACCAATGATGTGTCAATCCGTGGAGCAGGAACCATCACAAAATTCCAAAGGAAGTACCATGCTGATCAATGGACACATGCTAACTTCAACTCTAAAGAAGTTGGTGTACATGTAAGTATATTCACTGTTGAATAATGGGGAACTATTTCCAAGCAGGTATTTTAATTTGTCCATTATAATTAAGGATGTACAAAGGAATGGTTTAGACATTTTGTCAAATGTTTTGTACTCCTTGGGTTTTTTCTTACCATACAGGGTAAACTATTTTGCCCCCTAACACCAATTTTTTCTTCATATAAAACTTCAGTAGCTCATAAAAGGTTATTTTACAAAATTTCAACATTCAAAATTTCTTTATTTAGATTTCGGACCTAAATAAAACCAAAAAAATATTAGGTAAAATCAAAGTTAGCCTTTTATCTGCATTTTAAAACAAATCTTGAAATGGAGCTATAATATACATAACCTTTCCAAGTTTTTAGTTTATTTTGTTCCTCTACTAATGCTCTTCTGACTTAAAGTATCAATTTAAGATTCTAGATTTTTAAAATTTTGACTAAGTGCATTAAATCTTACCATGTAAAAATAGTAGATAAACATGAGGTTTCTGCCAATGAAAAATTTTTATTTGCAATTTAAATGGATCAATGAAAATTCATTATTGGTCTCTTTTCAAATAATTGATTAAACTATTGTTTTTACACTTTTGTTAAAGGGGATGACCTAAAAGATTAATTAATTAATTTCGGTCAAATGACATATTAGAGTTAAAAGACGAATTCTTTGCTTTTATATTGACCAAGATTTATCTTCAGTTGCCAGTAAATGACAAATTAGTTTAATAAACCGTTTTTTTCAATCTGATTTTAATCAGAGAGAAAGTGAAGTTCTTTTGATGATGATCTAGAAAGCTTAGGCATACTGTTCCTTTTGTTGAGTTATTCTGTTTGATTAGCCTTTTTCTGTATTTCTTCATTTCTAGGAAAAAATAAGTTTTACAATAGTTTCTATGTACTCTAAGCTCTATGTTTGATCTGTTGAAATTGCCTTCGTCAGACTTTCATATTTTTGAAAAGAATTACAATGATCCAAAACAGAATATATAGATTTTTTCGAAGATGAAACTTGGGAATTGTTGTTGTCGATGAATGTTTCTAAAGGAAATTTTGCTAAAGCATGCACCTTATTTATATCCAATCAAAATAGTTTTATAAGAAAACAATTTTCACACATTTTTGAGTGAGCTTTCAGCAAGAGATTATTTTCATATTTGAAAAATGTTTAAATACTGTAAATTCAGAAATTATTGTGAGGTTGTAATAAAAAGAACTCAAATTCTGATATCCAATAGAAATATATGAACACATATTTTCCTGAAATGCAATATTAAGTACTCTAAGATATTTTGTCAATTATTAATACTCACAATAATTTCTTAATTTTCTGTATTGAGTTAGTGGTGATTCTTAATTTACATCATTTTTAAAGCTTTATAAACAAACTAAACATTCACAAAACTGACAAGAAGTAAACAAAAAACAAAACAAAAATGACAAAGGTATCAGACACAAGTTTTTAAAATTAAAAAGTCTTCTCCATTGTATATTGATGTCAGCATCACTATATAAAAAGTGTTTCTATTATTTGGTGTCTTGGTGGCCCAGTAGTCCAAGTAATTAATCTGGATGATAACTAGCATGTCAGCATTGCTGAAGTTGTGAGGTTCATCAATTTGACAATTATCATTAAGGCTATTATCAGTTAGGCAATTATCAATTTGACTATTATCATTTAGGCAATTATCAAGTTGACTATTATCATTTAGGCAATTATCAATGTGACTATTATCATTTAGGCAATTATCAATTTGACAATTATCATTTAGGCAATTATCAGTTAGGCAATTATCAATTTAACAATTATCATTTAGACAACTATCAATTTGACTATTATCATTTAGACAATTATCAATTTAACAATTATCATTTAGACAACTATCAATTTGACTATTATCATTTAGACAATTATCAATTTAACAATTATCATTTAGACAACTATCAATTTGACTATTATCATTTAGACAATTATCAATTTAACAATTATCATTTAGACAACTATCAATTTGACTATTATCATTTAGACAATTATCAATTTAACAATTATCATTTAGACAACTATCAATTTGACTATTATCAGATAGACAATTATCAATTTGACAATTATCAGATTGGCAATTGTCAATTTGACAATTATCATTTAGGCTATTATCAGTTAGGCAATTATCAATTTGACTATTATCATTTAGACAACTCTCAATTTGACTATTGAAATTTAGGCAAATATCAATTTGACAATTATCAGATAGGCAATTATCAATTTGACAATTTTCATTTAGGCTATTATCAGTTAGGCAATTATCAATTTGGCTATTATCATTTAGACAACTCTCAATTTAACAATTATCATTTAGACAACTATCAATTTGACAATTATCAGATTGGCAATTGTCAATTTGACAATTATCATTTAGGCTATTATTAGTTAGGCAATTATCAATTTGACTATTATCATTTAGACAACTCTCATTTTGACTATTAAAATTTAGGCAATTATCAATTTGACATTTATCATTTAGGCTATTATTAGTTAGGCAATTGTCAATTTGACTATTATCATTTAGACAACTATCAATTTGACTATTATCAGTTAGGCAATTATCAATTTGGCAATTATCAATTTAACAATTATCATTTAGGCAGTTATTAATTTGACAATTATCATTTAGGCAGTTATTAATTTGACAATTGTCATTTAGGCAATTATCTTTTAGGTCAACAGATTTGACTTGTGAACCCACAAGCTTGAATCAGCTTATGAGGAATAGACTAAAATATGTCTAAATCTCTTATCTCTTTGCATTCCAGCTTTGAATATTGATTTAAACATTTCACTCATTATGGTGTTTTATATTTCCATTTCCTTATGTTTTAAACTAGTTTGAAATCTAAATCGGTCATGTGAACAAAATTTCATGTTATTTCAACTTGTGTGGCCATAGCATAGGCAGCACAGATATTGATTCTTGTAAGGCTCTAATCATGTCGACAAATTTGCTGTACTTCAAGAAAAAATAAAACTAAATTCTTTGTAGCTCATTTTTCAATTGTAAAGGGCTAGTTATTGTTGAATGAAACTTCACCAATTACAATGTAGATGATTGATAAATATTCTAAGTATGATTTAATGAGGAAAATACTTCCTGTTACAAAATGCTGCATCATGGTCCCTCTGATTAGATAGACTTTGAAATGTTTTCTATCTATATGATTTAGACATTTGAAATCACCGTACTTAGTGCAAAATTTGTAATGTGCATTGCACGAGGCAAATAAATCACATATCATGTGAGAGGCGGAGGCAGAAATGACCCACTGTCTGTGTTCTGTTACTAAGATTGGTATGATGGATTGGAATGAAACTTTAATATATACAAGTAGTCATTTATGGGTAGGGATGGAGGTAAAAATTATGATTTGAAAAGAGTTATTAATTTTGCATTGTAATTGGATACATATTTCAATTTGTTATCTGTTGTGATTGGGTTTTTTGTCATATTGATAATTTTTTTGATATATTACCAACTTCTCTTTTTTTATCACAAAAAAAGTTGTAATCCATTAGCGATTTATTAACTATGTTGTGACAAAAAAAATTCTTGTTTGAATTGGTTTGCATTTGTCATTTCATGGCCTTTTATAGCTGTCTATGTTGTATGAGTTTTGCTCAATGTTGAAGTGCGTACAGTGACCATAGTTGTTAATTCTATGTAATTTTGGTCTCTTGTGGGGAGTTGTCTAATTGACAATGAATTACAGGGCTTCAAAATAATATTTGTGTCAATTGACAATCATACCAAATCTTCTTATTATGCCCCACCTACGATAGTAGAGGGGCATTATGTTTTCTGGTCTGTGCGTCTGTCTATTCGTTTGTCTATCCGTCCGTCCGTCTGTCCCGTTTCAGGTTTAAGTTTTTGGTCAATGTAGTTTTTGATGAAGTTGAAGTCCAATCAACTTTAAACTTAGTACACATGTTTCCTATGATATGATCTTTCTAGTTTTAATGCCAAAGTAGATTTTTGACCCCAATTTCACGGTCCACTAAACATAGAAAATGATAGTGCGAGTGGGGCATGCATGTACTGTCGACACATCCTTGTTATGCCCCACCTACGATAGTAGAGGGGCATTATGTTTTCTGGTCTGTGCGTCCGTCCGTCCGTTCGTCTGTCTGTCTGTTCGTCCGTCTGTCCCGCTTCAGGTTAAAGTTTTTGGTCAAGGTAGTTTTTGATGAAGTTGAAGTCCAATTGACTTCAAACTTGGTACACATGTTCCCTATGATATGATCTTTTTAATTTTAATGCCAAATTAGAGATTTTACCCGAATTTCACGGTCCACTGAACATAGAAAATGATAGTGCGAGTGGGGCATTCGTGTACTGAGGACACATTCTTGTTTTTATATTTGTATTTATTTTAAGTTGAGAGTGGTACAGAAATGTTTATTTTTCTATTTTAGTAATGAAATCTACCATATCTGTCAACATAAACATTAAAGTTGAAGTTAAAAATGATTAATGTTAGAATTAATGAATTTTGAATATCATATCATATTTCATTTCTCCCTTCATGCAGAATAATAGTTTGAAAAATATATCATTATGATATTTACAGAAGAATTAAACTGTTTAAACAATTCTACTTTAGAAATAAATGTGCAGTGATGCAGAACAATTAAGCAGAAAATGCAATTAGAGATGAAATTATCAAATGAAGCTTTATATTTTCGTCAATTTTGAAAATTTTGTCAGGCAAACAAAAACATTTAAAATTGTAACCATTGATTTTGTAATTAGCATGACGATTAAAAATCCTATTGGTAAATGATTATCAAATCAAGACTATATTCAGAACATATTTAAAGTTGTTTGCAAAAGTACAATATTTCTTCTGACAGATCATTTAATAACTTCATTCCATATTTGGAGTCTTTCTTCAGTGGTTTCCCTGGAAATTAGGCTGTACTTATAAACCAAGTCAATTTTTCATTTTCTATTGATTCACCTGCAATTTTTTAACATCTTACTTTTTCTTTTTACTAAAGATTGATGGGCCTTATCAGTCTGTAGATTTTAATGATGGCAAGCTCATGAAAAATTGTAATTAATCTTATATTAATGTTTTATTTCCTTTTTGCCTATAAGCACTCTCTTGAATTTAACTACTTCAAGATATTTAGTTTTTCGGATTTCTCCAGCCTCTATATGGTAACACAGTTTCACATCTTTATTGATCTTGTTAACCACCAAGACAAGCTTTAGGGGAGATCTTTTCAAATCTTTTGGAAGCTTTTATTATTAGGGCCCCGCCGACGGCGGGTCGCCCTATAGTGATCAGTCTGTCCGTCCGTCTGTCCGTCCGTCTGTCCGTCCGTCCGTCTGTCCGTCCGTAACACTTTCGTGTCCGCTCCATATCTAGAGAACCGTTATGATTTCATACTTAATACTTAACATGATTATTAACCAACACCAGAGGGTGTGTCATGTTGTATGTACAACTTCCTAGGTCAAAGGTCAAGGTCAAAAACTTTGGTTTCAGTTGACAACCCTGTGTCCTGTGGTGAAGATCGTGTCCGCTCCATATCTAGATAACCATTATGATTTCAAAGTTTATACTTGACATCCATTTTAACAACCACCAGAGGGTGTGTCATGATGTATGTACAACTTCCTAGGTCAAAGGTCAAGGTCAAAAACTTTGGTTTCGAGTTGACAATCCTGTGTCCTTGGTGAAGATCGTGTCCGCTCCATATCTAGATAATCGTTATGATTTCAAAGTATATACTTGTCATACATTTTAACCACCACCAGAGGGCGTGTCATGATGTATGTACAACTTCCTAGGTCAAAGGTCAACGTCAAAAAAACTTTGGTTTCAGTTGACAACCCTGTGTCCTGTGGTGAAGATTGTGTCCGCTCTATATCTTGAGAACCGTTATGATTTCAAATATTATACTTGACATCCATTTTAACCAACACCAGAGGGTGTGTCATGATGTATGTACCACTTCCTAGGTCAAAGGTCTGTCTGTCTGTTGGTCTGTCCATCGCTAACAAATTTGATCCACATTATATTTTGAGAGGACAGCTGTTATTATTTCATACTTTATACCTGACAAACATTTTCAACTTAACATATATATTAACCAACACAAGAGAATGTGTCATAATGTATGCATCCTAGGTCTAAGATCAGTCTGTCGGTCTGTCCATCCGTTCGTTGTTCTTAACAAATTGTGTCCGCTCTACCTCTCGAGAACCATTAATATTTCATACTTTATACTTGGTGGGTCATAATATATTGAAGGCATAATTCTAAAAATATGTGACAAATATCAATTGGGCAGCACCTTTAAACATATTGTTCAAACATCAATCCATATATCCAGAAGTCACCTTAGAGTAGTAAACAATGAGTTCACATCATGCAGTCATATCACTATTATACTATGAAAGTAAGATGAGAATATTTATCAGTTTTAACTTAAAATCTTAGATCAAAATCACACATGAGACTATGTAATAACTTCAAATAATGCTTCATATCAGATTATCCATACAACTTATTTACCCCATGTTATTGACAGCGGGGCCCACAGAGATGGCTCCCATCTCAATGATATCTAGTTAATGGCTTTTCTATTAAAAAAATAAATGTTATCGAGGGATAACCAGGATAATCAAAGAACACAAAATAGAATAGACAACTTTCGAGTTCGATGCATTTCCGTCAAAAACTGTGGTTTTAGTGAACATCATTCGTGCGTTTAGGGGCATTGTCACTTCCGTTCTAATGTTGAGCGAGTGGTTGGAAAATTAAAATACTATATTGAACAATTTATTCAGCGAACTAAATTCTTAAAATTAACAATCAGCACTGCTGTCATTAGGGAATTGTGATTAAGTACTTACAAAACAAAAATTAATTCTAGTTTATTCTCCACAATGACGATCACTAAGACGCTTGATGAACGTTGATAGTGCAGGGATACAGGCGACCCCCTCTATCTGGTAAATGACGTCACAAAGGCGCGCCTAATTGACGAGTTTTTTCCGGTGACGGATGAACTCGAAAGTGGTCTATTTATTTGATCAAAACTAATTTATTCAACAGTATAAATATATATTTGAAAAATATTAATTTGAATGTAATTGATTAATCTATATCAAATTTAATAATTAAACAGATGAAAATTTCTAATTGAAATGTATTGTGTATGTTGATATCCTTTTTTGTAAGTTTATTTCACATATTAAATAACTTCACTAAAAGATCCATACTAAAGATGATTAGTGATATTATTTCCTGTATTTTAATTATACTTTGTATTATATTGAAACTGTCAGATTATTCATATATCCTTCATTTCAAAAGATTTGTAAACTTGGATATTTCCTTGAAATATTTGCAATACAATCACTTCATTTAGTAAAAATCATTTTTTATTACGAAAGACATACAATTTAATAACAAAAAACATGAGAGATCAAATAATCACAACATTCTTTTATGATATGATAGTTACAAAATGTTTTGCCCTCACTGTTTTAAAGCTCAGCTTTTTAGCAGAATCTTGTTTGATTTTATTCTATTTCATTTTAACAATGAACACTATTTTTTAATGTTTTTTCCTTATTGGTCAGTTTTCTCAAAAGTTATTTTTCATGAATAGTAATTTTATACAAAAAACACAGGATTCGTCTGACCATTTCCAACATTATCATTGTTTTGTGTTTCCGTATTTAAATTTTCCGTCGAGCTTTCAGAATCATTATCTGTTGTTTTTTGTCCTGAATTGATTGAATTGAATCCACTGTTTGTGCTTTTAGCTTTTGCCATGGCGGCATTTCTTGTCATGACTGTTATCTCCTGTTCCGTCAGCGTATGTTGCCAAGAAACAGCTCCTTTTCCACAGAACATTTTTCTAAAAGCAAGTTGAAATTGGCTGTTTCCGATGGCATACAGAAATGGATTTACGGCAGAGTTGATATGACTGAGTAAAATGGCTGCCAATAATAGTTTATAAGGATATATGCAGTTACTTCCCTTGCAGATCAGGGATATACTGTTTAGGATATGAATTGGCAGCCAACAGAGGGCAAACACGCCAATAACCACGGCTAAAGATTTAGCTGCTTTTACTTCTTTTGCAAATTTCAGTTTCTGCTTTTTCTGTGCATTTTGATTTGCAATTTCTAGCGCAGCTATTTTAACTAGTTGCTGGCGAACAATGTAATAAATGTACACATAAATCAAAAACATGATAACTAGTGGTGACAACACAAAGCCAAAAAAGTTGAAATACACAATATAATTCATGTCTATGACGCTGAGAAATGCACATTTATTGTCTGCCATTGGACCAAGGTTCCAGCCGAACATTGGAGTAAATCCAACTATCATACCAGCGATCCACGCTATAATGCTTATGATTATTGCTACTTTAATGGTCAGGTGCTCCTGATAAAAATATGGACTTTTGATAGCGATGAATCTTTCAACAGCTATGGCGCACAAGTTGAAAATTGAAATTTGGGTGAATACAACAATTACCGAGTTTGTGAAAACACACCACATGTAGTCAGCGGGGAGTCCTAAGTAGCTGAGAGCAGCTAGCGGGGAGACCAATATCCCTACCAGTAAATCAGCTAAAGCAAGACTCCCAATGAACGTATTGGTCACAGTTCGTAGTTTCATGTTTTTATATATTGCTAAAAGGACCATTGTGTTTCCCACGACAGAAATTGCTCCAATCACAACCTCTAATGATATGTACACCTGTGAAGTTGTATCCATCATAAAAATAAATGATTTTCTGCACTTTCAAGATTCCATGCAGATTTTGAAATTAACAATTCTGGTTTTCGACATTTGATCCTAAATCCGTTTAGAATCCTATTGATTTCATAAAATGTTTGTTGTGTCACGTAATTACAAGTCTTTGTCAGTGATCAAAGCAGCAGAATAAGCATAATGCAATTCCTATATTCTGCTCTGTTGACAGATGAAATTTAGCCTGCAAACAGAAAAATAAAATATCATTTAGTTTTAGTGGTTCTTGTGGGAGAATTTGCATATAAATGTTGTTTCTAAGGGTACTTACATTTCAATATGTTGCAGGGTTGTCTTTATGTTTTTAATTATTATTCTTTGATCAGAACTGAAGGGACAACAACTTTTGATACTTAAAAGCTTAAAATAAAAATATGAATATTATGCGGGGAAAACAAATTCCCCAGAGCTTAAAAAGATTAAATTATTTTTGATCGTGTTTATTGGTATTGTAATTGCTTTGTATTTTGAAGGTTGTTTCATTATCTGTATATTCAGGTCTGAGGACTTAGAAACAAGGAATTATTTGAATCTGGAAATATTTTTGAAATCTGAAAATTTATAAGAAATGTATGATGAAAACCCAATAAAGGAAGGTTAGCCATGCATGCAAGGCTAAAGGGGGTTAGTTAGTTCATATTGAAATATCAGCAAAAGTTACTTGAACCTTTGACATACATGCATGACCAACCTTCTAAATTTGGCTTAGTTTTCATCAAACATTTCTTAACAATATTGCAGATTTGTAAATTATTCCAGGTTTACCAATATTTCTTTAGAGTCAGAGATGCTTTTGAATATTGAATTTTAGTGTCAGTGAAAATTTATCTGCTAAATGACATAAAAAACTAAAGTGGTTTAAAAAAAAATATGTCACATTTTACAATGATTAAAATCCAGATTATTTATATATTTTACATTGTCATTTCGGGGCCTTTTATAGCTTACTATGTGGTATGGGCTTTGCTCATTGTTGAAGGCTGTACAGTGACCTAGCTATAGTTGATAATTTCTGTGTCATTTTCATCTCTTGTGGAGAGTTATCTCATTTGCAATCATACCACATCTTCTTTTTTATATTATCAAATTTCAAAGAAGGTTGTAAAGGATAATGTGCACAAAAGAAGATGAAAAGAATAAATTAAATGCATGTGATAGTATATGCCTTACAGTGACCTTGAATTGTTATTTTCTGTGTTATTTGTTGTCTTGTGGACAGTTGCCTCATTGGCAATCATACCAAATCTTATTTTTATAAAAAAACATAACAAATCAGGCTTTAACTGGACTTTTCTGTCTATTTTGATAAAAGAAATATAATATAACAAAAAACTTCAGCATTTAATCATACAAATTTAAAACTAACAACCGTTTCAACAAAAAAAAATATTTTGAACCCTTACTATCTAACATATTAAGAAAATTAAGACATAGAAGAAGAGGTATAAAATGGAACTGAAAAACCAGAGATTCTCCATATTTTATAAAATGTATGTACAGAGGGAATTTATCTGTTATTATTTACCTATAATTCACTTTTTTTATTGTTATTCTATTAATTTTTCTTCAATAAATGTCAAGATGTGGTTTAAACAAAAACTCACTTTACTGCAAAACTTTATTTCTCTTACGGTATGCACAAATATATGCAATAAAGGAGATTGATAATGATTATGTAAGCATTTTTGTAAAATATTCTATGATCTTAGAATGATTAGGCTTCCAATACCAAGAATGTTGTTTTTATAGATTTTATAATGTACATTACGTTATTAATTCAAATTTTTAGATACTAACACATATTTCTTATCATTTACCTGCATGTATTATATATCCTGGTCAAATATGTTCTGTCAAAATTGACCTGATAATTTTGTTAATGTGACATAGCCTCAAGGTATAAACTAATTTGACTTTGAAACATAACGCTTTTACGTTTTAGATGTGCAAAATAATATAAAAGATTTTTCCCCAATTATTGAGGAAGGTAAAGGCCTTTTTGGATTTGAAATTTACCTGTATCGTATTATATGAGGAACTGCAAAAATAAGACTGGAAGTTTCCTAATAATAAATTACCTGAGAAAAATTAACTCTTTTATCATTTTGTTTCGCTTGACATATAGCCCAGTGTAAGATGAAACCTGTTAATACTAGATTTATTTTCCTGTATCATAATTAAGGAATTGTCATTCAAACTCTTAAAATTTTCCTAATTAAGTTACATGCAAGACTAATTTCAGATTTTTTATCACTATTTTTTTCTGTGGTTTACCTTAGGAATTACATACATAGAACATAAAATACGTTTCATGAATGGAAATAATATTGGTTGTTTCCAAGCTTTTTCCCAGTTTTTAGCATTAAAAAAGATTGAAAAACAATGCCTGTTTTATTTCTTAATAAATTTGGAATTTAATATACAGTTTGGATGATATATTGCGAATCCTAATATTTCTTGTATGTATTTATAATAGGTTCATCATCATAATTATTGTTCCTGCAATTAGTTATGAAATTCCTTTATCCTGCACAATTTTTGGTAATTTATAAGATAAAACATCCTTGTAAATGTCACTTTTTAGCATATAGAATTACTATGCAGTAATTTGAAGTAAAAAAAGTCCAATAGGCCAGTTCCAACGATTTTCCTCCCCCTTTTTCTAGAAAGTCCATTCTTAATTTAATCATCTTTAATCTCACTTATCCTTAACTGATAGAAATTTGGTCAATGATCCAAATTTTTTCCAAAATCATTTTCTTCTTCTTTAAGTATTCATAAAATCATCTTAAAAAACCCTCAGGCCAAAAGTTCTTAAATATTTAAATATTTATACAGAAATAATGATAACTTACCTTTATGAATAAATGTGATTACAGGTAACGAGAGATACGATTATTGTTATGTTGAAAATAAATACAGGTTATACAGTAGTGGGCGGTGCTCTCTAATAGTTCTTCCTACATTGTATTGGTAGAAATGACTGTCGAGGGAGGCTGTTTTGGACATAAACAAATTCAAATATTGTTAAATCATAGCTTCTCTTGGTATATTGTATTAGTAAAAATAACTGTCAAGGTAGATTTTTTAGGACATAAACAAATTCAAATATTGTTAAATCGTAGCTTCTCTTGGTACCTTGTATTGGTAGAAATAACTGTCCAGGGAGCCTGTTTTGGACATAAACAGTTTCAAATATTGTTAAATAGTCGCTTCTCTTAATATATTGTATTGGTAAAAATAATTATATTGTATTGGTAAAAATAATTGTCAAGGGAGATTTTTTTAGGACATAAACAAATTCAAATATTGTTAAATCGTAGCTTTTCGTGGTACATTGTATTGGTATAATATAATTGTCAAGGGAGGCTAAATTGGACATTAACATTGACCAATTTTGTTAAATCGGTAGCTTGTAGTAGATTATTATTGAATTTGATGCTAATAGTTTTCATCAATATTTTAAGTTAAATTGTCTTATTAATTTGATATTATACTTATTGACAAATTTTGATTAACTAGGGATTCACAAGAATTTGTTAGTTACAATTTTTGTTGATTTCATAGCTAAACTATGAACTTATTTAATAACCTTAATAATTATTTTATTTTAACTCATTGGCTGGTATATATAAAAAAGAAGATGTGGTATGATTGCCAATGAGACAACTCTCCACAAGATACCAACTGACACAGAAAATAACAACTATAGGTCACCAAAAAAAGAATAAACGATTGCACCAATTAAAAGAAAAATGACTCTACCCTTCTCCTCTAGGCTTTATCTGGTCTTTAGACTGGCACTTTACACTGAGTTCTCCTTCTGTATATTTTTCATAGTTTTGAATGGCAAATGTATGTTGTAGCTTGTAGCTTCACTTAATGGTCCAAAAACACTAACATTGAAGAATGGGATGCATAAATCAGGTCATTGTAATTCTTGTGGAATGACTCTGTTAAATAATTGGTACGTCTTGCGGTGGATGGGGTTTTAGCCATATACAAATTGTTGGAACAAAGCACTGTCATCAACATTTGTGGCTAAAACATAATCAGGAAAAGCTGCTTTTTGTTGACCCTGCGACTTTTTTTCTGCCAGTTAACATTACATTCATTCTGTGGTTAAAGTTTTCAAAATTTTTTTAACTTTCTTAAACTATCATGAATTTTTACCAAACTTTGACAGAAGTTTGTTTATGATCTTAAGATAGTATCTAGAAGTAAATTTTGTAAAATAAAAATCCTGTTTTTCTGTATGTTATTTATAAATGGACTTAGTTTTTCTGCCAGTTAACATTGCATTCACTATGTGATTACAGTTTTTAAGATTGTATTAACTTTCTTAAACTATCCTGGATTTGTACCAAACTTAGATAGAAGCTTGTTTATGATCTAAAACTAGTATTTAGAAGGAATATTTGTAAACATTTATTTCTTGTTTTAAATGGAGTTAGTTCTTCTTCCAGTTAACATTATATACAGACTGCATTTAAAATTTTTAAAACATTTATCAGAATTTATAAAGAAGGCAAGATAAAATTGAGAATGGAAATGGGGAATGTGTCAAAGAGACAACAACCCGACCAAAAAAAAAACAACAGCAGAGGATCACCAACAGGTCTTCAATGTAGCGAGAAATTCCCTCACCCGGAGGCGTCCTTCAGCTGGCCCCTAAACAAATATATACTAGTCCAGTGATAATGAACGCCATACTAATTTCCAAATTGTACACAAGAAACTAAAATTAAAATAATACAAGACTAACAAAGGCCAGAGGCTCCTGACTTGGGACAGGCGCAAAAATGCGGCGGGGTTAAACATGTTTGTGAGATCTCAACCCTCCCCCTATACCTCTAACCAATGTAGAAAAGTAAACGCTTAACAATACCCACATTAAAATTCAGTTCAAGAGAAGTCCAAGTCTGATGTCAGAAGATGTAACCAAAGAAAATAAACAAACTGACAATAATACATAAATAACAACAGACTACTAGCAGTTAACTGACATGCCAGCTCCAGACTTCAATTAAACTGACTGAAAGATTATGATTTCATCATATGAACATCAGGCACAATCCTTCCCGTTAGGGGTTTAGTATCATACCATCAAAACATATATGAGAAGAACATAACCCGTGTCATGCCAACAACTGTTTTTAGAATAAATGTGTTTAGTTCCGATGCAAAGACCTTATCAGTGACTCAATATTAACGCCAAAATATGCAATCTTTAATGACTTGACAACAGTATCGTAATTATATCCCTTCTTAATAAGTCTATTCAAAGGTTTTGTAAGTTTCTGAGGTGAATACTGACAAGACACTAGGTTCCGCATAATCCTTACAATTTTTCTTCATTTCTTGCATATCTGTACATGGACTGTCAATGCATTTTAAGTCTTTTCTCTCTTGATGTTCCCCTTCATGGTGAAATAGCACCAAACATATGATCTTTGATGGTCTCTAGTAATAAAATTTTGAAAAAATGTAGTGGTTAGTTGTGGTAATATTTTTATTGTCACTAGATGGTTCAAACTAGAGGCTTCTGATCATGAATAGCTGACAAAAAAATCAAAAAAAAGAATGTCCTTAAATTTCTTTATTAAGATAAATATACTGCAAAAAAATCAAGAAAATAATGAATTATTTCCAAAGATTATTTACGAAACTTAGGAGTATGCTTTTGTAAAGATATAACCCAAAACTTTTTACAAAAAATGGCTTGTGTTAATCTTTTGAAACAGAAAGGTAGAGTATGTAAATTTAAAGAATAAAATGTCAAAGAATATGAAATTTTAGGTAAATGTCTAAAAATTTGACCCCATTTATCGATAATTTAGCACATGAATGTATATTTTCATTACATTTGAATTGACAAGTTAGAAAATGGGTTGATGGAAAT